>JARHVA010004851.1:935000-1142500 GCA_037957365.1 Torreya grandis
GATTAATAACCTCCTAAATGGGTGAAAATTCAATTAACAATAGTTTTGGATGTGCCTGATGGGAATCTTGGTCTAATAAGTTGAGAGATTTTTGGTGTTATCTCTGAACAATCAACCTTTGGAGGCATCTATCCAAGCATTAATGAAGACTCCAAAGTTATATCAGTTGGTCAAGTAGCCCAAGTTTTCCTTTGAAGATTTTTTTATCATTTTCTTTGTGTTCTTGCTTTTAATGAAGTCCCATGGCTAATTTTGGTGTTAGACACTATTTTACACAAGTTGGTGAGGAATCCATTTATGACACTCCCTATTAGCCTTGGTATGATCCTTACTAGTCTTGTTATGATCCATATCAAATCTAAAATGGAAATTATTAGTATTATAATAATTTTTACCAGTCTTATATCCAACCTCCTCAATGTCTTTCTCCCCCTAGTCAACCTAGACACTTCTCAACTCAATCTATTTCTATCTTCAAGAAAACACTCTTGGGATATGAGAGGTATATGTTGGATCTTTAACACACAAAGGGGATGTGGTCAAGAGGTTCCTATTCATATTATTAATAAGGTGAGAGATGTATTAGAGTTGGTTAAAATAGAGTGGGTACCTATTGATAGAGCTAATTGGTAAAGGCTCACAAGTGAGATGCTTGATGTGAGTGGCCTAGTTTCTTCCTTAGAGGATAAGCTAAGAGTTCACGAAATAAAACTTCACCAAACCTATCAACCTTCATATCCATTTCCCCAATTTTCCTATCATTCATATTTGATCCCTACTCATGAACCCAATTAAGGATATCAAATTCATCTTTTTCCCAATCAATTAGAAGAGAGAGAGTTGAAATGAGAAACCTTATTTTTGAAGCTAATCTTGATAGGAAGATTGAGTTGGATAATATTCATATGAATAAATACATGTTAGTAGAAAATGAATTTGAATTAAAGTCCTCATTTACCTCTCCCATTACATCCCCACCTCAAGAAGAGACCTATAGTTATGCCATTCCAAGTTGGAGACAAGGTGAAGATTCCAAGCGTAAGGAGATCCCAAGTTTATTGAATAATTAATCCACTCCTCAAGTTGCATGATCAACTCAAGAAAATACCCCTAATACCAAAATCCTAAGTTGGAGTAAGATAATGGAATTGTGGGGAAATAGGGATGAGAAAAGCCTTGATAAAGAGTGTGAAGTTGAAGAAAAACTTGATCCTATGCAAGTCCCTCCCACCCTTCCTCAAGAGACCTCTTGTAATCCTCCTCCTCATGATGATTCCTATGAAATTCAAGTGAGAATTTTACAAGAGAATCTAGCCAAGCAGATTAAAGAGTTAGAGGCAAATAAGAAATTATTAAGTCAAGGTGTGATGGAAGGTTTAGACTCAAAAGAAGATCCTATGCCTAAACACACCCCATATACCCTTCCTCAAGAGATTCCTCAAGATAAATTAGATGTGAATGAAGTGTTTATAGAGTGGAAAGAAGAAAATTAATTTTTCTAGCCAAATTTCTGCTTCATCTTCCCAAAGAGCTTCCAAAAGAACCCCCTACATTTCACTCCCAATCTGATTTTGAGTTCTATGTGCCACCTCCACCAACTAGTTCATCTTATCCTCAACCCATCACCATTTGACTTGATGGACCTATGGTATGGGAACATAAATAGGATTAGTTGGTTGATAAAAACTCATAACTCTTTCTTGAAGAAATCCTAACTCCTTGGCAGCCTCATTAGACTAAGTCACATGATTACAAGATGCCTAGTCTTAGCATCACCAAAAAAGAGAAAGAAATGAAGGATATTGCATCCCTTGTGAATAAAAGTCATGATATGGTAGTTAAGATGTGAATTGAGAACCCTTAAGGGATCCTAAATGATGAATAAGAGGTGACTTCTTGTGTGGAGATTTCTGATTGGGTTGATGAGGAAGAATGTTTTCCTTTTGTCAAAGAAGAGGAAACCTTCATTGGTTCTTCCATCACTTTGTAAGATGTCATGGATGGACAAGGAAAATTTCTTAATCAGCCTTTGGATTAATTATTTGAAATAATTGGAGTAGGATATACTCCTCTTCAAAGAGGCTATGATCTGGTCAAAGATGGAGAAGGCAACCTTGGCACTCAAGTGAGTATGCAAAGGAAAGTCAACCTTTCAAATCTATCCTTTCAAGATGTATATGCATTTTATTGTGATATGTTTGAAGTTATAAAAATGGGATATCATATTATCAATAATTTTGGAGAAACACATAAAATATTGAAGGATGGAACAAGCTCTGATTGGCCTCAATCTTTTAAAGAACAAGAAATCACTTCTCTTGAAGCCATGCCTACCAAGAAGATACAAATCAACCATTAGATGAAGAGAGGGTAGCAGTATAAAGTATGTGAACACATTAAAGAGGAATATATTTATATTGGAGACTAATTTAAGGATATCTACTTGAGGACAAATCAAGTGAATTGCCGAGGAATAGGTTTGATCTATAAAGCACCCAATTAAAGGAGAAACATGCTTGGCACTATGATTCATCTCATCAAGAAGATGATTCAAGATTCTTTCCTTTTGATCATGGAAAGAAGGTATGCTTAGTTTCTAATTGTTCATAGTTAATTTTTTTTCTAATTCCCCTAAGTGCCTTGAGCACGAGCGCGTGTGTGTTTTGTTAGTTTGTTGCCTTGTTTTATGTGTGTCCTTTGCTTTGTGTGGTTGAGGTAATTAGTGTCTTGTCTTGATCAAGCTTATGTTAAAAGTTCTCCCTTGTTTTGTCTTAGACTTTAGATGACTCCATAATCCTAATGGATTGATAAGGCTACTGGTCTAGTTAGTATAATAGGCATACTACCCCCATGAGTCACCAATTTGTTGATCAAATTTGACTTTTAGGTCAAATTGGGATGCCTATAAGTAAAAATTTGAATTTTAGGTGTTTTATGGGGATGATACATATGTCACAAGGAGTTTTATAAGTTAATTAATGCCATTTAATGTTATACTAGCCTTGGTCCTTACTCTTTTTAGTCCTAGTCATTTTGAGTCATTTTAAGGTCAAAAAGGGGCATTTAATGAGTTGTATAGATTTATTGGGAAGTGTGAAGGTTTAAAAATGTGATTTTATGTGACATGTGTCTTAAAAAGTCTTGATCAATTATTGGTAACTGAAAGTGGTAGGTGCTTCAAAAAAAAGAGCAATTTTCTTGGGAGAAGAGAAGAGTTTCTCACTTGTACGACCCATGGGGAAGTGTGACACATGAGAGAAGATCATATAGTGTACCTTAAGATTCCTCAAGCTCATTTACATGTTTTAAATTCTCTATAAGTGTCATTTTTAGCCTAAAACCATTCTACTCCTTTTTCACCCTTTTAGGCACATAGAACCAATCTTTAGGTTTGTACTTGGTACGGCCAATAGAGGAGATTTAAAATAAAATGCCTTACGGAGGTAAAATTTAAAAAAAAAAATCATTTACATTATGATACTTTAAATAATGGTTTCCTATTCTTTATGAACCATCTTCTAGAAGTTGACTATATTTTTTTGCTTACTGTTTCATGCACCCTATAGATATTGCTCCATTTTGTGTAAGTTTATATAAATAAATTGGTGATGTTGACTCCAAAGGATGTTGTATATCTTATTATAGTATCTCCAATATTATTTTAATGTTTCATGGTGTTTTTATGGGCAAGTTATCTCATGTTTCAGGAAGGTGTCACCATGTGCAGTCCCAGTCAATTTTTTACTTGCAGCCATGTTGAAACATATGTGTAAAACCTATTTAGGATGTTTATGGAGGTTTTTTGGAAGTATAATGATGTTTAAAAAACTTAAATATCAGGTACATAAATTATAAACCTTCAATTTTCAAGGAGAAGAGACTATGGTAGTCATACTCAATCACTCACACATTCTGCCATTGGTATGACTGATTCAGGTGCCATGAAAGAAGAATGTCACATTAAAATGAAGTTTTTAATTATTAAAAATAATAAAAATTTGAAGGTATTTAATTTAAACATTGAAAGGGGGTACATTATTGTTGAAATTGAAACTCATCTTCATAGCCTAAGCACACAATCTACTTCCATACATCTAAATCTCCACCTACAGTGGTATCCTTGACAACATCATGCTAAGACAATGATGTTGATGAGTGTTTAAATATTTTAGGATTGTTAGGATTTCATTTGGATACTTTATGAAAGTATATAATTGACCACAACCATGTATATCCTCCTTCCTATTTAAACTCATGTTGACTACTTGTACTTGACCTTGCCCACCTATAAGAAACCTTGATAGAGAGCTAAGAACCCATTATGAAGTGTTGAAACAAGAAATGGAACTATTCATAAATTCCTAGTGTGTTGAATGGATCCTAGTAGATATGTATGAAAGATTAAATTTCTATGCAAAGTTTAAAGTCATTTCCAAGGAGATGACTATAAACTCAGGAACCTTTTTCCCATAACTGCCAAAATAAAGCACCTAGCTCTTTTGGAGTGATTTTAGCGCAATGTCAATTTTGATCACTAGTAGTGCACTATATTATATCTATATAATAGGATAGGACTTATGAAGAGTTTTTATAGAATATGAGAAATGGATATTAGTTGTTGAGAGGCTCAAACTTGTCAATTTATGCATTATTTTTAGTTTGTGTTATCTACAAGATGAGAGTTATAAAAGACCTATTGTTTCTCTAAGTTTTTGCTAATTACATTCAGATAAGAAAGAAGAAACTAAGGTTAAAGGTTAGGGGTTTGTACATTACTTGGATTAAGTTGTGCACCGTATCAAAGCATTGTGGGAGCTCCTCTTTGGCTGTGGAAGAAACACCTATAATAAGAATAAGACTTGAACAAAGAGAATGTTAGAAGATGATATGGTGGACTGCCAAGCTACGCGCTCGGTCCCAGAAGTGTAAAGATCTGTAAGGGATGACAGTCCACTATTTAAAGAAAAGAGATTTTTATAAAATGAAATGATAAAAGACTTAAATAAATGGAAAGGTAGAATATTGTGTACCTGTTCCCTATAGTCCGTGTGTTTTAGAATGTCATAACAAGCTGGTCAAAGGTTTTGTCTGGTTTTTGGGTTGTTTGGATAAATTTTCTAGTTTGCACAGTCACCGATGTCGGTTAGGCTATCGAGGTTGGTGGAGAAATGATGTTAACATCAGTGGTGTTGCTGATGTTGGTAGGGGCAATGGACATTGGATAGGTTTTAGGGTATTTCTATGGTGGATAAAGGAGTCTGGGAGTTTAAAGGTTTGTGCAGGGTTAAGGGAATGTGAATAGGGTCTAAAGAAGGGTGAAAGTAAAGGGTTGGTGTGTAAAAGGAGGTGGGAATAAGAGAAAGGATTTTTAGCCTTTCGATGGAGGAAGTCGAGTCTCTTTGACAATATTTATAAATAGTAAAATAGAAACCAATTTACCAATGTATTCTAAAACTTTGAAATGGAGACTAGAGTACTTAGTTGTATGATGAAGACCCAAGGGTGTTTGAATGCTTATTCCTATTATGTCTAATGTCAAGGTCCTCATACAATGTTTCAATCCAATCTAGAGTGACTTTTGTAGAGTTTTTGTAGCTAAGAGAGTGATAATCAAATTTTGATGCTTAGTCTCAGAGTGTGCGCATTGATATTCGAAGAGTTAGGGGGAAAGCTCTAGGTTAGAGCTAGGCTTATGTAACCAACGTCGGCAATCCCATCGACGTCAGCTAAGGGTTGATTGACGTCGATAAAGGAAGAATAGGTAAAAGGGATATTTTTAGCCCTTTGCCCATTTCTCCATCCACCAAGTGCCTTTGCCATTGGAGAACGGTCAAAAGATGGGTTTATTAGGCACATGTGTTGGTTAAGGAGTTAGAATGGAGTGAGAATAGGTCTTAGGTAGTTGGGATTTGGAGGACTTAGTCTTAGGCTGAGTCATAGGCTAAGAATCAGTCTTAGGGTGAGATGTCTAGGTGAGGTGATTAATTTAAAATAAGTAATTTATTTTAAATTAATAAAGTGTGGGTTAGGAGTGTTAAAGTTAGAAGGGGACCAAGGGGGGCTTGACACAATATTGGTGTCTACATTTTCCCCTTTTTGTCTTGTTGTTTATCCTGATGAACTGTAAGACAAAAATAGGTGTAGCTTGCCCCAGGTATGGGATGAGGTATTCCCCCTCAAAGTGGGAGTCGAGGGAAGGCAATCTGACATCAAGTGCCGATTTGATAGGTAGTAGATGGGTAAGGTGAGGTTTGAGTGTGAATGCTATAATAGTTGAGATTGTGCATATACCACTTCACATGATAGGTAGGTCAAATTGTCACAGGCAAGGTCAAGGAGTGCTAAAATCAAAGTAACTGATCTCCAGCTTATTAGTGGTAGCTAATTAGGTTAAACGATCAAAGCTATAGCTCCAATAGTCATCATGTTCCAAGTATCTTGGGCTAGGAAGTGCTCCTAGAAAACACAAAAATGTCACAAATATTGGGGATCAACTGGGTCACGATCTAAAAATAAGAGTGAGGGGCACGTACAATTTGCTAACTATTTGTGAGGTAGCATACGCACTCAAAACAACCAAGGCAAAGTTGTCTCGAAAGTGGTCATGGTTTGAGGAGATATTCACATTCTCCAAGGTCATTGGTTGAGTCAGGTTGAGATATAATTGATCTCAAGTGTTGTTTGTTGTGGTTAGGGAGATGTACATGATCTTCAATGTGCCCCATGAGAAGTCTAAAGTGACTTCTACAGTGTTAGGGTTGGTTGTTTGGGCATGATTTTGGGTATTTGTAAAGAAGGCCTATGTTTTAAAGTTGTCGATGTCAGTTAGGAAATTGATGTCAATTATGTAGAAAGCATTTAGCTGTCAATGTCAGTGGAAATTGGCTGATGTCAATGGCCTAGGGCACAATTTTGCTGATGTCGATGGCCTGCCAGACCTAACAAAAGTAGATTGATAGCCCACCAAAAGTCATTTGTGACTTTTGAAGTTTTGAAAAAGAAAGCTTTGAGGTGTTGAGTGATAGAGACCTCCAGTTTATCTGTGGCAATAGTGTTAGGTGTCATTGTGTGAGTGGTGAGGAGTGTGGGTGAGTGTTGGAGTGTTGGAGAGTTATTAGAGTTATTGTGGGCCACCAGTGATTTGATTGAGGAGATGGGGTAGACGGAGATGGCAGACATCGAAGGAGGCCCTGTAGGAGGACCACCACCACTGGCACCCATTATACAACCTCAATGGTGATGACGAGATGAGGTAGGGGGTTTTATTTAATTTTTTGATTGTTTTTAAATTTTATTTTATTTTTAGTATTTTTTTGAGATTTTAGCGATTGATCAAGGGGGAAAGGGTATGGGAAGGGTGGGTAGGTTAGGTAGGGTGTTTTAGGTAGGTTTTAGAAATATTTGGGGGGTTTTGGGGGTTAAAATGGGGAAGCCCTAATTTTTAGGGCTCACTCAATTTGGCCTTAGGGTCGAACCAATCGCTGATGCCGGCAGTTCCACCGATGTTGGCTGATAAGGTGATCGATGTCGGTCAGGTGGGTGACGATGTTCGTTAGGTAGGTGCCATTGTCAACACTCTAACCGATGTTGGTTGCCTTAAAATGTTATTAAGGCCTTAAAAAAGTTAAATGATAATCCATAAGGCCTAAGTCATGCTGACACATTCCCAGATGTGGAAGTTTAGGATAGGTGGTGAACCTAAGGATAGGCAATGAGCCTAGGGTTCATGGTAGTAGCTAGTCAATTAGGTAGATGAAGAGGCAAATGGCTAAGCTAACCTCAAAAGACCCCATGTCAACTGAGTGCTACCTACATAGCCCCTATTTTAAGGGCCTCAGGCCAATGTAGTTCTCCCAAGAAGGGAAAAAGAGTCAAAGAGGTTTGTGATTGTTTGCGTAACATTTGCTAACGTTATTGTGTATGTGTTGGTTGGATGCAAGCTAGGTAGATGTTGATGTTGAGAGATTATCTCTTGACATTGTTGATGTGGATGTGTCGAAACATCATAAGAGAGGAATGGACACACATGGCCATTATTAGGCTCAGCAAGTTGCGACGATACTGCCAAGTGGCTAGGGATGTTAGCTTGATGGTGGCATTGATTGAGTGGTGGGATCATACCACCAACACCTTTTACCTACCAATTAGAGAGTTGACCATGATAGTTGAGGACATGTATCAAATTTTGCGGTAGCTGATACACATGGTAGACATATATGCATGATCGAGAGAGGTGCATGACATACATATGGTGACATTGTTTGGGGAGCATGCTACTGAGGCGACCTACCATTCAACAAGTTTTGTATATGAGCCAATTTATGCTACAAATGAGGATGAGCATTGACTTGCCATCCTGATGATGATCAGTATCATAGTTTACACCCTTCCTAATGTAGAGGGAGGGAGATTCTCGATCACGATGATCAGGGTTTTAACAGACATGGTTGAGGAGCAGAGAGTGTTTACATGGGCTCCAATATTTTTAGCCCAATTATATAGAGAGCTATGGGGTATTGGTCAGTGGAAGTGTTACATCTTGTGTGTGGGCCACCTCCTACATTGTTGGACATACAAGCATATCATGGTCACATGACCTCTTAGCCTCCTAGTAGCGATCTAGGTTGGCTTCAGAGTTGGTTTCAAGCAATGACGAGAGGTCATGGCACAGACACGTGTGGATGACATCATTAGAGACATTGATTACTACAGGGGGTACTAGATGCCCTAATTCTAGCTGATATCATTTGGAGGCCATACCTGTTATATCTGGTATTCAGAGATTAGGTAGAGCAGTTGGTGGGGGTCCAGAGCTTAGGATGGGTGAGGGGCAGGCGAGCTGGTGAGCTTGAGAGAGTTTCTACTGAGAGAGTGCAGCACTAGTATGGGCTATTACAGGATGTGCCACCTAATTTTCCATAGTATAGGTAGGATGATATTGAGGCACCCCTTCCACTACTAGAGGAGATAGAGTGGCCAGATTTTGAGGAGATACCTGTAGGTCTAGGTGTGGTAGATCTAGGATGTTCAGTGGCCTACTTGGCTTGGTGGGTAAGTCACTATGTTGGGATTTAGAGGGGACTACATCCCAATCTATAGACGATCAGTAGAGAGAGGGATACTGCCATCTAGGAGAGAGATGTAGCATGGGCACATGTGACAGTGCTTCAGGGACATGTGACAGTTTTGACGGCATAGGTGGCTACCCTGATAGGGCACGTCACTACATTGTAGGGGCAGTTGGCCACAACCTAGGCACAAGTATTGGTAGGATAAGGTTTTGGAGGGTAGGGCCCTATTCAGCTACCACCATAGCAATCAGTGTAAGAGCTAGTTTAGTCACCTCCATAGCAGCCACCTCAACCACAACCATAGAGTTCACTACAGGGCATGAAATCAAGATCGATGGGTCCACCGCAGACTATACCTGTATCTAGGTACAACACTACATTAGATGAGATCACATATTACGAGGGTGCCATTAGGTAGTTTCCTTAGATCCAGTGATAATCTAAGATGCCTGCTGAGTAGAGATCTATGTCGCGTGCTACTGCCTTGAGTTTTTAGAGATGGTGATGGTCTGAGAGCAGAGACGATTCGGTGTCTTCGTGACCATGACCACCACCATAGCCATGAGGTGTTAGTAGTTAGTTGAGTTGTATATATATACCAGCCTATATGCCATTAACATGAGATGTAGATGCATTTTGAGAGAGACATGTATATATTGTACCCTTCATTTGACAATTAATATATATGAGATGTTTTGAGATGTTGATATGTTATGGATGTGACTGTGTGTTATTATGTTAGTGTTTTTAGGATTTTCCATATGTTTGATGGTACATACTTGAAATGATGAATGTATGATGATGTTATAGCCTTTTCCATATTGTGTGATGGTGTATGATGTAACATAGGTTATGTGGTTTTTCATTCCTAACAATTTTCCATAGTAGTGATGGATGTATGCTAAAAATGAAATGAGTTTATTTATGCTTCAGTAGGTTCCCACATTGGTGATGGTATATGATTGACATAAATTATGTTTGGTTGATAGTTTCTATGTCTATTATTTTCCATAGAAACTAGTGTGAATGGGTTATGATAATTCATATAACACAAATTGATATTTGCATTAAATAAATCATGATGTTATGTTAGTGGTTAGAAAATGTTTTGGTTGTATGTTATTGGCATGTGACGAAGGTGTGTAAGAAGTGAAAGGCGCATTGCTCTTTTATTGACAAGGACCATAATGATAGTATAGATAGGGTTTTTGTAAACAAAAGCCCCATTCATGCATTACATTGTTGACCATTGGTTTGTGTTATAGAAGTACCCTAATCACTTGACGTTAAGTGAGCTCAAAATCCCTTGGGTATGTTGGGGTAATAGGTGTGATTAGGTGATATGTCAAGATAATGTAACCCCTTTTTAGCAGGGATAACTTTGCCCCTTTTATAGGTGACCCTAAGAATGACAATAGGCAAGTCCATGACTTAATAGTTTGTAGACTGATCAATGCGGGAAGTCTACTTGGGGATGTTGTTTTCATTTATGGCCATGTGAAGTTGATCAGTGTGAGAAGCTTTTGAGAGGGTGATGTTTGTAGCAAAATTTGGGCATAGCCATCCTTTGATGGAATGGTCTATAGTTTACTTTGTATGTTTTGATAGCTATCCTTTAAGGGAGCAGTCTATTAATTATAGCAATAATGCAGCTGTCGTTCGAGGGAGCAGTCTACATTTATAGTTTATGACCTTTTGTTAGGCATCCCACTTTTATGTTTTTGTTTGTTGACTGAACTTTTAGTCATGGACAAGACTATAGAGGTTTAGGGGTTTCCCTTTTTATTAGGACAAAGCATTTACTAATTTTAAAAAAGGGTTAGCTAATTGTGATAGGGGAAAAGGGTTGAAAGGAATAGGAATAAGGATGACAAGGGTTGCTCAAGGGATGAGCTCAAGTTAAACATCAAGTGAATGATTACTTGGTTAATAGTGGAGTGGTCGTAGATGCAAGGCATTTAAGGGACTTAGGTTCTGGCTGGCCTTCGAGAGAAGATAGATGATATGTACCTGATCCATACTTGTGTGTTATTATATAAGGTCTAAGTCAATTAGGAGCAAACTTGCCCCATTTGCTTCTTTCCATATTGGTCACGTGTTGGTTTTCTTTAAGGATGAGATCTCTGATTTTGAAATCTCACTATTTCAGATTTTTGTTGTAGGCATGTTTTGGTCGATATTAGACGTGAAGTAGGTTAGCATGTTGCTGGGATTTGATACAATGCCGAACATAGTCACTGTAGTCTTGGTTAAGAGTGGGCCAATAATAGCCCAGGTAGAGGATGTGCTTGGTAACCGAGTTACCCCTGAAATGTCCCACACAAATCCCATCATGGACTTGTTTGATGACATAGGATGTCTTAGTGGTGGTTATGCATCAGAGAAGGAGGCCGTCGAGACCTCATTTGTAGAGAAGACCCCATAGCATGGTGTATCAAGCAGTACTCTTGATAAAAGCCCACTGTCTATTTTTAGAGAGGTTAGGAGGCATGATAGAGTAAGTTAAGTAGTCAACAAGTTGCTTATTACCAAATGTCATGTGGACTAGAGAGGTTAGGAGGAATTTCCCCTGAAGATGTTGGTTGAGATGTGCCCAAGATAGAAATGTTAGGTTTTGATGGTTGAGGAGGTTTGAAGAATGGATATGTCTAAGGGATAGAGACCTACTCTTTTCCTTTATCCTATAGGGTTTGTGACCTGGTGGCCACATTAATAGTGTTGATTTCAAATAAAGGGGAAAAAGGTGGTAGAGGGACCATAGTTTCGTGTTGGGATCCTGATTCAAGTGAAGAGGTTTGGGATACATGGGATGGTGTTGGTAGTTTATCAAAAGAATCCTCAACAAGAAGGGTGTCCTTTTCTAAATGTTGGTGAATGACAACCTTAAGAGCACAACAATTCTTAGTATTATGCCTAGGTGTGCGATGATATAGGTAGATTTGAGTGTCATCAAACCAAGATGGTTTTGATCTGAGAGATTGGTATGGTTCAATGGGTGGGAGAGTGATGCTAGAAGACTGCAACAATTAGTGTAATAATGAAGCATAAAAACCCACTAATGGGTCTATGCTCTTTGTTGCAGTAGGTGTTGACAACTTCTATTTAGGAGTTGTAGGGGCAGTTTTTTGTACCACCTTTTTAGTTGGTGGTGTGGCCATATGTATAGATGGCACTTTCTTGGTGAGAGGTGTTGAATTTTTGAGAGGAAATATGTTTTAATAGGTAGAGGGAGTAATGGAGGCAATTTGTTTTTGTGAGGTGTTGGAATAGGGAGCACTCCTTTTAAGGTGGAAGGATGTGGACCCAAAATAGAGGGCAGTGGTGATGGTGGGGGAGGAGTAGACTGATGTGGTTTAGCAGCCTTTTTTAGCATGGTGCGAGGACCACTACCATGCATGGCAAGGTTTAAATCTACCTTCACTTGTGGGTGAGTGAGGTTTGATACAAGGCAAACACCAAGAGATTTAACCTATTTCGGCATGGTAGACACTTGTGAGGGTTTGGGTTTAGATGTGGATGACTGAGCTTATAAAGATTTGGCAGTGGAAGCCCGATCCTCATCAGAGACTTTGGGGTAATTTGTCACGAAAGGGTCGGCAGTATAAGATGAAGTGGGATGTGTAAGATAAGGAGCCTTAAGTCACTCCCATAATGCCTCATGTTCTAGGTTCCTCAAATGGATAAATCTTAAGTTTTTTGCTAATCATGAGAAGGGTTTAGATGAGGTCACACGAGGTCTTACAGTTGGTCTTTTGGAAGATTTGGGCAGTTGCGAGAGTGGAAACGTATTAGACACAGTGATCTCAGGCCAAAGGCAAGAGAGAACCCTCACCGGATCTTCTTCGGCCGAAGTGGGTGAAGTGGTAAGTTCTTCTCTTGGTGGAGAAAGGATTGGAGAATGTGGCTCTTTGAGAGGATAGAGCGCAGGGATGATCATGCCTTCCACATGTGGTCTAGGAGTGTGGAAAGTATGCTCCTCTGTTGGTAATAAGAAGGATGAGGGCGAGGCTACCAGCATTGGTACCATCAAAGCATCCTACAATATGGGAGAGGTCAAGGTAGACTCTCCTTCATGTGAAAGGGGAGTGGATGGAGGTGTTTGATGTCATGGGGGTGATATGGGTAAAATAGGCTCTTCTACTTGTGGTGGAGAAATAGGTTGACTAACCTCTTCAGATTGTGGGAGAGGTTGGTTAGGAATAAAAGGAGAAACCATGTTGACCGTGCGTATGTTGCACTCTTAAGGGTCATCGGCCATGGTTTGAACATTGTTCTGACTTGGGGGATGGTTAGGAAATGGTTGTCTAAAGATGTCTATGTTTTGGTTAGCCAGTGCATTAGGGTTATCCAAAATAAGGTCCCCTTTGTCTAACATGTCTTGAACAATGTTTTTAAGTGTTTTGCAATTGTTCGTGTCATGACCCTTGACACGATGATAATTAAAAAAGTCATTTTCCCTATACCATGTAGGGATGGCTCATGAGGGATCAAATTAGGGTGGTGGTTAGATTTGAGGGAGGTTGAGGACTCCCTGCTTCACTAGTTTATCTAGTACGAAAGTGTATGATTCTCATATTGGAGTGTATTGACGCTGTACATACCATTATTGGAATTGTTTTGTGATGTGGAAGGCTTAGATTGGTTATTTATGGTATAAGATGATGATCTGATGACTACAGTGTTCGCCGATCCCTTGGATTTTGAGTGGGAAGAAGAATATTTGGAAGATGAAGGGTCATTGGATTTTGCATTGGTATTTTTACTACGCAATTTGACTCTATCCTTTTCGACTGCGCAAAGTTCAAGCTTTCGGGCCATGGTGAAAGCTTCATCAAATGTGCAAAAAGTTTGAACCCACAAAGTGGATGAAATGTGCTTGGCACATGCTCTTGAAAAGAGCTCAATGAGCTCAGGTTGAGGTAGTGCAAAGGAGAGTTGGTTGATCAAACCTCTCCAATGGGCAATGAAGTCAGCTATTGACTCATTGTCGAATTGTCTAATAGAATAAAGGTCTATGATGGAGACCTTCTTGGTGATGTTGATTGAGAAATGGGCGAGGAATAGCTGAGCAAGTTGAGTGAAGTTAAAGAGAGAATGACTGGTAATGGAGCTATACCAATCAAGGGTAGTGCCAGAAAGTGACATGGAGAATGTGTGAAGTAATAATGCATCGTCATGTGCTATGAGGTAGCAAGCATGTCTAAACGTTCTTAGATGTTGTTGTGGGTCCTCTTTACTCTGAAAGCGAGTAAATTTTGGGAGTTCCCACTGGCTAGGGTATGGTCTAATAGGAACTGAAGGGTGGATAGGTTTGTTATAGATTTGTTTGTATGAAAGAACACTCCTTGAACCTGAAATAGATGTCTCAAGGTTGGACATCTTATCCATCAGCATCTTAATTAAATCATCAAATGGATTGGTAGGAGGGGCACCCCCTAAGTTATAGGGTACCTAGAAGGCATTGGGAGGGGCGTATGACATACTTGGTTGCATTTGTGTAGGTGCAACATATTGATAGTTTGTCATAGGAGTTGATGTAAGGGTGAAAGGGGCTGGTGCCACGAAGTTAGAGGGCACAACTTGACTAGATGTCACCAAGGGTGGTTGAATGGTGGCAACACTAGTTAAAGGATAGGTGGTCACTCTTGTATTTATAGGGGCAAGAGTGGGTGGGATAGAGACAATCAAGTTCTGGAAAGGTGTCTAACTTGGTTGAATTGTTTGTGGTTGAAGGGGTACAAAAACCCTGATGGAGGTAGGGCTAGAAAGGATAGAAGGGGAGGCCAAATCTTGAACATTGGCCATGGTTGGGTTATTAGTCGAGGCAATGGCTTGAGTGACCATAGGTTGGGTAGCGGAGGCTATTGATATCATTGTCACTTCAACTAAAGAAGTTGGCATCCCATAAATGAGGTTACCTGAAGGATCTTGCATTTGGCTTCTAGCGAGATAATGTTGGAGAGCCTTGACATTGTGGTCAAGGAATATCTCAAAAGGTTGATCCCCTTTGGGAACAATAGGAGGTTGATTGGTGGGGGTAGGTTGGATAGGAGTATGCTCAGTGTCTGAAGTATACTCCATTAGATGAATTGGTATGAAAGGCAAAGGTGGGAGTGGCTATTGAATTGCATGGTCAACAAGGGATTTGGCTTGACTACGTGTCAAAACCATCCAAGGCAAAATGGATTTAGGTTCCAAAAACTATATGTTTCAATTTTAGAAAACCAGAATTTGTGTTTAACAGCAAAAAAGTTGGGTTTTAAGCTTGCTATTTTGGAAAGAAAATTTGTTGACAGTGACCGATGTCAGTTATGAAATGTTGCCGTTGTCGGTCAGTTAACCGATGTTGATGAATTTGAGTTACCGACATCGGTGGAAAAATTGATGTCGATTTTTGTGTAATTCAAAAAACATAGAAAATTGATAGTTTTTGGAAGAAAGAGAAATTCTAAGTTGTTTTTGAACTTCAAAATGATGTGACCTTACCAACTCAAACAATCAGATAAAAAATAGCAAAATAGATGATTAGGCAAGCAACCTCTAAAATGTTAGATTCCTAGGAATAAATTTTAGAGTCGTGGTGGCTTATGCCTTAGAAGAATATGTTGGGAATTGGGATTTTAGAATAGGTCCTAAAGAGGAAGTCTATGGCTGGTTTTAGGTTGTGTTTTGGTGCTCAAAGATCTATGTTAGGTTTAGTACATGGCCTAGTGCTAGGGCTTGCTCCCTTCACTTCACAAACCCAGAGCCGAGTTGGGCCGTTTAGCCAAAATATACCTTGCCTATAGTTTATACTCTATCAGAGAATAGAGTGGGTCCTCCTCTTGGTAGTGAAGTCCAAGTAAGATTGCCAGGTGGGGTAAGGTATCCACTAGGTGATGAAATCCTAGACGGGCCTTGTCTCAAGTAAGTTTAAATGTTTAATTTGATGTGATTGTGGTTTGGTTGTGTAACATTTGTGCACTACGATTTATTCATAATGCTTTACTTACTAAGTGGGCTAAGTATGCATTCAAGCAAGAATGAAATGCAATAGTTTTTAACCGAAATTGAAATATGTTGTTCAAATGCAAACAATTGGAGAAGAGGTTAAGAGTATGAATTTTTCACTACTCTATGATGTAGGTAAGAGGTAATAAGAAGAAAAAGAAATGTTCTTTTTAACTTCTTCTAATGGTTTCTTTTCAAAATAAAGAGATATAAGAAGGGATGCAAGAAGAGAATATTTTCCTAATGCATTTATATGAAAATTTGCTTTTTAGAAGAATGAACCCAAGGAAAACTCTAGGGTCCCACCGGGCGTGCTAGAATGTTTCTCTAAGTTTTTGCTAATTACATTCAGATAAGAAAGAAGAAACTAAGGTTAAAGGTTAGGGGTTTGTACGTTACCCAGATTAAGTTGCACACCATATCCAAGTGTTGTGGGAGCTCTTCTTTGGCTGTGGAGGAAACACTTGCAATAAGAATAGAACTTGAACAAAGAAAATGTTAGAAGATGATATGGTGGATTGCCAAGCTACGTGATCAGTCCCAGAAGCGTAAAGCTCTGTAAGGGATGACAATACACTATTTAAAGAAAAGAGATTTGTATAAAATGAAATGATAAAAGACTTAAAGAAATGGAAAGGTAGAATATTATGTACCTTTTCCCTATAGTCCATGTGTTTTAGAATGTTATAGCAAGTTGGTCAAAGGTTTTATCTAGTTTTTGGGCTGTTTGGATAAATTTTTGGTTTGCACAATTCCCGACGTTAGTTAGGCTACCGAGGTCGGTGGGGAAATGATGCTAACGTTGGTTGTGTTGTCAATGTCAGTAGGGTCAATGGACCTTGGACGGGTTTCAGGGTATTTCTATGGTGGACAGAGGAGTCTGGGAGTTTAAAGGTTTGTGCAGGGTTGTGGGAAGGTGAATAGGGTCTAAAGAAGGGTAAAGGTAAAGGGTTGGTGTGTAAAAGGAGGTGGGAATAAGAGGAAGGCTTTTCAGCCTTTCCATGGAGGAAGTCGGGTCTCTTTGATAGTATTTAGAAATAGTAAAATAGAAACCAATTTACCAATGTATTCTAAAACTTTGAAATGGAGACCAGAGTACTTAGCTGTATGATGAAGACCCAAGGGTGTTCAAATACTTATTCCTATTGTGGCTGATGTCGAGGTCCTCGTACAATGTTTCAATCAAATATAGAGTGACTTATGTAGAGTTTTTGTAGGCAAGAGAGTGATAGTCAAATTTTGATGCTTGGTCTCAGAGTGTGCACATCAATATCTGAAGAGTTGGGGGGCAAGCTCTAGGTTAGAGCTAGGCTTATGTAACCAACGTCAGCGATCCTGTCGACGTCAGCCAAGGGTTGACTAACGTCAGCAAAGGAAGAATAGGTAAAAGGGCTATTTTTAGCCCCTTGCCCATTTCTCCATCTGCCAAGTGCCTTTGCCATTTGAGAATGGTCAAAAGATGGGTTTATTAGGCACGAGTGTTGGTTAGGGAGTTAGAATGGAGTGAGAATAGGTCTTAGGTAGTTGGGATTTGGAGGACTTAGTCTTAGGCTAAGTCATAGGCTAAGAATCAGTCTTAGGGTGAGGTGTCTAGGTGAGGTGTCATGGTGAGGTGATTAATTTAAAATAAGTAATTTATTTTAAATTAATAAAGTGTGGGTTAAGAGTGTTAAAGTTAGAAGGGGACCAAGGTGGGGTTGACACAATATTGGTGTCCACACCTATTCAATCAAAGGTTTAACATGAGACCATGAAACCATAATAGAATGGTTATATATGACCTAAGATAACTTTCATGTAGTATATATCATCTAAAGAAGACAATGTACTATTTCTTGCTTCCCATGTACACTTCTAGTTTGTACACTGAGAAAAATGTGCACTTACAGCTACAAACAGATAGTAGCCTAAACATGATACCTTGGTGGTGTTTTAGGGAATATAAGGTTAATAAATGTGTATATATATGAATTTTTACCTGAGGGATTAAATTATGTATCTTTCACACCATATTTAGGCTCAATTACATCTTATGTGCACCTACAGGAATTAAAAAAGGCAAGGTTTTTAGAGTCAGGATAGAGATAGACCAGTTTGGTGAATTCCAAGTGTGTATAAAGAGTGAAATGGTAAATAAAACCTATTATAACGTCCATTATGACATGATAACTTCCATAATCTCCTAATAATGAAAAATAATCTTACATAGACTCCTTTAGGTCCTATGAACACCTACAACTGAGCAAATAAATAGTGAACAGGTTTGGATTTCAAAGTGATGGAGAAAGAATACTCAAAGTGAAATAATGAGTCAATAAATGTTATAAGATCATTAATTTATAAAAATTGTCCTTTAATTATTTATCTCATCCTAAATCATACAAGTATGCACCTACAGGAGTCATTAAAGTAGGGTTTCATAGTTAAAATAGGAAGGACTTTGTTCATGAGTTCAAGGTACATTTAGCGAGTATAGAAGGGGTTAGAGTGGTAAATAAGACATATGAACTCCTTATTTTATACCATTATTAACACCATATGATATTTTTAGTGGAAATAAATCTTAAAAAGGGATATAAATAGACAGAACATAGTCCATATGAGGAGGCCCTGCACACATCTTTTGACTAGTAATCTGTTTTGGGTTTTGAAGAGTTTGAAGGGTCAAATGACCTAGTTGAGGGCTGAGTTTTTGTATAGGATGTCTCAATAAATTGGATAATATCATAAAATATCCATTTTTATTTGGGTAAATAGGGTAGTTCCCTCTATTTTGTCTCAAACAAAGGGCACTCCCTTTGTGCATGGAACCTAAAAATCTTGGAAAGAATGTGGAATGGATGAACCGGGAGATGTTTACACATTTAAATAATATTTTTATAGCTGTATATAATATATGAAATCATGATATATCAATCATATAATGGGTAAACCAAAAAATGAGGTCTAGACCCTCACGGCTGCAGTCATAAATCTTGGGCAGGATTTTGGACTAAAGCCCAAACAATAGGTCATTTTCATTTCTAACTATGGGAAAGATTTTTAGCCTATTGAAAAATGTTTTTGGGACCATTTTATATGTTTTAAAGCCTTAAAATAATAGAGGAGGCATAAGGAGGTCATATTTGGGCTTTAAGGTGTAGATAGGCCTACGAGGCATGGCTAGGCCTAGAATCCAAATGGGGAGTCACTTCCATTTTTCACATGAGATGAGTATTATAACCTATTAGAGAATGCATATGGGGGTAAAATAGAGGTGATAAATCTCGTAAAGTGTAGAGAGGTTTTAGATAGTCCATTTTTGATCTTATTAGGGCTAACATACCCCAAATTCTAAAAATTGGGGCCCTTGAGATGTTTGAAACCTTATTGTTAATATTACCTTACTCCTAGGTTTTATTAGAATTTTAAAATCATCCATTCTAATAAGATGGATTTTTCATTTAAACCCTAGTGTGCTTAATGCTTATAACATTTTGCCTAGTTTTGTAAGTAAAGTAGGTTTAGAGGAAAATACTAGTTTTTACCAAGCAATGATTCACTAGAGTCTTGCTAGCAGTGGTTTGCTAAGTCTTAACCTTGGTCCCTTGTTGAAAAATCTTGAGTTCAAAACCCTAGGTGTGGAACCCTCAAAATTTGAATTTAAATTTTGGAGGGAATCCTTTGGTGGGAATAATCAAAAGAATATTTTAGACCTCAGCTTAATTTTATATTAAGTCTTAGTCTCATTTATTAATGTTACTAAACCTTATGTAAAATTAATAATAAGTACTTCAATATTCTTTCAAATATATTCATTTTATCCTAACCACCCTGTGGAATCCCTTGACAAGACCCCCTTATAACTTCTTAAGCTGAAAACCTTTTTTAATTTAAACAAGTTAGCCTAAGTTTTTATCCTAAGACCCCTTTATATTTATTAATATGAATGGGGACTTAAAATAAAAAAAACTTAGTATAATCTTATTGATCAATGGTCCTAATGTAAACATTGTGTATCTTACAAGATCTAATCACCCACAATTGATCGAGTGTTTTTTTATCTAATGATGTTTAACTAAGGGACCAATGATCTGCACTTCATCATAGGGTCTAATCTGATGGTGTGACCAAAGGGTTGAAAGGTCAAAGCTCTATGAAGTAACCAAGTGGAAACCACTCACACCTAACTATGTCAACAAGGGTCCCACATATTTAACATAGCCAATTAGATATAAAGCCTTAGATCTCAATCCAATGGCTATCACTCTTTCAATTTGATGAAGTGCATTGAATCCATGACCCTGGAAAGCTCCATGAAGATGTTGTGTGGCACTCTCACATTAGACCATAAGTACTTCATGAATTTAAATTTGACATTCATTTTCACATCAATTAACCTCTATGAGGATGCCTATGATGTGAGCTAGACCATTAAATTTAAGATAAATAAATATTTTTTGCATAAGTAAAGGGGGCATGTTTCAAGTTTTAACAAGTCTTGTATTTTTTTTAAATAAATTTAGGCTAAATTATTTAACCTAAGTATTTATTGGACACTCAAACTAATGTGAACATCATGCATCTTGCAGTATCTAATAGCCTCCACTTGCTTGTACCAATTAGATTGAATAGTGTGAGATCTTCAAGCAAAAATAAGAAGGATCAAAGACTCGGCACATGGAGAAATCTCAAAGAGAGGGGATCAAAAACATGACAATATGATAGGTGGCATAATTTAAGGGTTATTAAAAGCTTGTAGTGACCAATAAGATAAAATTCTTAGGATTGTAATCAATGATCTATGCTAAAACCATGGATCTTGATCCAATGGTGAAAAACAAAAGGAAGAATTCAAAGGCTAATGACTAGGTTTGACATGGGAAAATATGAAAATTGCCATGAAAAGAAGCTGGATGGAGGCCACATAAGATCCACATAGGTAAAATATGGCAAAACTTGGGTTTTGTCCACCTAGAAATGTAAAGGTATAAAGGCAAGTCTCAATCAATTCTTAAGACATGAGTGAGCCTTAATTCCAGTCACCTATGCCATTAAAGATCCCAAAATCCCTAAAACTTACATAAAAAGGGGAACTATGAGTGGTCAAATTATAATTCAAGCTTGCTAATTGATTTCAAACACAAAAGAGAAATCCGAAGGTTCTTATCAAGTTGGTGCTAATATTATTGAGGGGTTTAGAAGTAATGGCAGAAAGAAGGCAATAATGGTGGGAAGAGGTTGAAATATACCTTTCCATGAACCTTATTAATAGAGTTTTTAAGGATATAGAGTTAGATATTGAGGCATTGAATAATGGGTACAAAAATTAGTTTGAGCTCTTCTTCACCATTAACGAAATGCAACCCCTCACTCAAAATGAGAGGAGAATTGAAGAAATCAACATTAGATATAAGGACTTAGTATCAGTCCAATTGGCTAGTCTTCACCATGCGGCTACCAAACTAGAGGTACTTCATTACATATATGTGTTTCCTAGTCTTTTTATTGATGGCAAAGTAGATGAGGACTAGATTGTTAGGGATAGAACCTCCAAGAGAGTAGCTTATATTACCCCTATGGAATTTTATGGTTACTATTAGTCCCATGTGAATTTTCCCAAAATTAAGGATTAGACCACCAAAAATGACTTAGATACCATCCTTAGACTTTGGCTCAATCAGGGAAACTTTATATTCAGAGACTTCTAAGGTAGAATTCCAATTTCCCAATTCAAGGAAGTGATTAGGGTTATTATGACCTTACTAAATAGAATCTATGGATCTAACACAACTACCTATGAAACACTACTTAGGTTTCATATGTATACTTCCTAGTTAAACAAAAAATCACCCCTCCCATTAGGAAAATGATAAGTATCCACCTTGGTAGGCAATTCATATCCATCAAGAGAAAAAATTGAAAATATTTTTTCATGATGTCTTGCTTACTTGATGCCTTACTAGCCTCCACCAGGTTCCCCCATATCAATAATTGGTCTCCCAATAGCATAATCTTAGTTTTTCACCATTACTCCAAACTACATATCTTTAAATATATAAACCACATGTAATTCATTTGTGATGGCATCTGTGCCTCCTTGGTTGAGGCTATCACTAGCTTTCCCATGCCTAGGATGCACCCCTTGATCAAGAGATATCTGGAGATGATGGGGGATTTATGGTACTATCCAAAATTCACCATGATAAGGATTGAGGGAACCATGTCCTCACCTTTTAAACTCCCTGTCTATGTGCTACCCAAGCTTGTTGAGCAAGAAATCACCTTCCAAATCATGAATGGGATTGATAGGGTTTACAAATAAAATAATAAGGGCATCTTCCATCCTTTTTCTATTATAATTGGAAGGACCACATTACAAGATTGGAAGAAAATATAAATCATCTCCAGGAAAAGAGGAGCCTTTATCTTCCAAATGGATGAACTTAGAATGTGGGACCCTAAAGTAATAGTAAATAATCATTTGTAAGATAATAATATGTTAAAACATGTATATGCTCATCAAACTAGAGTTTTTTATCACATTTACACTAGGGAAAATAGTTTTGAAGAGGTGTTGGAAAGATTGAGAGAGTGCAATGTCAAACTAGAGCATAGGTTGACACATGAGTGGAAGCTAATATAAGACATTTGGCAAATGCACCCTCTTCAAAATCATTTGTTTCCTTTTAAATCAATACCACATCAAGGATCTTCCCAATTAGAGGTGTCATCATCACAATCACCTCCTCAAACAATTTTTCCACCTCTTTAAGACCTTGGTAATCAGTCATTGAGAGAAAGACCAGGAGAGGGAGCTTCATCTCTAGGACCTCCCCAACAACCTCCACATTCGGTGGAACATAAAAATGGTGGATCTTGAGCCATATGAGATAGTATAGGAAGTCTTCAAGGCTCTTGAAGACATTTATGGGTCAAATAAGGAAGAAATAGAGAAAGACCCTGCTCCCTAAATAAGGCAACTTGTAAAGGCCCCTGAACAATTAAAAGAGGCTAAGAAAGAGAAAGGGAAGGAGCATGAACTAGATTTAGTCACAACACCCAACAAAGGAAGAGGAAGGCTGAGTTGGCCCTTATCTCCACTACTTCCAAAAGGCCAAGGCTCATCTTTGTGCACCCAACCCAGGAAATAAATTTATTTAGTGATGAATTCCCCATCTATGGGCCAGTCATTCCTAATTGGTTCATATATGGGATGTTACAAAATATTCTTGCTATGTCCCATTCAAGGGCATTAACTAAAATTATCAACATTGATGAGGAACTCCAGCCCTAGATTATGGAAATGATGAAGAGCAAGAAGAGAGAAGAATATTGGAAGTAAAAGGAGCTGGTGGTAAGAGAATGGATGCTCTCAGAGAATCCATTGGAACCAAAGTGGAAATCCTAGAATCCACCTAGCTAACTGAGCCTACCACTACCATTTTATTTAATCTATATACTATAATATTGGAGAAGATCACCACAAGGAAAGCTATGGTGGGTAATGAGGAGTTCACCTTTCAAAAGGTGGAACCTTTCACAGGCCTAACTCTAGTTGGAGAACAAGCAGTGGGAGAAAATCCCATCCATTAGGAGGATGTCAAGAGCCTTGTTGGAGCCTAATCAACATAGGTAATGGCTAGAATTAAGGGATTGAAGAAACAAATTGCCAAATTGAGGATAGAGAAGCAAAACCTTGAGAGCCAAGACATCCTCTCTATTCCTAATGAAATGATAAAGATGCTTGGTGAATCCTTCTTTGACATGTTTGAGGCCTTGAATGCCATGAATCTTAGAGATGATGCCTTAATGCAACAAGCTCAAATAACTAAGGCTTTGGTCATCTAGTGGCAAACTTTAGAGGACCAAATTGTTGAGCTCATCAATGTACTAGTAAAGAGACAGATCTTAGACTTTAGGACTATTAGTCTGGGACACTTAAGTGTCATCCTATGAATTATTTTTTATAAGGTGTAGGAATTGAGCACATGGCGCAATGATGTCAATGAGTTCATAAGGGAAGATGAAGCTCTGATCAGCAAGATTGATAAAATCTTGGGAATAATGTTGATATAACCTTCACAACTCATTACTATGGGGTTGATTGATGATGATGAGTTCAAGCAAAGAGCCACTACCAACATCCAAGAGATAAAAGGGAAGAGACATGGCCAATCTAATAGTGATAACCATAAAGCAATGGATCTCATCTTCAATTCAGTAGAGAGAATAACATAGGCCCAAATCATCAAGGTAGCCATGATGAGTAATGACAAAGAATTTGACAAATTGGCAAATCAAGAAAATGGATATTTGATGAAGCCTATAGTAGGTCTTGAGATGATCAATAAACAACATACTAAGGCTAAGGACATCCTACAAAAATGACAGTTAGGAGGCCCACCACCTACCCAATAGAACATTCTATACATTGTAATTCTGTATAAATTTTGTAAAAAATGGAATATTTTATTATATAGTTATATGTTATTTTATTAGCATATATATTTTTACGTTAGTTCAACATAGAAGGTCATGCGTATAATAGAATTATCACACAAGGATAAATGTCCTTAATGTAAACATATATATCTTGAGAACTAACTTGTACACTGTCTATGTTTTTTATAAATAGCCAGTGTTACCATATTGTAAAAAGGGAGATTTTTGAGACAAAATGTATATTCACACCAATTAATATAGCTAAAGGAACTATGAAAAGATTGTCTATCTCATTATATTGATAGTTGTAGATTTTCTCTCAATTGTGTATCTGGATCTTAAATTTGAATGGTTTATTTAATTCCTAAACTACATTAATTCATTTATATGGTTTTTAATTTGTGCTTTGCTAGGTTAGTTGGAAACATCATGTGTTTATTCAATTTAATTTATTGGATATAAAAGATGTGCATCAACTATTTAGATATAAAAACAAACTATTAAAAATAAACTTGGTTTTTTATTTGTAATTTCAATTTATCCTTAGAAATTGGCATCATTTATGATGAAAATTGAGATTTAGATATTTTACATTATAAATTAGTTTAAATGTACATTTAAGAAACTAAAACTTTGTCATAATGTGTGAGGTAAAGACTTGCAATCACATTTGTTTCCTTTCTACCTTACCCTCTCCTCTTTTCTCTTTTTTTACAAAGATCTTCACTATAGCTTAAATTTCATTGTAAATATCCATTTAGTTTAGTCTAAAATCAATATTTGACTAAGAAACCATCAAAATGATGAACTAAGGTGGCTCCCAACCACTGAATAATATAAATTTGTGGAACAATCCACTTTACTTTGCTACTATTTCACCATAGGCATCATAATTGCTAAATATCTGCAACTCATGCCTTGAATTCTTAGAATCTAAAATGAGTAGTGTTTTTTGCACATTGAAAGCACCTATGGTACATTTAGAATCATCAATAAGAGAAGCTTTTTTGGTACTAGAAGGATGGCCTTGATACTAATTAGCCAAGAATTGGTGTCATCTTTATGCCTTTTGAGTAGATCTTTGATCCCAAGTGTACATATTGGCAGTCTTGGAGGTTTTTGACATAAATTTATGCTTTGATAAGGCAAATATAATAGTTATTTGATAAATTATTGTTAATTATAGTAAATATAGCTTTGAATTTGAAGATTTACAGTATTTGAAATTAGAACGACTTATTCTAATCAAAGATTAGGTGATCCTTTGAAAATTATGGTTCTGAACTAAAACTTGTAAACATCAATTATCTTTGCACAAAAGGATGTATCCTCGAGCTACCTTTGTGGAAATTTTATGTCCTTTGTCATTTTTTACATAGATCTTTACAGAATTAGCCTAGTGTGCATGTCTAGTCCTTGATTCTTGTAAAGATTAACTTCATACATTGTATTTAAAATAGTATCTCAAATATTCAAGCTGAAATTGCCTAAAATTCACACCATATCATGCTTAGAAATAAGAGATCCTTTACTTGAGCTATAAATTCATTGAATAAGCAAGTGTGATAAAGGTAGATGAAGAATTTCCATGTCTTTACCCACTTTTCCTATTCAAGGGACCTTTGCATTCAGACCCCATCTAGGTATGGCTTGGTTAGGGAGTTCCCCCATTAATGTACAAGGGGTAGTATATGATTTATCACGTAATCTTGAGAAATATTTGCCAATATTTATTCCTACTGGTGTCATAAATATAGAGGAATATGTTAAGTCTTTTAAATCTACTTTGAGGTTATTAAATAACATACATGAGGATGTAGCATGCAGACTATTTCCCTTTACTTTCAAAGATGTAGCATATGAATGGTTCCTCAATTTTCTTGAGGATTGAATTACCTCATGGAATGATTTTAGCACCATTTTCATTGATTAATTTAGTAAGATTATTATTCCTTGTGTCATTTATCATTAATTCACAACCATAAAAAGAGGTGTTAGTGAGCCTATAAGATCTTTTGATGTCAGATTCCAAAAAATATATAGTAGGATTAGGGAACCTTACAAACCTAGTGATATTATAGCCTTAGAGATCTACAAGGATATAATAGATCCTATGAATTCTATATTTCTTAAGAGATCTATCCTAATTATAGCTTGAATAGCCCAAGCCTATTCTGAGGCAGTGGTTATCAGTGATCAGATGTAACCACAAGGCCAAATGGCTTACTCCATTCCCAATGTTAACCCATAATTACCTTCTCTAAACCTTTTCCCAAATAATAACCAAAACACCCTAGCTCTTAATCAAATCCCAACCCTATACATTTTTCTCACTAGTTATTCTACTCCTAATAAAAATTTAGGATTCTTGAGTCACCAAGATACTAATGGATCTTCCACTAATGATCAAAAGGCCTTAATACCAACTCTTAGTTTAAGCAATAATTATGTCCACAATTTTGAGATCCCTAAGAGTGAAAATGAATCTATATTAAAAATGGTCCAGAAGCTCAGCATTGATTTCCTTCAATTATAAAAACAAATTGGTAATACTATTGAAAGTTCTAGAAGGAACTTTACTTTCCAAAAGTTTAATAGACTAGGAAAGAGGTTTCACAATGATAACTTCTACAATAGAAACAAGACTAATGAACCCTTTGCTAGTAAAAAAACCATGGACATTAATCTCGTAGACATTGCTTTGCCTGACTACTATAGAGTGCATGATACTACTAAGCATGGCAAAATTGATTGCATTAAATTCTGCAAAGCCTTTGAAGCTTTTTAGGAAGAACTAGATACATTTGAAGTGGTCTCTAATAAGGATATTGATACAAATGATTTTGGCCCCAATTCTTCAAACTAGGTCCACATGGTAGAAACCTTCCAATTCCATTTTCAGGAAGATAATGAACCTAAGAATATTCCTAAAGAGATTCAAGCATTTCAATAATTATTGAAGACATACCCTCTGAGGAATATGGAAAATAAGAAATCTTTGACCACTTCAACTCCTAATAACAATGGGACCCCTCCTGACACTACAAGAAATAACCCTGAGCCACCCAAACAAAGTTACTTCAAGCCTAGTAATGATTCACCAAGTAATAATAGCTACAACATTATTGAAGACATGGAAAAAATCAAGGCCAATATTACCTTGCATGAGTTAACTCAAATTACTAAACAAGGAGACTTATTGATAGAGTCTTTATCTAATAAACTTTGGAAGCCACCCAAGGCTGATAGTGTAAATGTAACCAAGCAGGAAGCCAAGGAAAAATCCCCACCATTCCTTCTCATAGTCAAGATATTTGTTAAAAACCTCCATAATTGCCTTCTAGATTATGGGGCTTCAACCAATATAATGTTTGCAGGAATTTGTGAGCAACTAGTATTGACTCCAATCAAGTCTAATAGGGTTGTTACCCAATTGGACAAGTCAAGGGTAAAAGTCATTAGAGAACTATTAAATATACATATGTAGTTGGCTAGTGAACCCAAAGTGCAAAAATTTATTGATATTCAAGTAGTAGACATTCCCAATGCATATGGACTACTTTTAAGTAGAGAGTAGACCAAAGCCTTGAATGGATATATGTCTACTAATTGTTCACACCTATGGCTACCTTTGAAAGGTGTCCCAAATTAGATAAGAGCAAAAAGAGAACTAAGGATGAAACACATGATAATTGAGTACAATGTTGTTAATGAAAGGGTGAACTTTCTTGATTCTGACTTAGGAATCGTCACCTTAGAGACTACAAAAGTGGCTAGTTCCCAAGACACTCTTGCTAAACCTAGTTTGTGGAAATTTTTATGTTGATGGTGTTAAATGCAAGTCTAGATCTAGAGTTGGTATTGCTTTAATAGACCCTACTAATAAGCAATATAATGCATCTTATAGACTACAATTCCCATACACTAATAACTTGGCTGAATATGAGGCTCTCATTTTAGGGTTGTAATCTGCTATTAAAAACAAAGTCAAAGGGATACTAGTTTGTGGGGACTCAAAATATATAGTAAACCAAGTGAAAATCAAGTATTAATGCAAACTATCATACCTCAAGAGTTATAAGCTCAGATTTTGGGACCTAATAGAGTCTTTTGAGGCATTCAACATCCTCTCTATCCCTAGAGATGACAATAAATCTACTGATGGGCTAGCTTCTACTGTAGCCAACCTTATGCCTAATTAATATTCTCCTAACTTTAGTATTGAGTTAGTACCCTAACCTTTAGTCCTAGATAATGTGAACCACTTCCAAGTCTTAAATGATGAACAATAGATCTTGAAATTCATGACTAACTCACAGAGTTTTTGAAACTCATATTATTGATAAATCTAATGCAAATACCCCTAAAAGGGAATTCAATGGCAAGATAATCTAATTGAGTGATAACAAGATACCTAAAGGGATGATTTCATTAGAAATATTGTTTGACTAAGACAAACTCACAAAAAATCCTAAGGTCCCCAAAGAAAATGGGAAAGACTACAATGCAATGAATCTTGGACCCCAAGATCAACCCTAGTAGGTTAATGTGGGGAAGGCTTGCATAGAGAAGGAGAATAAAAAATTCAAAGAGTTACTCACCAAGTATAAAGATGTAATATCCTGGTCTTATGATGGTCTAATTATCTTTAATCCAAGGGTTGCCACCCATACTATACCCCTTAAGGAGAGTTGTAAACCCTTCAGGTAGAAACATAAACCTACTAACCCTATTTTAGAGCCCATGATATATAAAGAAGTCAAGAAGTTATTAGATGTAAGGATCGTGTTTCCCATTTGGCACTCCACTTGGGTTGTGAATCTGGTCCCAGTCAAAAAGAAGAATGGTGAAATTAGGTTATGCATTAAATTTAAGAACCTGAACAAAGCATCCAAAAAAGACAATTACCCCTTTCCCTCTCTAGACCAAGTAATACAGGTTATTTCAAGATCAGCCATGATGTCCTTCCTTAATGGATTTTTAAGGTATAACCAAGGGTTAGTTGATAGAGAAGACAAAATGAAGACAACCTTTACCACTAAGTGGGGAAATTTTTCATATAAAAGGATGCCCTTTGGGTGATCAATTTAGGGGATATCTTTCAGAGAGCCATGGACCATGCATTTTAGGGTTTAGTTGGCAAATGCATCATAATATACATGGATGACCTAACAATATTCTCCAAAAATAGACAAGATAATTTTACATACCTTCAACAAGTATTTGAGAGATGTAGAAGATATGGTATTTCTCTTAACCCCAAGAAAAACATCTTTTTGCGTTACTGAAGGGAAGTTGATATGTCATGTTATCACTAAGGATGGGATCTCTATAGATCCTAAAAGGGTGGAAGCCATCTCCAAGATAGAGCTCCCAAATAGTCAGAAAGAATTAAAGTCATCCTTTGACAAGATAAACTTCATGAGGAAATTCATTTTAAGGTTTGTTGAGATTGTCAAACCATTGAATGACATGATTAAGAAGGCTACCAAGGTTACTTGGAATGAAGAATCCAAGAAAGCATTTAACAACGTCAAAGAAGCAATTAGTCAATCTTCAATGCTGATAAGTCCAAAATTTTTAAGGGACTTTTATTTTTACTCATTTGCTTCTAATCACACCATGGTAGTAGTCATAACTCAAAAATTTGATGGGAATGATCAACCAATTTATTTTATGAGTACCAATTTCAAGAATTTTAAACTAAATTATTCCCTAATTAACAAGCAAACACATGCACTAGTGAAAGAAGTAAATAATTTCAAGCATTACATCCTTAGGAAAAAAGTCCATGATATCTTACCAGACCCTACCACAAAACTCATGTTGAGTCAAAATGAATTGGGTGAGTGTAGATGCAAGTGGATGTTAGTCTTACAAGAGTATGATATAGAGATGAAAAATGCTAAGCTGTTAAGGTGTTAAGGCTTAGTCCAGATGATTTCTAACACCAACCCCAAGCTACATATCATGTAATTTGAACAATAGGACTTCTAGCCTAATGAGTTGTATGATTCCTTGATTCACTTATTGATTAATGGTGTTTGTCCTATAAGACTTACAAGAGAGTAGAAGAGGTCCCCTCAAAACTTCTCACTATTTGATCAAGGATAGAGTATTATATAGAAAAAACTTTGAAGGAGTCTTTTTAAGCTGTGTATCCAAAGAAGAAGCTTTTTAAATTATGAGTACTTTCCATGAAAAGTTGGGTAGTGGAAATCCATCAAGAAGAAGAATGGCCCACAAAATCTTTAGGATTGGTTACTATTGGCCTACCATTTTCAAGGATGCTCACAAGCATGTGAGTGAATGTCATTCTTGTCAATTTTTTAGCACCAAAGAACCAAAGTCAACCATGCCTTTGCTACTAATGATGATTGACAAGCCCTTTGCATAATAGGAACTAGATTTCATAGGAATAATCAACCCTAATTCTTTTGAGTTCCATAAATATGTCCTAACTACTACAGACTATTTACTAGGTGGACTAAAGCTACAGCCACCAAATAATGCAGGACCGAAGAAGTGACTAGCTTCTTAAAAGAAAAAATTTACACCAAATTTGGAACCCCAGTCTATTTGGTGTGTGATAATGGATCAAATTTTGTGTCCATAGAGATGATAGAATGGGCCTATGAAAATGACACTTCACTAAAGTTTTATTCAAATCATTACCCATAGGAAAATGGAGTTTTTGAGTCCACTAACAAGAATTTGATCAATTCAATCAAAAAATTAGCTGAAGACAAACCTAGATCTTGGCACAAGCTCCTCAAATATGCTCTATGGGTAGATAGGATCAGAATTAAACAAGCCCTAAAGGCATCACAATTCCTATTGGTGTATGGTCAATAACCTATTTTCCCTATTGTTGGGTGAATATTTTGTCAATCAGCGTACTGATAAACAAAATAGGTCTGATCAACCACAACAAGAAGATTGGTCAGTCAGTTGTGTAGGTTTACCACATCAAAAGGGGCCTAATCTCTCCTGTCATCAAGGGGAGGTTCCCTATAAATACGTAAGAGCTATATACAATATAAATAAGTAGAAAATAACACATGGGGGGTAGAATAAACCATCCATCTCTCTTTTTTCAGAGATGATGCTCATAGAAAAAGGAGAAAATCTTGGTGGATACACTGAAGACACTTATCTTCTTTCAGAAGTATTCTTGCTGGAAATAGGCTTATTTCAAGTAGTAAAAGTAATTGGTGACAAAGGGTGTAATAACCAACAGGATGAAATAGAACACAAAGTTTCCACCTCAACTACCTAAAGAGTATATCACAAAGGATAATGGGGGCACAAAGTCATCCCAGAATCCTCAACACAAAAGAAAAGGAAAAAATTATGCTGAAAACAATTGTGAAAGCACAAAGTATTTTCACAGTTGGCTTCAAGACACTTCCATTTTTACCTTCACTAATTTTGCTTGTCAAATTAAACAAATAAGAATGCTTCTAGTCAACAGACATAAGAACAATTTATTAAAGTAGCACAAGCCAAAACAACAAAAAGTCTACAAACAACTTGCTTTCTCTTTCAGATAAAATGAAAATGAAATTACAATCTGAGCTCAAAGTCTCAGTCTTCTTCTTTCAAATGGGCAAAGTTTCACTCTTGTACAAAATGAAAAGTCTCCTATAATGATGCGAAAGATTACATAATATAGAGGCCAAGAGAGGCATGTCTTTTTTCCATGGAGTGAACCATTTGGTGCATTAATGCCTTAAATGCATTCTTGGTTTTGTCATGCTGGAGCAGGGTGCTGCTTTAACTGTGGTGTGCTAGTTCATATCCTTTGTCTACTCAGCCTAAATCACTCATTCCATCACCTGTTAGCTGTGTAATTGTCTATTCTACCTTTATCTCAAAGGGGACAAGTAGATGGTGCTTTTAATGTTTGTAGGCCCCAAATATCTACCTGATGAGCTACTTCACTTACTGGAAATAACTCCTGCTAAGTTTCCCTCTTTGTCTCTTCCTCCTCTCGGGGCTAGCCTTAGGCTCTTTGAATGTATTTGGGTCTATGCCTTGAGTCTACTAGAATCAATAGACACTTAAATGTAGCTAATTTGGCATTCATGGGTCTTTTCTCGATTGATGGTTAACAACTAGCCAGTCACTCTGAATTTGACATTCATGGGCCTATCATTCTACTATGACACAAGTGAGGACACATGGCAGCATCTGTGTCTTTGAAATAAGCTTATCAAAATGAGCTTTGAAATTGTTAAAGGCTGGGGGCACAGATTTAGACACGTGGTAGCTTCTGCTGCACTAGGACAGGACACATGGTGAGTTTTACTCTTGGAAGCTTCATTTGAAACTATGTCTCGGTACACAACACTTGGCAGCTTCCACTGTGCTTTGATGCTTTGACCTTTTTCGAAGGGAACATGCCCTTTAAGGTCTTAAAAAAGGTTCATTTCATGTGTGTCATTTGTCCCTTTATTTCCTTTAGATAAAATGTCTGAAGGAATTCCTTCCTTTGATTCTATGTCTTTGCATTTGAGGGTGCCCCATCCTTTGACACATGACATCTTCCACCACTTCATACTAAAATGTTCTACCATTGACACTTGGCACTTTCCACTCTCAAGCTTTTGTAACACCATAGAAATGTTTGGGACTCAGTTAGGTTCTCACAGATGATGACACTTGTCAGCCTCCATCGATCTCTTTAAGGGACACATGGTAGCTTCTGCCACTCCTTTGAAACAAAATATAATGGACTCAATTGATGACACTTGGCAGCATCTACTTGACCCTTGCTTTTGAGCATGCTTATTTCCTTAATTGAGATAGCCTTTAAACCTTTGAAGCCATGAACCTTTGAACTTTAAAGTGATTCAAGGTTCAATAGTTTAATCAGTTCATTCCATTTATTTGGCTAAGTCCCTTTGATATCTTTTTGAACCAAACACATTGAACCTTTTAGTTGTTGAGCCTGTGAAACCGATGAACCAAAATGGTTCAAGGTTCAATGGTTCAATGGTTTAATCCTTGCTTAGATGCTCGTTGAGAGACATTTTTTATCAAACCAAGGTGCTGAACCAATCCTGAAGATGACTGAGTGTTGGAAACTGGTTCTTCTGATCGGACTCACCTGCAAAAGCCTTTGAACCTGCTAATGCCTTTACTAAAAAAAGCTTGAAAAATGAGGAATTTGAAAGCTCAAAACAATTTTTTGTAAAGGGAAGGGACAATTTTGGTCTTGCAGGGCCAAAATAGTCCATATGTTGGCCCAAAAATTAGAAGTCATTTTTTGGGGACAACAACTGGCTCTTATTGGGGAACTACCTTTAGTTGGAAACTTGAAACACAGCTGAAGGGAGTAGAAACTAGAATCTCCAGTGCTTTGAAGTGTGCCATTGGGATATGGAGTTGTGCTACCCAAAAAGAAAGGCTCCAAAAATGAAAATGAAAGGAACAAAATAGAAACAAAAGACTATACAAATATACATATGTACAGAGGAACTCATCCATTACTTCAAGAGTTGAAGTGATTCAGATGTTACCCATTATGAGTCAGAGAAAAGAGAGTGCCATCTTAATACTTCAACAAGAAACTATTTTTACCATTGAGCTAATGAATAGTAAAAGGGCCCCTCCATAGGGAATCAAATTTTCCATGCATCCCCTTTGGTTCTCTTCTCTTGTCCCATAATAGGACTTGATCTTTGATCTAGAAATCATGATTATTTGATTTTTGGTCGAAGAGATTCTTCACCAAAATTTGATGGACAGCAATTCAGTCCACCACTACAGTTCTTTGCTCATTCAGCTTAGCAAGGCACATGATCCTCTTCTCAAGTGAGCTCTCATACATTTGATCCTCAATCACCTTAGCCAATTTCAATGCTGGCAATTCCAAGGTGATTGGTATCTCAGCATTGACACCATAAAGAAGTTGGAAGGGAGACATACCAATTGTCCTCTTGGGTGTAATTTTGTCTACCCATAGAGCATCAACTAATGCCTTATGTCAAGTCCTTTGGTTGTCATCCACTAGCTTCTTGATGATAGTCACTAGGTTCTTATTTCTTGATTTAGCTTATTCATTCCCTTGTGGAAAGTAATCAAAAGAGTAGGAGAGTGTGATTCTGTAGTGGAAATAGAATTGAGTAATCTCTTAGGAAGTGAAATAGGTGGAATTGTCAGTGACAATTTTGATTGGGACCCCAAACCTGGACATGATGTTTTCTTTGAGGAAATTGCGTACTACTTATGAAGTAGCATGTTTGGTTAGAACTACTTCCACCCATTTGGTGAAGTAGTCTGTTGTTATGAGGACATAGTCATGTCCAACATTTGATGATGGGTTTACAGCTCTAATAAAATCAATTCCCCATTGTTGGAATGGCTCCTCTATGATCATTGGTTTGAGGGGTAGGGCAACTAACTTGGGCCTTCCAACAAACTGTTGGCACAGTTCACATCCTTTGACCCACTTGTATGCATCTTGAAAGAGATTTGGCCAATAATACCTGGCTCGTAGGATCTTATGGGCAGTCACAGGGGTAGAAAAATGTCCTCCACAAGCTGAATTGTGAAAAGACTTCAGAAGTCGGCTTTGTTTCTCCTTGTCCACATAGTGAAGGAACGTTCCATCAAGGCTCCTCTTGTATAGGCCATTGTCCCAGAGGACAAAATTAGTAGCTTTTAGCTTGATGGTCCTCCTTTATTTATAAGATAGGTGAGCAAGACATTCACCATAAGGAAATGAGCAATACCTGCATACCACTCATTTGTGGTGGAGACAAAGAGGACTGTTGGTGTGTCATCCACTTCTAGTTCTTCATGCTCTATTCCTCTTGGCTTGTTATCAGCAATTAGTTGGCATAGCCCCTTTCTACGTACCAGATTTATTAGGTTGATGATCAGATCAAACTCTTGGATCTTTGCAACCCAATTGCCTCTTTTCATCCCAAACTCCTGCTGAGTCAGTATAGATTTTACTATGGTGTCAGGGACTAAGGTAGTAACCCGAGAATTGAGGATGTAGAAATGAAAATGTTTTATGGCCTTCACCACTACATAAGCGTGCTTCTCCATATTTAAGTACTTTAGCTCATGATTTTTGAGAGGGCAGCTCATGAAGAAAATGGGAGATTCCATACCTTCTTTATTTTGTTGAACCAAAGTTGCTGAAAGCGTATGTTTTGAAGTATAGCTATAAATAGTGAACTCTTTGCTCTAGTTTAGACAAGCTAGAATTAGAGCATGGGTAATGGTAGACTTGATATCCTCAAATGCTGACTTACCTTCTTTAGTCCAGCTGAAGGTGTCCTTTCCCTTCACATGTTTACAATGTGCCTAGTCTTCTCGGCAAATTTGGGGATGAACCTCCATAAGAAATTCACCTTTCCAAAGAAAGAGTGAACAACAGTCTTGCTTATGGGCAAGGAAAGTTCTTGGATAGACTTGACTCTATTTGAGTCAATCTTTATGCCTCCTTTAGACACAATGTGTTTGAGAAGTTTCCCCTCCATTACTCTAAAAACTGACTTCTTGGGGTTTAGGGAAATGTCATTCTGGCGACAGCATTCCAACACTTGTTGCAAATGGATAACATGATCTGGGTGATACTTAGAGAAGATAGTCAAGTCATCAAGATAAACTATGATGAACTTACCCATTTCATCCTTGAAGGCAAGGTCCATTGCTCTTTGGAAGGTAGCGCTAGCATTTATCAAGCCAAAGGCATTCTTTTATATGCAAACGTGCCTCAGGGTGTGGTGAAAGCAGTCTTATGCTGGTCTACCTCACCAACTTCAACCTGATTATATCCTAAGAAGCCATATAGCATTGATAACATCTCTAAGCCTATCACTATCTAAAGTACTTGATCCATGATTGGCAAAGGATAATTATCCTTCAAGGATGCTTGATTCAAATTTCTAAAATCCACACAAAGGTAAATTTCACCATTCTTCTTCCTCATAGGCACTATATTGGCAATCCATGTGGAATGATTGATTGGGAAGATTATCCTAGCATTTAGTATTTTTTGTATCTCAGATAAAATAGTACTTGATATTTTTGGATTATAATGCCTAGACTTTTGCCTATAAGGCATTGAATCAACCTTGAGAGGAATGTTGTGTCAAATTTCATTAGGCTGGAGTGATTTCAGGTCATTATAGGAGTACACTAAGATGTCCACGTATTCATTGAGCAAAGAGGTGAACTTGAAATGCTCTTCAGGAGTATAACATTTCCTAATGTTCACCATCTTTGGGTCTTCCTTAGTTCCTAGATTTACTTGATCAAACTCCTGAGAGGAGCTTGAATTCATTTACTAATGTCTGATGAATCTATCATGCTTATCAAATAGCTTCTCAAGGGAAACCAGGCCTTTGGGAATCTTATTCCTTTTGAGTTCCAATAACTCCTCCCCTATGTCTACATTTGATTGAGGAGCTATTTCACACTTTTGAGGTTTGTTGCCTTCAAAATGCAGCTGTTCAAAGCTATCTTTTTGCTCCAGGAAGGTAATGATTTGGTTGTCATTGTTAAATACCTACCAATGACTTGCATTATTAGGTACACTTGGATGAAAGACCATCTCAATTGTGCACCTATCTTCTTTGAAATCTAGGTGGGGGACCAAGAGAGTAGCTAAAATAGCCAGTGCGTCCACCTGATCATTGAATTCTCTAGGAACTGCAGAGATGCTAAAAGCATCAAAGTCTTCAAGTTAGTCCTAGATTAGATTGTGGTAATGAAGCAATCTTTCATTCTTGGTTTGATATAGGTTCCTCACCTAATAAACCACTAGTTCAACATCTCCTTTAGCATGGAGGAGCTTGATGCCTTTGTCTCGAGCATCCCTCAGTCGAAGCAACAGAGACTCATATTCAGCTGTGTTATTCATGTTGCTAAATTACAATTTATAAGATGGGGGAAAAATATCTCCTTGAGGAGATATTAACACAACTCTAGCTCCTGAACTAGTGGAGGAGCAGTTGCCATCAAATTCAAGAATCCATACTTCATTTGATACCAATTTTCCCTTGGATTCTTCTTCATTCAGAGGAGGAGATTCTTCCACACTTGCATTGTGCTCAGCCAATTCTTCTACTGTTCCACCTGAATGCATTTCCAAGTTTTCACTTACCAGAGCTTCGTTAGATGCCTCATGAACTTCATCTGTGGATATAAAGTAGTTTCCCATGCTTGAAGACTCAAACATAATTTAAGCTTCAGGTGTTGAGGTTCGAGTAACTACGTATTTGACTTCCTTTTCAGGGAACAACCTCTTCATGACACCTTTGATTGGAATCTTTGCCTCTGAAAAATTCATTCTCAATTCACCACCAACATCCCTACAAAAATTTTACCCAAGAAGGATGCCATATGATGCTGGGATGTCTGCTACCAAGACAATCATCTTGATTCTTTTGTCTAGAAAGGCAACAAATGCAAATTGGGCATCTTTAATTTTCCCCAGTAGTGGCACTTATTTATTCTCCATGGAGAAGCATCTACCAAACGTCTTGGTCAGTGTGAGGTCAAGGGATTTGGCTACTTTAGTAGGCATGACATTGTTTAAAGCTCTAGAGTCAATGATGTAATTGTTTAGCTACCATCCATTTATCAGCAATGAGACATAAAAAGGTTTAGTCCTACTAGGAGCAGCAGGGGGAGCAATGACAAGGTTGTTCCTAGTGGGTGCATTCCTAGCAGGATCATGTGTCACTTTTTGAATTGCTTGTTTAATAGGGATGTTCTAGTTTTTAACACATTGAACTAGTATGTCTAATTACTCAAGATGGGACTGCAGAAATTTAAATTCAAACATTTGAGTTTTGGTTTTCTTTATATGGTCAATGATATCAAATGTCTGGAACGAGCTAGGTACAGAGGATGGGAGTTCATCCATCTTGAGTTTTGGGGGGGGGGGAAATTGGACTATGAATTTGAAGTAGATGGTGTAGGGGCATTTGGGGTACTTACCTTTCTTGCAATCAATGGGTCCTTTAGCTAGAAAGGAAGAGTGGATCCCCGCTTAGCTATTGAAACTACTAGTTGAGGTCACTCTTTTGCTTTCTCTTTATCAGCTAATTGAGCTGATTGATTCTTGGACCGGGTGAACATAGCATATGACCCCTCAATAACATTGCCTTCACTTTTAGGTTCATCTTGATAGTTTAAGAAACTGATATGGGAGTCACTAGCTAATTCTTCTTCCTCAGTGAAGAGATTAGCGTCATATTCAAGATTCAACTTAGGCTGGAATGAGAAGTTTGATTTAGCTTCAAGATATCCAACTATTGAGTTGGTTGGAGGTGCTTTAAGGGTGAGGTTCCTCTATGGAGGAGGAAGGTGATTTTGTTGTCCTTGATTCTTGGCAGCATTACCTTGGTACACCTGATTCTAAAATGTCCTCCTGGGCATATCTCTGTATACAAGAGCAGATGACATCCCTTGCACCATTTTCTTTCTAAGAGCTCACACTTCATTTTCTAGCTTCTACACCATCGAGTCAGTGGTGGCTATAGATGAGTGTTCAGAAGACAAAGAAGATTTACCTTTACTAGGGTCCCTCCTTATCTTTCTAGACAAGATATGGTGATCTTCTAATTCAGTAGCCAAGTCTTGAGCAGCAACAATGTCGATATGTCTAGCTCATCTTAGTAAGAAACTCACTTCAGGTAGTTGTGAGTTGATGAAGAAACATTTAAGATTCTGAGGGGTCGGCTGGGTGACCATGGAAATCTTGTACCTCAGCTTGTCAAACTTGGAAATGAAGTCCCTCATAGGTTCATGGGGCTCCTTCATCTACGTGAGCTAAGCCAGCAAGGCATGCACATCTTCTATAGGCTTGAACCTAGCTTCAAACTTGTCTTTTAGAGTGTCCCAATCAGTCACTTACTGAGATTACAGGTGGTAGAACTAGTTTACAATAACACCTTGTAGTGTCTCCATGAACAACCTGACTGCTATGTCTGTAAACTCCACCCCTATTACACCATAGGCTATGCTAAAAGCTATAATGTGTTCATTAGGATGAACTTTCCTATCACCAAAAAATTTGGGGAAGCTCTTCCTTGAACTACATGGAAGCTCATGCAGAGGTGGAGTCAAATTAAGTGGACCGAAAGAGTTACCCCAGGGGCCTTGAGCCATAAAAGTGGGATCACTAATCCAAGTGGAGTGTGGATAGGCAAAGCTTGGCTAGCAGTAAAAAAAGATGTTCTGCCTTGTGTTGGTGGCCTGGTAGGGCTAGGAGGAAGACTCCTAGTTCATCTAAGGTGAGATTGTGGAGGAAATAACTCAAAATTACTCTGCTGCACCAACTCAAAAGTAGAGTCAACAACACCTTGGGATTTTTGGCCTCTGGTATAATGTGGAGTTGCCAGATTGTGAAACAAATATGGAGAAAGATTGGTCTCACTTCAATTTGAAGCTTGAGGCTTCAAACTACTTGTCCCTCCCCAACTGAGTTGCTAAAAACTATTGGGTGAATATTTTGTCAATCAGCGTACTAATAAACAAAATAGGTCTAATCAACCATAATAAGAAGATTGGTCAGCCAGTTGTGTAGGTTTACCACATCGCAAGGGGACTAATCTCTCCTCTCATCAAGGGGAGGTTCCCTATAAATACGTAGGAGCTATATACAATATAAATAAGCAAAAAATAACACATGGGGGGGTAGAATAAACTATCCATATCTCTTTTTTCAGAGATGATGCTCATAGAAAAAGGAGAAAATCCTGGTGGATACACTGAAGACACTTCTCTTCTTTCAGAAGTATTTTTGTAGGAAATAATAGGAGTTTCTTTCAGGTAGTAAAAGTAACTAGTGATAAAAGATGCAGTAACCAGTAAGATGAAATAGAACACAAATTTTCCACCTTAACTGCTCAAAGAGTAGATCACAAAGGATAATGGGGGCACAAAGTCATCCCAAAATCCTCAACATAGAAAGAAAAGGAAAAACACACGTTGAAAACAATTGTGAAAGCAGAAAGTCTTTTCACAGTTGGCTTCAGGACACTTCCCTTTTTACCTTCACTAATTCTACTTGTCAAATTAAATAAATAAGAATGCTTATAGGAAACAGACATAAGAACAATTTCCTAAAGTAGCACAAGCCACAATCACACAAAGTATACAAATAACTTGCTTTCTCATTCATATAAAATGAAAATGAAATTACAATTTGAGCTCAAAGTCTCAGTCTTCTTCTTTCAAATGGGCAGAGTTTCACTCTTGTAAAAAATGAAAAGTCTCCTCTAATGATATGAAAGATTACATTATACAGAGGCAGAGAGAGGCCTGGTGCTTTTTTCCATGGAGTGACCCATTCGACGCATTAATGCTTTGGATGCATTCTTGGTTTTGTCATGCTGGAGAAGGGTAGCTACTTTAACTGTGGTGTGTTGGTTCATCTCCTTTGTCTACTCCTTAGCCCGAATCACTCATTCCATCACCTGCTAGCTATGTAATTGTCTATTCTACCTTTATGTCAAAGGGAACAAGTAGATGATGCTTTCAATGTTTGTAGGCCCCAAATATCTACCTGATGAACTACTTCACTTACTAGAAATAACTCCCACTGAGTTTCCCTCTTTATCTCTTCCTCCTATCAGGTCTGGCCTTAGGCTCTTTGAATGCATTTAGGTCTATGCCTTGAGTCTACTAGAATCAACAAACACTTAAATGTAGCTGATTTGGCATTTGTCGGTCTTTCCTCGATTAAAGGTTAATGGCTAGCCAGTCGCTCTAAATTGACATTCACAGGCCTATCATTTTGTTGTGACATGGGTGAGGACACATGGCAGCATCCATGTCTTTGAAATAAGCTTATCAAAATGAGCTTTGAAAAATTTAAAGGCTAGGGCTGCATATGCAAACATGTGGCAACTTTCACTACACTGGGATGGGACATGTGGTGAGTTCTGCTCTTAGAAGCTTCATTTGAAACTGTGTCTCAGTATGCAACACTTGGTAGCTTTCACTACGCTTTGATGCTTCAACCTTTTCTAAAGGAACATTGCCTTCGAGGTCTTGAAAAAGGTTCATTTCATGTGTGTCATGTGTCCCTTTATTTCCTTTGGACAAAATGTCCAAAGGAATTCCTTCCTTTGATTCTATGTCTTTGCATTTGAGGGTGCCCGATCCTTTGACACGTGGCATCTTCTACCACTTCATACTAAAATGTTCCACCATTGACACTTGGTGCTTTCCACTCTCAGGCTTTTAAAACACCATAAAAATGTTTAGGGCTCAATTAGGCTCTCGTAGATGATGACACTTGTTAGCCTCCACCATTCTCTTTAAGGGACACGTGGCAGCTTCTGCCACTCCTCTAAAACAAAGTATAATGGACTCAGCCAATGACACTTGGTAGCATCTGCTTGACCCTTGATTTTGAGCATGCTTCTTTCCTTAACTGAGATATCCTTTGAACCATTGAACCTTTGAACTCTGAAGTGGTTCAAGGTTTAACGGTTCAATCTGTTCATTCCATTTATTTGGCTAAGTCCCTTTGATATCCTTTTGAACCAAATGTGTTGAACCTTTTGATCATTGAACCTGTTGAACCAATGAACCAAAATGGTTCAAGGTTCAATGGTTCAATCCTTGCTTAGATGCTCACTGAGAGAATTTTTTGATCAAACCAAGGCGCTGAACCAATCCTGAAGATGACTGAGTGTTGGAAACTAGTTCTTCTGATCAGACTCACCTATAGAAGCCTTTGGACCTATGAACCTGCTAATCCCTTTACTGAAAAAAGCTTGAAAAATGAGGAATTTGAAATCTCAGAACAAATTTTTGTAAAGGGAAGGGACAATTTTGGTCTTACAGGGCCAAAATAGTCCATATGTTGGCCCAAAAATGAGAAGTCATTTTTCGGGGACAACACCTATCACCCTCAAGTTTCCCATGTTTAGGTTTATGTAGGAATACATGGAGGAGAGTCAAGAACTTACAAATTTTGAGTTTCTAGACATCATTCAGATGGAGGATGCAAGGGTGGAAGCCTTTGCTACCTTCAACAAGCATCAAACCAAAGTTAAGATATGGTTTAAAAAAGGGTCAAAAGTGAAATTATTCAGATAGGGAGACCTAGTCCTTCTTTGGGACAAGGCATCTGAACCCAAAGGCAAGAATGAAAAATTCACACCTCTATGGATTGGCCCATATCATATCATTGACACACTTGGAAACAATTATTTCAAGCTGAAAGACCTTTAATGAGTAGAGTTCACCTTGCCCACCAATGGGCAATATCTCAAGCATTACTTTGATGTATCTCCACTAGGCGTATTCATGGAATAAAATCTATAAGACCATTTAAGATAGAGTAGGTAGGCTTGTTAGTTTCTTTTTTGATCTTCTTTCTTATCATGTTTGTATATATTTGTTTGCCTTTTTGTTTCCTATCCTTTTTTGTTTCCTATTGTTGCTCGCTTTGGTGCTTCTACTTTTTTGTTCATGCTTAGTTATTTGGCTTTAATTGGTCTTTCTAGAGATAGTTTTGTGCTCAAAATATATTATCTCCCTAAAATTCCCAAGGTTTCACTAATTAGAGTATGAACCCCATACTTATGATGACCATAAACCTAAAATGTGAGCTTGGTGTTATAACACAAGGAAACTGGTAAAGGCCAATGAAGAGATCTCGTGTTCTATGCAAACCTAGATATTATTGGGATCTAAATATGGATTTAAAGAAGAATCACACTTATAAAATAAAGTTTAGTATGTTAGGGTAAAACCATGTTTGCACTTAAAAGGACATCCTTGCCTAGGTCAATGGTGACAATTACAAGTGATTTTATGAAATCAAAACACTGGGTTACAATCCTTAAACTTGGATACCTTGGTTCACAACCTTGTTGAAAGCATTAAATATATCTCAAAAAATTCAAAAAATATAAGAATTTAGCACAAAATCTAAAGCTTTTCAAGCATGGGTGATTTGGGTAATCTCCACTGGGTCTATAGATGCCTAGCTGGCAGTAGAGCAAGGCCTTGAGTAGAGACAAAGGCATCTTTGTCAGGGATATAGATGCCTACTTGGCAGTAGAGCAATGCCCAAGACTTATTGAACTAAAATAATAACCCCCTTAAATGCCTAAATAAGCTACTAACCAATACAAATGATTAAAGGCATGAAACTTGGAAGTCATTCTTTGAATCCCATGGTAAATATTAAGTGGAACCAAAGCACACACACAACATGACTATGTCCTAGTGGTTTAAACTAAATTTTATAGGTACAAAGCTTGTTTTAAACATGAATGAGCCTTGAATGATGACATGGATCCACTAGAGTAAAGGATCTATTGACCTAAATCAAAGTCTCTAGGTTCTAACATTTGGCTATGTTTCCCTTGCAAGTTATCATTTGTTGGGGCCAACATACACCTAATTCTAAAAATTGGGGCCCTTGAGATGTTTGAAACCTTATTGTTAATATTTCCTTACTCCTATGTTTTAGTATAATTTGAAGATCATCCATTCTGATATGATGGCTTTTTTCATTTAAACCCTAATGTACTTAATATTTTATCTAGTTTTTTAAGCAATGCAAGTTTCAAGGAAAATACTAGTGGTTACCAAGCAATGATTCACCAAAGTCTTGCTAGCAGTGGTTTACTAAATCTTAACCTTCGTCCCTTCCCAAGAAATCTTGAGTTTAAAACCCTTGGTGTGGAACCCTTAAAATTTGAATTTAATTTTGGAGGGAATCATTCGGTGAGAACATTCAAAAGAATATTTTAGACATAAGCTTAATTTTATATTAAGGCTTAGTCTTGTTTATTAACATTACTAAACTTTAATGTAAAATTAATATTAAGTCCTTCAATATTCTTTTAAATATCTTCATTTTGTCCTAACCACCCCATGGAATCCCTTGACAAGGCCCCCTTATGACTTCCTAAGCTAAAAACCTTTTTTATTTAAACAAGTTAGCTTAAGTTTTTATCCTAAGACCCCTTTGTATTTATTAATAAAAATAGGGCCTTAAAATAAAAAAACCTAGTTTAAGATTATTTATTGATGATCCTAACATAAACATTGTACATCTTATAGGATCCAATCGCCTATGCCCAATCGAGCATTTTAATCCAACAATGTGTCACTAAGGGAGATCTGACGATCTGCACTTCATTAAAGGGTCCAATCCAATGGTGTGAGATGAAGGTTAAACGGTCAAAGCTCCATGAAGTTTCCAAGTGGAAACCACTCACACCTAACTACATCAACAATGTTCCCACATATTTAACGTAGCCAATCACATGCAAAGCCTCAAATCTTGATCCAATGACTATCACTCTTTTGATTTAATGAAGTGCATTGAATCTATGACCTTGAGAAACTCCATGAAGACACCACATGGCACTCTCACATTCAAACATAAGGACTTGATGAATTTAAATTTGGCATTCACACACATGTCATTTGGCCTCTACGAGGATTCCTATGATGTGAGTGAGACTATCAAATTTAAGATAAACAAATATTTTTTGCCTAAGCAAAGGGGGCATGTTTTGATTTTTAATGGGTCTTGTATTTATTTTTCTAATAAACTTATGCTAAATTATTTAACCTAAGGATTTATTGGACCCTCAGACTAATGTAAGAATCATGCATCTTAAAGTATCCAATGTCCTTCACTTGCTTATACTAATTGGATCCAATGGTGCGAGATCTTCATGTAAAAATTGGAAGGCCCAAGGACTCAGCATGTGGAGCAATCTCAGAGAGAGGGGATCAATGGTGTGACAATATGCTACGTGGAATAATTTGATGGTTACTATAAGCTCATAGTGATCAATAAGATAAAAGGCCCATGATTATAATCAACGGTCTATGTTGAAGCCATGGATCTTGATCTGATGGTGCAAAACAAAAGGAAAAATTCAAAGGTTAATATCTAGTTCCCACACAAGCAAATATGAAAAATACCATGAAAAGAAGTCCAATGGAGGCCACATAAGATCCACGAAGGCAAAAAATGGTAGAACTTAAATTTTGTCCACCTAGAAATACAAAGGTATAAAATCAAGTCTCAATCATATCTGGAGACATGAACGAGCCTTAATCCTAGTCACCTCCACTATTAAAGCTCCCAAAAGACCTAAAACTTACATAAAAAGGGAACTGTGAGTGGTCAAATTGCAATTCAAGCTTGCTAATTGATTTTAAACAAAAAAGAGCAATCTAGAGGTTTATATCAAGTTGGTGATATGAAAATAATAAGATAATAATGGTAGGAAGAGGTCAAACTCTACCTTTTCATAGACCTTTTGGGTAGAGTTTTCAAGGATATAGAGTTGGATACCGAGGCATTGAATAATGGGTGAAAAAAATGGTCTAAGAACTTCTTCACCATCAACAAAATGCAACCCCTCACATAGAATGAGAGGAGAATTAAAGTAATCAACATCAAATACAAAGACCTAGTAGCAATCCAATTAGCTAGTCTCCACCATGCAATTGCCAAACCAGAGGTACTTCATTGCATAGATGTGCTTGCTCCTCTTTTTATTGATTATACAGTAAATGAGGACTACATTGTTAGGGATCACACCTCTAAGAGATTAGCTTATATTACCCGTATGGCCTTTGATGGTTACTATCAGCTCTCTCAGTCCCATGTGGATTTTTTTCCCCCATAATTAAGGATTGGACAACAAAAAATGACCTAAATATCATCCTTAGACCTTAGTTCAATTAGGGAAAATTTGTTTTTAGAGACTTCCAAGGTAGAATTCCAATTCAATGAAGGGATTAGGATTATTATGACCTTACTAAATAGAATTTATGGAGCTAACACAACTACCTATGTCAACACTACCTAAGTTTCATATATATACTTCTTAGTTGAACAAATCACCCCTCCCATTGGGGAAATGATAAGTATCCACCTTTGTAGGCAATTCACAACTATCAAGAGAAAAACCAATAGACAATTTTCCATGATGTCCTACCTACTTGATGCCTTGATAGCCTCCACTAGGTTCTCCCATATCAAGAATTGGTCTCTCAACATCTTAGTTTCTCACCATTACTCCAAAATCCATATCATAAAATATAGAAACCATATGTAATTCATTTTTGATGGCATCTATCCCTCCTTGGTTGAGGCTATCCCTAGCTCTCCCATGCTTAAGATGCACCCCTTGATCAAGAGATATCTAGAAATGATTGGGGATGTATGGTACTATCCAGACTACATCATGATAAGGATTGAGGGAACCATGTCCTCACATTTTAAACTCCCTATCTATGTGCCACCCAAGCTTATTGAGCAAGAAATCACCTTTCAACTCATGAATGTTTACAAAGAAAAAAGGGCACCCTCCATCCCTTCCCTAGTATAATTAGAAGGAATAATTATAAATTGGGTTCTAATAATGGTTCCAATTCAAAGTTTCAGTGGCGGCACACTGTAGATCTCTTTGAGAGATTTTCAGTGCATTTTTCAAAATGTAAATCCGAGTTTGGGATCTCTTGTTATGGCTGTTTGAAGATGGTTGATAAATGTCGCTTGCAACATGTGGCATGTGTTTTGATGTTGTTTTGACATTTGGCACGGGGACCTATTAGAGGTCGACACTTGGCAGATTGAAAGGTTTGCAAAAAAAATGGTTGGATGATTTTGCCACATCATCAACATGTCACATCACTATAGTGACTCATCTTGCCATGTCACCCTTTTATGCCAAGTGAAAGTGACTAATCTCATGAGATAAGCTCATTGAGTGAGCCATATGGTGAGTTAGAAGGATAGTTCATGCCATAAAGTCCCCTTTTAACTACTTACTGAGTCAAGCTTGAGAATTGAAGACTGAGTACCACATCATATTCCATGGGAAGAGGAAGTTGATTTCAAATGCCGAGTTAAGAGACCAAGAGAAGAGGAAAAGGCTTAGCATATATGCTAAGATTGGTGTTTTGACCAACAACCCAAGTCATGTTTGGCATATCTACCAATGTGCATGCTAAGCTAGGTGCCTTAAGCCCACCAAAAAGGGGTGTTGATAGATTCAAGGAGGTTGCCAAGCTATTTAAAGTATGAAATCTGTTGTTCCCAACAAATGTGGGATAAAGGATAAGTTCAAGCGACTAAGTAGGCTGACGGTTTGAACTCATGACCTGCCATCCAAAAGAGATAAGCTTTGACCGCTTGTGTTGCGGGGGTTGAAGTGTTATCTAAGGCATAAATTTCTATTTGAAGTTAAAAAAATTTTGACTGTGTTTTTATTTTTAATAGGACGAGACTTTGTTAAAGCTTTGGTAAGCTTATGTTAATGGATTTTTATCCATCCTCTGGCCATAATACATAGTATTAGTACTCTGTTAAGACAATTTGCATATTGTAGGAGTATTTTTCAAACCATATAAGAGATTTTTAGGACTTTTGAAGCGACTTTGCAGGTGTTTATGAAGACTTGTGGAATTCAAAGGTGTCGGGCTTGAATCAGTCACGGTGAAGGTGAATTTTTACATTGAGATATCAGCTTGCAGGAAAGTTGTTTATTGTTTCCAGGTGTTTGAAGTGCCCTCAATGGAAATGGTCCACTCCTTTGGTGAACTTGAAGATGTAGGTGTCAATTGTTGAGCTAAACTCTGTTATCAGGTTTTCGTGTTTTGGTAATTGTCATTTGATGCATGTTTTTGTTTCAGTTTGCTGATTTGATTTTAATTAGTAAATGAACTCATGAAAGTAATTCAAATTTTGACAATTATAACACAACATAATAAAAAATGGTTAGATGGTGAATGAAAGTACAAGTCATAGACAATTTCAATCCATTTTCAAAAAAATTGTGTTTTATGCTAACTCCTATCATTTTTACAAGTTTAGTTGAAATGTTCAAGAATTTGAACGATTAGTTAAAGGAGTTATTAAAATATCTAGATAAACTATTTGCACTTCAGTTTTAAGTGTAGAGTTTATAGATCAAGTTGGTATTAGAGTAGTTAGAATGTAGGGTTTGCTTCTAGTTGTGTGCTGACAATTACTTCTAGAATAGTTGGATTATTGGTTTGTAGATTGATTATATTGTAGTGTGCAATGTGGAATTAGATGTTTGCAGGAAACCATGGGCAAGTTGTCACATATTGAGGCCATCAAAGATGAAAATGCAATCTTAAGATGCTAAAAATTTGCACTTGAATTGCAAGTGGCAAAGTTAAAATCAGAGCTTGAATCCAAGGATGAGCTCTTGATTAGATTGCAATGTCGTGAGTGTGAAAAGGTAAAGCCTTCTACTTTAGATGTAGAGACTATGACTAAGTGCACTGTAAGTTTTTCACCACAAGAATCTTCATCTTCTTTTACCATTTCAGATTCAGATTCTAGTAATATTGTTTTTGGTGATTTTGAAAGATACACTAAGGGCATAAGATCTAAATTGTTATTTAAAATGGGTTATAATGGAGGAGGACTTGGTAGAGATAGCCAATGTATATCTAACCCAATTCAGGCTGAGCATAGATCTCTTCATGCAAGTTTGGGTTATACTAGTGTGCAGGTGGATGATGGAGAAGTTTCTTCCATGGCTAAAGGAAGATGAGCTTCCAATAGTAAAGGTTTTAGGCCACTAGTTCAAAAATGTAAAGGTAAAAGAGGTATTGAGATTCCACCTCCTGATTCTTACAATAAATCTTTTGATCCAATTGATACTTTTAAGAAATTTGGATATAATGTATAGAAGATAATGCAATCATTTCCATGCACTTTTTATGGGATGAATAACCATAGTGCTAAGACTTGTTGGAAATGAAATGCTTTGTTGAAGCGGATTGCATGTTTGAAAGACCATTCTCCTATTAAGTTGGGAATCGGCAAAAGGGGACCCTCACCTAAGAAGGATGTTTGTACTCATTGTAAAGTGAGTGGACATAAGATTGATAGATGTTTTAAGCTTCATTCATCTTCACATTCAAGTAATGTTAAAACTAAGATGATTTACAAACCTCTCACTAAGGTTAATTAAGCTAATTCAATCCATAATGTAGTTGGAAATACAACCTAGGATAAGGTAAAACCTACAAGTGAAAATCCATTTAAGAGGTTAAGTCAACAATATTTTCAATTACATATGGCAAAGCCCAAATTGATAAAGTATACAATTGATAATGAATCCACAAAGACATTCAATTTCACTAGGAAGAAAGAATTGGTTAAGTGGATTATCACTACATTCTTTTTGCAAAGCATGGTTAAGAATTCACCTAAGGGAATGAACAAGCTTTGATAGATGTAGATTAGAGTTGGTGGGAACACTTCACGACAAGTTTACCATATGAAGTCTTTCAATTCTCACTTTTTGATAACTCTAAGTTTTTGATCTCCAGAATATACTATATGGTTAGTCTAATAATTAATAAGACATTAACTCATTTGAAATAGTTGGGGATATAGCAGAGTGATGTTGTGAGTTGTTTCCTTACAACATTTGATAGTTAGACTGCTATTTCTAGAATGTATTTATTTTTGGCACATGGATGTATAGATGCATTATAAGACCCTATGGGCATGTTTAGATGTTAGGCAGCATACACTTTTGGTTGTTTGCATTTTGCTTAGCATATAAGTCCCATACTAGGGCATTATATTGTAACATGTCCACAACATTTATTGTATGTTGTCAGCATTATAAACTTGTCTTGCAGTTACATTGGGAGTTGTTTCAATTTTTGGCAATTCACCACTTTATAGGATGGGACATTTGGGCAAGCAATTTGATATGTTGGAATCACTTTGGCAGTTACAAATTTGCTTACTCATGCATTTGGATTAGGCATTTTTATAGTTTGATTATGAGTCATTTTAATGCATTTTTTTATATCTCTTGCTATGATTGGGTTCTATTTTCATGGATATAGTATACCAGTATGCAATTTCAAGGGATATTGGACTTTTGGAGACCAAAAGACCTCCATTGGGGAGGATTGATCAGAAATTAGATTCTGATAATGGTTCCCATTCAAATTTTTAGTGGCGACACACTGTAGATCTCTTTGAGAGCTTTCTGGCACATCTTTTGGAATGTAAGTCTGAGTTTGGGAGCTCCTATTATGGTTGTTTGAAGATGGTCGATAAATGTCACTTGCAACATGTGGCACGTGTTTTGATGTTATTTTGACATTTGGTACAGGGACCTATCAAAGGTTGACACTTGGCAGATTGAAAGGTATGTAAAAAAAATGGTTCGATGATTGTCTATTCCTCATGAGCTTAGTCACTTCCACTTGGCATAAAAGGGTGACTCATCTTGCTATGCCACCCTTTTATGCCAAGTGGAAGTGATTAAGCTCATGAGATAAGCTCGTTGAGTGAGACATATGGTGAGTTTGAAGGACAGTTCACGCCATAAAGTCCCCTTTTAACTACTTACCGAGTCAAGCTCGAGAATTCAAGACCGAGTACCACTTCATATTCCATGGGAAGAGGACATTAATTTCAAATGCCAAGTTAAGAGACCTAGAGAAGAGGACAAGGCTTAGCGTATATGCTAAGATTGGTGTTTTGACCAACAACCCAAGTCATGTTTGGTGCATCTACCAATGTGCATGCTAAGCTAGGTGACTTGAGCCCACTAAAAGGGGGTGTTGACAGATTCAAGGAGGCCACCAATCTATTTAAAGTATGAAATCCATTGTTCCCAACAAATGTGGGTTAAAAGATAAGTTCAAGCACCCAAGTAGGTCGACGGTTTGAACTCATGACCTGCCATCCAAAAGAGATAAGATTTGACAGCTTATGTTGCGGGGGTCGAAGTGTTATTTAAGGCATGAATTTCTGTTTGAAGTTAAATTTTTTTTTATTGTGTTTTTATTTTTAATGGGCCGAGACTTTGTTAAAGCTTTGGTAAGCTTATGTTAATAGATTTTTATCCATCCTCCAGCCATAATACACAGTATTGGTACTCTGTTAAGCCAATTTGCATATTGGAGGAGTATTTTTCAAACCATAGAGGAGATTTTTAGGACTTTTGAAATGACTTTCCAGGTGTTTATGAAGACTCATGGAATTTGAAGGTGCTGGGCTTGAATCAGTCACGGTGAAGGTGAATTTTTGCATTGAGATATCAGCTTGCAGGAAAGTTGTTTATTGTTTCTAGGTGTTTGAAGTGCCCTTAATGGAAATGGTCCACTCCTTTGGTGAACCCAGAGATGTAGGCATCAATTGTTGAGCTAAACTTTGTTATCATGTTTTTATGTTTTGGTAATTGTCATTTGATGCATGTTTTTGTTTCAGTTTACTGATTTGATTTTAATTAGTAAATGAACTCATGTAAGTAATTCAAATTTTGACAATTATAACACAATGTAATTAAAAATGGTTAAATGGTGAGTGAAAGTACAAGTCACAAACAATTTCAATCCATTTTCAAAAAAAATTGTGTTTTCTGATAACTCCTATCATTTTTACAAGGTGAGGTGAAATTTTTAAGAATTTGAATGATTAGTTAAAGGAGTTATTAAAATATCTAGGTAAACTATTTGCACTTTAGTTTTAAGTGTAGAGTTTATGGATCAAGGATCATGTTACAAGATTGGAAGTAAATATACATCATATCTAGGTAAAGAGGAGCCTTTATCTTCCAAATGGATGAACTTAGAACATGGGACCCTAAAGGAACAATAAAGAATCATTTTCAATACAAGAAGATGTTCAAACATGTATATGAGCAGCAACTTAGAATTTTTGACCACATTTACACCAGCGAAAGCAATTTTGAGGAGGTGTTGGTAAGATTAAGAGAGTGCAATGCCAAACTAGAGCATAGGTTGACACATGAGCAAAAGCCAACATAAGACATTTAGAAAATTCACCCTCTTCAATATTATTTACTTCCTTCTACCTCAAGACCACCTCAAGGATCTTCCCAAGTAGAGGTGTCACCATCACAAACACCCCCTCAAATAGTTCTACCACCTCCTCAAGACCTTGGTAAGCAGCCATAGGGAGAAAGACCAAGAGAGGGATATTCATCTTTAGGACCTCCCCAACAACCTCCACCTTTGGTGGAACATGTAGACATAGTGGCTCTTGAGCCATATGAGATAGTATAGGAAGTCTTCAAGGATCTTGAAGACATTTATGGGTTAGATAAGGAAGAAATAGAGGAACAACCTACTCCCCAAATAGGGCAACTTGTAGAGGCCCCTAGACAATTGGAAGAGGCTAAGAAAGAGAAAGGGAAGGAGCATGAACTAGCTTTAGTCACAACACCCCTCCAAAAGAAGAGGAAGGCTAAGTTGGCCCTTGTCTCCACTAGTTCTAAAAGGCCAAGTCTCCCCTTTGTGCACCTAGCCCAGGAAATAAATTTATTCAATGATGAATTCCCCATATATGGGCCGATCACTCCTAATTGGTTCATATACGGGAAGCTATAAAATATTCCTACTATGGCCCATTCATGGGAATTAACTAAAAGTATCAACATTAATGAGGACATATATCCCTAGATTATGGAAATGATGGAGTAAGAAGAAAGAAGAATAGTGGAAGTAAAAGGAGCTAGTGGCAAGATAATGGATGCTCCCAAAGAATCTAGTGGAACCAAAATAGAAATCCTAGAAGCCACCCAACTAACTAAGCCTACCATTACCATTTCCTTCAATCTAGATACCACAAGCTTGGAGAAGATCACCACAAGGAAAGCTATGGTGGGTACTAAGGAGTTCACCTTTCAAAAGGTGGAACCTTACATAGGCCTAATTCCAATGTAGAAAAAGTAGTGGGAGAACATCCCATCCATTAGGAGGATGTGGAGAGACTGATTGAATCCCAATTAGCATAAGAAATGGCTGGAATTAGGGGATTGAAGCAATAAATTTCCACCTTGAGGATGGAGAAGCAAAACCTTGAGACCCAAGCCATCCTTTATATTCTTGATGAAATGATAAAGATGTTTGGTGAATCCTTCTTTGACATGTTTGAGGCCTTAAATACCATGAAGCTTAGAGATGATGCCTAAATGCAACAATCTCAATCAACTAAGGCTTTGATCATCCAGTGATAGGATTTAGAGGACCAAATTACTGAGCTCATCAATGTACTAGTAAAGAGATAGATCATAAACTTTAGGACTATTAGTCTAGGACACTTAAGTGTCATATTATGCATTATTTTTGATAAGGTGCAAGAATTGAGAACATGGCACAATGATGTCAATGAACTCATAAGGGAGGATGAAGCTCTGATCAACAAGATTGAGAAACTCCTGAGAATAATGTTGATAGAACCTTCATAACCCACTACTATGGGGTTGATTAATGATGAAGATTTCAAGCAAAGAACCACTACTAACATCCAAGAGATAAAATGAAAGAGACATGGCTAATCTATTAGTGATAACTATAGATTAATGGATCTCATCTTCAATTCAGGGGAGAGAATAATAGAGGCCTGAAGCATCAAGGAAACCATGCTGAGGAATGACAAAGAATTTGATAAATTGGTAGATCAAGAAAATGGATGTTTGATGAATCCTATAGTAGATATTGAGATGATCAAAGAACAACATAATAAGGCTAAGGAAATCCTATATCAATGACAGCTAGGAGGTCCACCACCTACCTAATAGAAGATTTTATACATTATAATTTTGCATACAATTTGTAAAAAATGGAATATTCTATTGTATAGTTATATGCTATTTTGCTATCATATATAGTTTTAGGTTAGTCCAACATAGAAGGTCATGTGTATTATAGAATTGTCACATAAGGACAACTATCCTTAATGTAAACATATATATCTTGAGAACTGACCAATACACTGCATATGGTTTCTATAAATAGGTAGTGTTACCATTTTGTAAAGGGGGGATTTTTGAGCAAAATTGTATGATCACACAAATTAATATAACTAAAGGAATTATACAAAGATTATCTATTTGATTGTATTGATAGTTGTAGTTTTTCTCTCAATTATTTATCTGGATCTTAAATTTGAATGGTTTCTTTAATTCCTAAACTACATTAATTCATTTACAGGGTTGCTAATCTATGTTTTTCTAGGTTAGTTGGAAGGATCATGATTTGTTTCACTTTAATTTTTTCTATATCAAAGATGTTCATAAGCTATTTAGATATAGAAACAAAATATTAAAAGGAAACTTGGTTTTTTACTTGTAATTTCAATTTATCCTTAGAAATTGCCCTGGTTTATGATGGAAATTGAGCTTTAGCTATTTTAATTTATAAATTGGTTTATATGTATGTTTAAGAAACTAAAACTTTGTCATAATGTTTGAGGTAAAGACTTGAAATTGCATTTGTTTACTTTCTACCTTACCCTCTCCTTTGTTCTCTTTTTTTACAAATATCTTCACTATAGCTTAAATTTCATTGTAAATATCCATTTAGTTTAGTATAACATCAATATTTGACTAAGAAACCATCAAAATGCTGAACCAAGGTGGTTCTCCACCATTGAATAATATAAATTTCTGGAACAATCTACTTTACTCTATTGCTATTTCATCACAAACATCATAATTACCAAATACCTAAACTCATGCCTTGAATTCTTAGAATTCTAAAATGAGTAGTGTTTTTTGAACACTAAAAACACCTATGGCACATTTAAAAGCATCAACAGAGCTGAAAACCCACTTAGACTTGCAAGAAAGGGAAGGAGAAGCTTGATAAGGTGATTTCAAGTGTTCATATCTCTCTTGTGTTAGGGTGTGGAGCTAAAAGCTTCACCAAGGAGCACACTTTAACAGGTTCCAGTCTACACAGACACTGGCATCGGTCAGGAGCGACCGACATTGGTTAGATGTAGTTGGAAGACGCTGACGTCAGTAGTGGATCAGCTGGCGGCAGTCACAGGCAAGCAACAGGAACTGACGTCAGTTACCTATGCATCTAGGAAGCTATTTCCGAGGACAGAAGCGAGTGTTTGCATGATGAGTTTAAGTTGTAGTCTTAAGCTCGCATCTCTATTATTAGTAATATTATTTTTAGAGCCCTTGTTCAAGAGGCTTAACTGCTTGTTGTAAGTGCATGCTCAAGTTTTCTAATTCTATATGTAGAATTAGATCTTCTTAGCTTTGGGTGAATTATTGTAGTAGTTGTTGAAGAACAGTACATAATTGAATCAATCCAAGTTTGTTGGAGTTGATTGTTCTTGAGAGAGAGAGCTCTTGAGGAATAGAGATCTATTGAGAGATCTATACATCTAGGAGAGGTGTGGAAGAAAGAAGTTTCTTCAATTGTATTCCTTTTGTAAAGAGTTTGTTAATACAAGTTTTCAGGGTGGTTTCTTGTATCTCTTGTTCTTGCTATTTATCATTCTAGTTACTTGTCTATCTAATTTATTTCCGTGTTTATTGCTTTCACAAGTGTAATCTATTGTTGGTTGATCCCCAACAAGTGGTATCAGAGCCTTGGTTGTAGGTTCAAGAGCTGATACCAACAAGTGGTATCAGAGCTCAGGTTCACTAACAGGTGGTTCAGATCTGTGTAGTGTGTATTGATTACAGCTTCTCACAGGGGTTTCTGCAGGGATTTTTGTTTAAGTGGGAGAAGCAATGGCAGATGAAAGTAAACTGAGAATGGAAAATTTTAATGGCAAAAATTACCAACATTGGAGAATGCAGATAGAGGATTATCTGTATTAGAAAGATCTCTACTTACCATTAGGTGGTGTTGCAAAGAAGCCCAAAGACATGGAGGATGAAGAATGGGAAGTTCTTGATAGAAAGGCTCTGGGGTCTATAAGACTGAGTCTAGCATCCACTGTGATATCTAATTTATCACAGGCAAAGTCTACGGTAGAGTTGATGACTACGTTAGCAAATTTGTATGAAAAACCCTCAGCTTCTAATAAGGTATATCTTATGAAGCAGTTATTTAATTTGCATATGAATGAAGGTGGATCTGTTTCTACTCATCTGAATGATTTCAATGGAATTGTGAATCAATTAAGTTCAGTCAATATAGTGTTTGATGATGAAATAAAATCTCTTTTAATATTATGTTCTTTGCTTGAAAGCTGGCATGGCTTAGTAATGGCAGTAAGTAATACTGCATCTGCATCAAATATTTTGAAAGTAGAGGACATTGTTAGTGTTATCTTGAATGAGGAAATACGTAGGAAAAGCACATAAGAGACATCTGGGAATGCTTTAAGTTTTGAGAGTAGGGGGAGGCAAAAAGAGAAGAGCAAGAAAGGCAGATCAAGATCCAAATCTAAGGGGAAAGGCAGATCTAAATCTAGAAATGGCAGAAGGCCACAATGTTGGAATTGTGGAAAGATGGGGCACATAAGTAGAAATTGTTGGTCAAAGCCTAAAGAGGACAATCAACATGAAGGAAAGGAAGAAGCCAAGGTTGCAGGTATTGCACAAGATGCTTTAATTTTCTCTCTACATAATAATATAGAATCTTGGGTGTTAGATTCTAGTGCATCTTTTCATGCTACCCCTAACAGGGAATATTTTAGTGACTATATCCATGGAGATTTTGGAATAGTGTATTTAGGGGATGATGAGCCCTGTAAAATAATTGGCAAAGGTAAAGTGCAGTTGAAGATGCAGAATAGCAACACATGGGTGTTGAGAGATGTGATGCATGTTCCTAGCTTGAAGAGAAATTTGATTTCTGCAGGAAAGTTAGGGGATGAGGGTTGTACAGTAACTCTCACAGCAAAATCTTGGAAGGTGACCAAGGGTGCACTTGTTATGGCCAGAGGTAAGAGAGAAGGTACTCTCTATTTATGTAATTGTGTTACTAACAAATCTCCTTCTGTATTATCTACTTCAGATGTGGATGCTAAATTGTGGCACTCAAGGCTTGGCCACATGAGTGAGAAGGGGATGTCAATTCTTAAGTCCAAAGGTATGCTTTTAGATTTAAAAGGCATAGATCTAGAGTTTTGTGAGAAATGTGTATTTGAAAAATAGAAAAGGGTTAGTTTTCTCAAGATTGGGTCTACTAAAAAGAGGCATAAGTTACAGCTTGTTCACACAGACGTGTGGGGACCAGCTCAGGTTGCTTCCATTGGAGGATCATAGTACTATGTATCTTTCATAGATGATGCTACAAGGAAGGTATGGATCTATTGTATTAGAAGAAAATTTGATGTATTTGAGACTTTTAAGATTTGGAAAGCTATGGTTGAGAATGAAATAGGTAAAAGACTGAAGTGCCTGAGATCTGACAATGGCGGTGAGTTCTGAAGTTATAAGTTTAGAGATTATTGTTATATGCATGGAATCTACAGGCAAAAGATGGTTCCAAGGACACCTCAGCAGAATGGAATTGCTGAAAGGATGAACAGGACAATAATGGAGCGTGAAAGATGTATGAGATTGCATGCTGGTTTGTCCTTATAGTTTTGGGCACAAGCTGTTGACACTGCAGTATACCTGATTAATAGAGGACCCTCCACAGCTCTAGATGGTGGTATTCCAGAAGAGGCATGGATAGGTAAAAAGGTTGATCTCTCATATCTCAAAGTTTTTGGTTGTGAAGCCTTTGTGCACATAGATAAAGAAAATAGAAAGAAGCTTGATGCTAAGTCTATGAGGTGCACGTTTATTGGCTATGGCTCAGATGATGTTGGTTACAGATTATGGAATCTAGAAACTAACAAAGTAATTAGGAGCCATGATGTTGTTTTCAATGAAAGAGTGATGTATTATGATTAGCTAAGGAAGCTAAATCAATTTGAGTAGAGTAATGGTGAATTAGACGAGGTGAAGGTCCAATATGAGCTCGCGGGAAAAAGAAATAATCACTTGCAAGAAAACACAGAGACCGACGTCGGCAGGTTAGGAACCGGCGTCAGTAGTATAGAAACCGGTGTCGGCCGTATAGAGACCGACATCAGCAGGACAGGCACCGGCGTCGGTCAGACAGAACCGGCATCGGCCAGTAACAGGTCTGGAGGTGACCGAGGTCGGTCACTGTTAGAGAATTTGGGTGGACAGCATGTTGTGAATGAGTCTCAGACACCCATCAAGAGGTCAAAAATGGTGAGTAAGCCTCCAATTAGATATTCTCCTTCTTTATTTTATCTATTGCTAACTGATTGTGGAGAACTAGAGAGTTTTGAAGAAGCAATACAGGTGGAGTCCAAGAGTTAGTGGGAGTGTGGCATGGTTGAGGAGTTGGAGTCCTTAAGAGAGAACCAAACATGGGATTTGGTTGAATTGCCAGCTGGTAAGAGAACACTCAAGAACAGATGGACCTACAGGTTGAAGGAAGGTGAGAATGGACAGATGAGATATAAGGCCAGATTGGTGGTAAAAGGATTTGCACAAAAGCCAGGTATTGACTTTGGTGAGATTTTATCTCCTATTGTTAAAATGACTTCTATAAGGGTTGTATTGTCTTTGGTTGCTTTTGAGGATTTGCATCTTGAGCAGCTAGATGTTAAGACAACGTTTCTTCATGGAGATTTGGATGAGGAAATATATATGGAACAGCCAAAAGGATTTGAGGTTAAGGGTAAGGAGAAGTTTGTGTGCAGATTGAAGAAAAGCTTGTATGGCCTCAAGCAAGCTCCTAGGCAATGGTATTTAAAATTTGATAGGTTTATGACTGAGCATGGCTACAGTAGGTGTCAATCTGACCATTGTGTGTATTTCAAGAGATTTGATAATGGTAGATATATTATTCTATTGTTGTATGTAGATGATATGCTGGTTGCAAGGTCTCACATGCAGGATATCTCTGAGCTTAAGGTGAAATTAGCTCAAACGTTTGCTATGAAGGATTTGGGAGAAGCAAAGAAAATCCTTGGCATGAACATTAAGAGAGACAGGAAAAATCACAGGTTGATATTGTCTCAAGAAGATTATGTGGACAAGGTGTTGAAACGGTTTAATATGCAGGATGCTAAACCGGTAAGCACACCTTTGGCTGGACATTTTAAGTTGAGTAAAGAACAATGTCCTAATTCATATGAAGAGGTAGAGTACATGAGTAAGGTTCCATATTCTTCCGTAGTAGGGAGTTTGATGTATGCAATGGTGTGTACTAGACTGGATATTGCCCAAGCAATGGGAGTGGTAAGTAAGTATATGGCCAATCCAGGTAAGGAACATTGGAAAGCAGTTCAGTGGATCCTTAGATATCTGAGAGGAACCAGCAGTAGGCACTTGTGCTATGGAGGTTCAGTTACTTCTCTACATGGTTATGTAGATTCAGATATGGCAGGTGATTTGGATGGCAGGAGGAGCACTACAGGTTATGTTTTCACTATAGGTGGAACAGCGGTTAGCTGGATATCTAAGTTGCAGAAGGTTGTTGCCTTGTCAACTACAGAAGCAGAGTATATTACAGCCACAGAGGCTATCAAAGAGATGATATGGATGACACGGTTCATGGATGAGCCTGGTAGGGAGCATGAGAGTTGTAGATTGTATAGTGATAGTCAGAGTGCAATCCATTTGGCTAAGAATTCAGCCTTTCATTCAAGAACAAAGCACATACAACTAAGGTATCACTTCATACGACAGGTATTGGAAGATGGTGAGTTGAAGCTGGAGAAGATCCATATGGATAGGAATCCTGTTGATATGTTAACCAAGCCAGTTACAAAGGAGAATTTGAATCTTCATTCAACTTTTGTTGGTCTTCATGATTGAGTTGAAGATGGAGGAGCTAGAAGATGTTGCTGTACAAGTACTGGTGCAGCTGTTTATCTCCAAGTGGGAGATTGTTAGGGTGTGGAGCTAAAAGCTTCACCAAGGAGCACACTTTAACAGGTTCGGGTCTACACAGACACTGGTGTCGGTCAGGAGCGACCGACATCAATTAGATGCAGTTGGAAGATGCCGACGTCAGCAGTGGATCGATCGGTGGTGGTCACAAGCAAGCAGCAGGAACCGACGTCGATTACCTGTGTGTCCAGGAAGCTATTTTTGAGGACAGAAGCGAGTGTTTGCGTGATGAGTTTAAGTTGTAGTCTTAAGCTCACATCTCTATTATTAGTAATATTATTTTTAGAGCCCTTGTTCAAGAGGCTTAACTGCTTGTTGTAAGTGCATGCTCAAGTTTCCTAATTCTATATGTAGAATTAGATCTTCTTAGCTTTGGGTGAATTATTGTAGTAGTTGTTGAAGAATAGTACAGAATTGAATCAATCCAAGTTTGTTGGAGTTGATTGTTCTTGAGAGAGAGAGCTCTTGAGGAATAGAGATCTATTGAGAGATCTATACATCTAGGAGAGGTGTGGAAGAAAGAAGTTTCTTCAATTGTATTCCTTTTGTAAAGAGTTTGTTAATACAAGTTTTCAGGGTGGTTTCTTGTATCTCTTGTTCTTGCTATTTATCATTCTAGTTACTTGTCTATCTAATTTATTTCCGTGTTTATTGCTTTCACAAGTGTAATCTATTGTTGGTTGATCCCCAACATCTTGATGCTTTGCATGGGAACAAAATAAGTTTCAGGATGTTGATGAAGGTCTTAAACTATGCATTTGTGGATTTTTTTTGAAATTGAATGTCCCATCTTTATGAATGAACTTTAAGAAAGAAAATAGGCCTAAAACCCTCCTAAATCCTTGCTAGTGACCAGTTTAGAGAAATGTAGTTGGATAGTTACTCTAATGGACTATTTTTACCAAGATAATGATTGGATCTCACAGGATACTCCCTCAGTCTACTTCCCATGCTTTTTGACTATACAAAATTATATGGATAGGGTACAAAACATGGTACTTTTGACTATTTTATTTGTTTTTTAGGCTATAAGAGGTTTCAAGAGATGGATTCAAGTTTGGGGGGAACATTAAGAAATTTACTAACTACCTATGGCCATTTCATGCCTTAGAAAAACTTCCAAGTGTGAAAATAATACCTCTCATCTTAGCTAGTCAAAATTGGCATATTGGATAAGCTAGTGAGAATGGTAGAAAACTTCAACTAGGGTGATTTTAAGGTGTGCTTGATGATTAAAAGTCTATGGAGGGTTTAGAAAGGTTTCATCACCCCATACCATATATTTTCATGAGAAATTGATGCCTTTTTGGAGGCCAAGTGTGTAGGGTGCATGAAGGAAGAAGTTTTTGGGCTTTAGATGATGATGGCTCATTCCCAGAAGGTTTCATATGACCAAGCTTAAAACAAATGCATGGAGAGGCATGTATACAATCCTTTACCTTCATTATAATCATAAAAACTATCCATAATAAAATTTGGGACATTCATAGAGGTCCAATTCATGAAGGTAATTTTTTGAGCCAGAATGAGGAGGTTTTTTGTCACTTTTTATGAATTTTTTGACTTAGATGGACACTTGTGCTTCATAACCTTGCATGGTTCATCCCAAATAATCTTCTCATGCATAAGTAACTAAATTTATTAGCTTAACAAGTGTCTTTGTGACCATTAGAATCTCTCTCTCTCTCTCTCTCTCTCTCTCTCTCTCTCTCTCTCTCTAGTTCTATAAGAACTAGCCAATTTGGCCATTATAACTTATGCTCCACTTGAGTATGGTGAAGCCATTCTCATTTGCATACCATTTTATCAATATAGATACTAATTTTTTACCTCTTCATGACTATTCATAGTGTGTTTTACTTGGATGTTGGATCTTTCATAGTGAAGACTATGGATTCCTTAGCATGTTGTCTTATTCTTTCATCCTATTTATAGTTAGAAAGTTTATTTTTGTAGGGAATGTGAAGTGTTCTAGGAAATGTCAAGGATTAAGTGAGTTAGTCTATTCACTAGTGCAATTCAAGGCCTCTTGTCTATTCCTCATAACTTTTCACATTCATCCATAACCTCATAATGTAACATTGATGTGAGAAGATGCAGATTGAGGGAGTGTATCTTTGGTTAGTCCTTTATTTTCATGTGTAACATTTGTGATCTAGGAATTTGACTCAAGAGAGGATGGTTATTATGGTGTTAGTTCCAAAATGAAAAAAAAAAATGAAAGGAACACACTAATAGCATAACATCTCTAGGCTTAGACACTAGGGAGAGCTTAGTTAACAAAAAGAAATGACAAACACAAATAAAAATTAAGGAATAAAACATTAGAATTATTTCTCCTTCCTTGGATGCTCCAAATGCCTTTGTAATGGTGGCTTTCTCAACTTATGCTCATGAAGTCCTTGGCAATGGAAGCTTGGCTACCTCCATCTCTCCTTGGCACCTTTGGCTTGTGGCTTGACTTGGCTTGGAATCAATTTGGCATGGTAACACTAGTTTCATGAATCTTTTAGAAACAATCTTGTATTATAACTTTTCACTATCAAGACTTGGAATTGATGTAGTAAGGCCTCTTATTTATAGATTTTTGAGAATGTATAGAATCAACCTAAACCATCCATCTCAAGATTGAGATGTGTGGCTAAAGATTAATCCAATATTTGTAATTAAGTTTATAATTATCCTCATCATGATGTTGAAAGAAGGGGAAATTAAGAGCCATGGAGGGCATCATGGAAGGCATTAATGAGGCATGGAGGGTATGAATCCTAATATTTATGGCATTTATGGCCTAGGGATGTCTTCCTAAGAAATGAGGTCACTTGATGATATAGATATTCAATATTCATTTTTAAAAACAAGTATTGAACAAGTTTCCATGGAATTATTAATTATGCCTTGATTTGGGTTAATTAGCTCATAAGCATGTTTAAGCACTTTGTGCACAAATTACTCAAATTGATCAGAATGTCTTGTTATTGGTCCAAAATTTAACTGGATTGGAATTAGAAGGTGATATTAGATGTGTTGGATCCATATTCCCATTTAGGATGTTACCAACAATAAATAATAAAGGCACATGTCTTGTGCAAAAAAATTGATAGGAAAGAGCAATCCAGAGCACCTGGGTGCAAAATTAGCATTTTGACTCAAAATGATCTGATCAAAGTTAGTTGGCCCACAAATTTCATTGCCCATTTAGGGATACCCTAGTCAAAATTGTTACTTGAATATGTTAGTTTCACATCATTTAGTGTGTTTTAGTGTTTTTAGGACAAATTATGCATTTTGGGTGGAATTTGGCCAAAAGCCTTATTGGAGGTTATTAGTGGCCAGATTTAGGTGTCTATAACATGCTACTAGTTGGAAGTCATCATCTTATTTGGTGTATCACCTCTCTTAGAATAGTTTTATTTTAGTTATATATGTCCCTTTCTCCCCCAAAGTTTAGGTATAGTTGTGATCCAAAGTGGTACATCAATGCAGCTAGCCCTATCTAGATATTCACCTCATCCTTAGGCTACCCACAAGCCTAGAGGTGTTTCCATTGTGCCACTTGGATGAGGAGAGCTTAAGAACCTCCTCAAAGGGTGAAAATCCAAGTGAAAAAAATGCCTACACAAATATTCCTAATTTATTAAAACTTTTCTAAGCATTTGTCTAGACATTAAAATTTCTAAGATCAACTATCACCCTTACCATTTAGAATCAACCCACATAGGTTAATATTGATAGTCTATCTCGATCTTTATGGGTCGATGTTGTACTTACCTACTAACAATTCTTTTTGAAAGTTAAACCTTCCCTTACATGTTGGATCATATTTTTAGGATAGGTAGTATGATGTTTTACCCTTTTGGATTACTATAAATGCACATCTAAGCCATTTATTCTATTACTTGGTGATTTTAATATTGAGACACATTTATACTATTGCTTACTAAGCAAAGATTTCATATTATTTCTAAATTCAATGCTACTCACTTAAATCACCTCTTATCTAAGTCACAAGCCTATGATATCTAAGTCAAGAAAATAATTATAAAGCATTCAAACCATATCTGGATGCATACATGTAGAAAAGGAACACTATTGCACTAAATAATCTAGGTGGGAACATGGTCTCAATTTCCCTCTTTGGAGAATTGGATACATAAGCAATGATCAATAATTAGGGGGGTGATTGGGTTTATCTTAGCCCATTACCCTTTATTTTCATACGTTCTTATCTATCATAAGCTCCAGTAGGGTTTCAACCTTGAAGATGTTATTTACAAGGCATCCACACATGATTAAAGGTCAATTTTTTTTCATAATTAAAGTATGCATAGGTAATTGTACCTTCAACATCCTATTTTTATACATAGGTTAGTATTTACCCATAGAGGTCAACAGTGGTAATTAATCTTGACTATTTCCAACTGCTTTAAAACTAGAACTATGATAGTGTTGTTTTAATTGCATGCACATAATCAAGTCTGATATAATCATCCCAACCCTATTTCAATCATACATAATCAATCTAAGAGGTAGAAATTAGTTAAGTCTTCTTGTGATTTTTATATTTAATTTTTTTATTCATTTAATCTTTGTCTATTTTAATATTTTAATTTTATGCTAGTTTTGAGTAATTTACAATAGTTTTTTATCAGATATAGTAAAACTAGGTTTTACATGGGCCTCAGAACCACAAATGTGAGATACAAAGTTTTAAATAGGCCTAACAAGGCTGAACAAGAAAAAAGAGAGAGACTAAACAACAAAAACAAAAGTAGATGTAGTAAACATGCTGATTAGGGGGACCCTCTTGGGTGTCCTCCTCAACAAAATTTTCCTTAGGTGAGAAATTGGTCTTGTCTTTCAAAGCTTTAGCTCTAGTTTAGTTCTTGAGACCCTCAACTTTTTCACCCAAAAAAATAATCCTCAGGCATTTTTGGCCTTTCACTTAGGGGAAGGGATGCTTAGGGGGGGACCCCTTAGGGGGCCCCAGGGGGGATTTGGGGTCCTTAGGGGAATTTGGAATTAGGGAAAGGGAAGGGGGCAGGGTAGAATGTACCAACACATGGGTCATGACCTATACCTCTTAGTGAAGATCATTCCAATCTTGGATCAATTTCACCAAATTGAAACCCACCTACTAGACCTTTATGTTGAAATTTTGAAACATTACTTTATTATTCTCATGTTCCTCTATTACAATGGCCTTACCTTTCTGGTCATGGGTGGAGGGAGAGATGAGGGTGATGGGTTTGAGTTTAGGGATGAAGATCATTTTAAAAGGAAGTTCATCTAGAGGTGAATGGGGTAAACTGTTATGAGGAGAAAGGTCAAAGGTGGGGAAGGAACATGTAGAAGGATCTCCCTTTAAGGGGCTCTTCAGGGAGTCATCCTCAGAGGAGGATCCCTTAGGGGGAAATTTTTAATGAGTAAGGTATGGCCATTTTTCACCAATAGAAAGATAAGGCCTTGTTGCAAAATTGGGTTAATAACATTAACTTGGAGAAGGAGGACTTTGATTTCTAGGGATTTTAGGAGAAAATATGGAAGGTTGATCTTAAAACTAATGAAATGGTTGATCAACATGAAATGGTGTGAAAAAATCAAGGATTACTTACCTTCTAGGGTCATGTACCTCATGACCTATAAACAAACTTTAGGCTAGTATTTGGGTAAGTCAACACGGGGAAAATCCTTTTTCTCCATTTGTACAAATTCATTAGTTCAAAAGAAATGTTGTAGTAACTCCTTTTTATTTGATTGGTCCTTATATTATTTTGTGCCTATACAAGCCATGCCTGTGACTTCTCCTATAAGCTCCTTATAGACCTTAATGGAAATCCCTCTAATAAAAACCTTTGTTTTTAACCAGGCAACAACAAAATCTCTTACCACCAGAGAATTATGTTGGGTGATACACTCCATGTACTATGTTAGCTCACATTTTTTGAGATTTTTCCACACCTTTTTGTTTTCATGAAACTCTTTGTATAATGTTGGTTCCATGTGGTCTTGAAAACCACCCATGTTGATAGGAGTTGCAATATTAGAGAGAGCGGGTTGAGGTTTCTAGATGCTGGAGAATCATCCAAAGCTTGAGATAAGAGGGATGCCTGCCAATGCCTTCTAATCATAATTGCATTCCCTTTCCTTAAGATGAAAGCGAGATTGACATGTCATGATTAGGCCCTTGAAGGTGAAAATCCATGTGTGTAACAACATGATGAATTTAAATGGCATGTGTTCTTTTAGCATGGATGACACTAAGTGTCATGGGGGGGATGCTACCTTCATTATGATAAGAATAATGTACAATAGTTACCACTCTTTAATTCATTTTATTCTAATTAGAGTTAATACACCAATTAATTTCTTTAGATAAGAAAGTTATATGACTTTATTAAAATGATATGTGTATTTTTTTTAATCAATACTGGGGTTTATACATGTCCCCTACCTTATAAAGAGTATCACAAAACACAAAAAAAACATGATAAAGCATAGTTATTTACACATTACCAAGGCAAGGCCATACATGTTGGCATGCCAAATAATATTTTAAAATAAAAACCTAAAGACCAAAAAACAAAGAACCCATGAAGGGTTAAAAGAATAACCAACATGACACAGAAACTAATTTGAGGATGATTACCAAAAGAATTATAATTCCACCATGTTCAACCTAAAACATCCTTGTCTTAAAAATCATCCAAAATGATGACTTCACCACTGTAAATAACCATAGAATAAGAAGCACCTACCAATTTCTACATAAAACCCTTATGATTGAGTTTGATGTCACCCATCAAAGAAGTTGTATGGTTACTAGCCAGGTACCATGCATGGCCATTGTGATACCCTGATGGGATGGCCTTGCTAGTCAGGACAAAATAACAACCAACTTGTGAGGCACCAATTTAGCCAAAAATTTCACTACATCCACTTGGGATTTGTTATGGTGAGTTAGCTTCCAATAAGAAATTTACAAAATTTAACTTTTGAGCTACACCAAAAGAGGCAAAGTCAAAAATTGGCCTTTAGTTAAATCATTATCATAAACCTTTTATTGAATTTCCTCTATAAAGCCTACCAAGAACATGAAATGTGTCTCCATATCCCTAAACATAGAAACTAGACTCAACCCAACACCTTTAGGACTAAAGAAGTGTAGTTTAAGAAAAGGACCCAACTCAGTAATACCTATTACCTCTAAAAGACCAAGATGATGCTTTGGTTTTACAAAAAACTCTACCAAATTATAAACCACCTCTAAATCTACCAAAAGTGCCATGATGTTTGAATTAAACATTGTAATAACTATATAGTTAACCCTAATATGCATGTAATGATTTAGATAATCTACACCAAGAGAACCAAAATGGCCTAAAAGATATCTTCAGAGGGAACCCAAAAAACATGCTTAAGCCTAACCCAAGATATAACCCATTGAAAGCCATTTATTTAATAAATCTACTACCATAAACTATTAGAGTTACAAGGGCTGGATCAACCCCTCTCTCCATGTAAGTGTAGTCATATAAAATGCAAAAATTGGTAACTTGAGCATGTCTAATGACACCCAACCCATAGGTCCCTCTTTCTTGATCTCATGACCCTCATAGGCTTGTTTTCACTAATTCTCAATCATCCATAGCCTTTTGGACATGATCCTAGCTGAGTTAGGACCCTCTTTTCATGACAAATCCATCTTCCTAAGTCCCATCTCCCTAGGACAATAGCACCATATTAAGACAATAGTGCTAATGCCACTCCTGTCCACTTTTGGTGCTATTTGACCAAGCTCATTTCTGACCCCAATGGTCAATTTTTTTCAACTCCCCATCCTTTTCCTTGTCAACCTAACATGAAAAAATTCAATCCATGACTAATAGATTCCTATAAAATCCAATTCAAAGATCATTTGGAAAGGGTTAGTAAATATTATCAAGAAAATAAGAATACAAGTGAAACCACTCAGGAAATCTTCTCTATTCTCTACATACAACCATCCAGTATAATCCTAAGCAAATCTAAATCTCTACACCAATCCATAGCCACCTCAAGCACATCTATTTTAGCATGTCTTGCATTCTCATATCACAATCATATGTAGGCAATGTGCCCACACACAAGGTGTGATACACGTCCAATGCATCTTACACACACTAACCCTTTTCCCTATTTTCCAAAATTTTATTCAAGTATATTAAAGGCATATAAATGAATAAAATCAAATCTATAGGGAGCATTGTTGATAGCAAGGCTTCACAAATTCAAAGACAGTGTCACACAGACCTACTAAACAAAACCTAGAAAGCTTAGATCCTCAGGACAATAGTGTTAAATAAGGACTAGAGCACCAGTGCCACTCCTGTCCACTTTTTATGCTCCTATCCAATAAAAAATGAAATCTAGAATCCTATTTGTGATAGTGTCCTAGGCCTGCATAGTGAATATCAGATCTTGTCTCAATCAGATTAGCACAATTTATGCTAAGTATTGTTTTGTCCCTCTTATTACTATTTTTAGAAAAGTTATAATTACCAATAAATTTCATAAATCAGTAGGTTATTTATTACATATTATTTACTAATTTATTGATCTATATCTTTTAACTAAATTAGGAATAATACACCAATATTTCCAAAAAAGTTAAATCACCAAGCACTAGATTTCCATGGCATTTAAAATGCAGCTAAAGTGAAAATATAGATAAAGTAGATTAGCCACCTGGTGGAAGCAACTCATTCCACATCCTTGACATAAATACAAATGAACACCACTCTTGATCACATAGAACTCACTCATGTAGAGATAATGCCATCAAAATTCCCAATGAGGTGGCATGGGTATAAATGATGGGAACAAACCTCCAAAAATAATAATCAATCAAGTTGATTATTATAAAAGAGTATGAAAGAATTTGTTTTAGATTTTTTAATTATTTTTAATTTTTTAAAAAACCCATATTAATGGAAGATATAATGGGAAAGTCTTCCCAGGTAGCTTAAAGGTTATCCATCTAGATTTATTCAAGTTGATCAATTCTATAGTTAGCAAGGAAATTTGTATCAGAATTAGCCTATCTGAAACAATGCTTTCAATCCAAGAATGAACAATTATTCAATTTATCCTATACACTAGATAAAATATTTTCTATTTCCAAGAAGCTGTTGACTTTTTATTAAGGGAAAAAATTAAGATCTAAGAGTCAACTTTGATAATGAGCTTGTCAATATTGTAATGACTTGCTAGATTAATCTTAGTGGATATAGCTTGAGATTGAGATTCATTATTTATGCCATCCAATTTTTTTTTACAAATCACCTTGATCAAGGAGCCACTACAATCCTAGAGAATAAAACTTGAACTAAAATCACCTAAATTTCTGCAGGAGGCACCATAAAAATTCAATTTGAACCACCCAAGTGGTAGGGGAATCTAGGTATTCTTATCCTTTCTCAACCTTTTGATTGATCTTACTAATGAACCATTAATGGGTGAAAGATCAATAAGCCTCTATTTTGAAAACATCCTCATATCCCAAGCTGAGAGATAACCACTCCTATGTTTGATTTGATAAGAAATGACTTTTGAAACTATAACCTCTAATTATTTTAAGATTTTAGTAAGGGCTTTTTATTTTTCTTCAAAAATTCATTAATTTATTTCTTTCTAGAGTGTCCAAATAAGAATAACAGGGCTAACACACCACAAACTATACAAATAATTATTGAAATCACCAATTGGCCAAGAAGATAAGGCAAAATACAAAGAAGGTGGCCAAGCCCATGACCACTCTAGTTTACAACACAACCATGCCTAGCACCAACCTATAAAGGGGCATTTTGTACAAAATATGGTTGGCAATTTCTTCATTAGATTTGAAAAGACTGTAATGAGATAAACCAAGGAAACTAATTTTGGTTAATCTATCCTATTTTAGAATGAAATTTTGGATATCAATCCATACAAATACTCTAGATTTCTAAATCCTAATCTTATCCCAACAAATAAATCTTGCCCAGTTCATCATATCATCAGTAGCATCAACTATTTGATAACCAAGATTGACTATGTAAATACCAGATTTGGCTCCAATCAATTGTAATAAATCCTCCTTGGAATTTAATAAGACCTTTCAATTTCTTAAACATTCAATCAAATTCATTCAATTCTCCACTAAAATATCTAAGGACTCAAAATTATACCAACCCCAGGAGGTCACACCATTAGATTGATGCAGTTTCACATAATTCACAATCAAGATTCCCCAAGTTAAAGAGGGAATACATATAGCCTCCTCAAAATATAGTATATCATATAGGGGTTATGACCATTCTAAGAATCCTCCCAAAATTTAGTTGTCTGTTTGTTGTTGATCATCCAATAAACATGCTCCAAAATCAAAGACCTATAATTCATTTTTTTTTCCAAAAGTGTGAACATTTGGGGGGTTAGTAGTATAAACCACACTTTATGGATTATTTAGATCAAGGTATTTACTTCTAAAGAGCCTATACCAAAGAGAGTTGGGTTTGGAAAACATTCCCCAAACAAGTTTAGCTTTGAGAACTTTATTTTGAAGACTTAGGTTTTTCACTCTAGCTCCTCCCATCTTTACTTTTCAAACCCTTTCCCATTTCATCAATGGGATTATTTTTTGGTTATGAATTCATTTACAAAAATGTATTTTTTTACAAGGTGGTTGAAGTATGGAGAGATATTATAGGAAGATATCTCAAAATAAATTTTATTAGAGTGATACGACTGGCCAACGATAACCAATGACCTTGTAATGAAGCTAGTCGATCTTTAAAATAATTAACTAGTCTTCCCCAATGAATATTTTTTGCCAACCCAATAAAAATTGGAATACCTAAATAATTGGAAGGAAAATTTCCAATGTTAAAACCAAGAACAATGGAGATGGATTGATGTTCTTGTTATAAATAATTAATAAAGAAAATTTAAACTTTTTGATGTTCACCATTTGACTAGAAGCTACTTCATAGTTGTTCAGGATGAAATTAAAGATTTGAGATTCAACCATGGAGGCTTCGATAAAAAGGAAATTATCATAATCAAATCGATGATGGGTAATATTTTCAATACCTTATGTATCTTGAATACCCTATATCAAAGAAGCTTCCTTAGCTTGTTTCATCACCCTTCCCAAGGTTTTGGCCAATAGGGTAAAAAGAAAAGGGGAAAGAGTATCTCATTGTCTACTACCCCTTGAGGATTAAAATAAACCATTAGGACTTCTATTTACAAAGATAAATCATTTAGGGATTGATATACAACTAAAAACCTAATCATACCACTTCCTATCAAACTCATTTTTTCTAAAATTTTGATAAAAAACACCAATCAACCCTATCATATGCTTTGATAATGTTAAGCTTGATCATGATACCCTTTCTATGAGTAATAGATAAATAATGAACAATTTCATGAAAAATAAAGATGCTATCTTGAATATTACTTCCTGAAACAAACCCAATTTGCTCTTCTAAAACCAAAGAATCCAGGATAGGCCTGAGTCTAGCTACCATTGATTTAGAAATGATTTTATAAACTGTATTGCAAAGAAAAATATCCCTAAAGTCATTAAATATTTCTTTAATATCCCATTTCATAATAAGGGAAATAAAGGTAACATTAAGATTAGGTAAAATCTTACTTCTTTTGTATTCTTCCACCATTTGTAAGACATATTCCCTAACAAGATCCCAAAGAGTCTTAAAAAACCATAGGAAAACCATCCAACCCAGAGGACTTATGTTTTTCCATATCAAATACCACTACTTAAATTTCATCCAAAGAGAAAGGAGCCAAGATTTTCACATTTTTATTAGGGGAAACCAACTTATGGATGAAATTGAGGTTGTGATTTTGAGCTTCAAGTTCTGAAACCTTATCACTATTTAGAAAATTACTAAAAAGGTTGACCACTTAATTCTAAATCTCAAGTTGAGTGACAAAATTAGCACCTTTAAAATAAATAACTTTAGAAATTCAATATAAATTTTTCCTAATCTTAATAGATTTGTGAAAAAATCTAAATTTCTATCTCCCTTTAACCAATATGTTCTAGATTTTTTCTTCTAGAAGATGTTTTCTCTTTGCAGTAGTTACTTATACTCTGCTAGAAATTTTTTTTCCTTACCATAAGAATTTTTATCCATTCCTATTTGATAAATTGTTCGATTGATATTCTCAAGATCTTCTTCGACATGAAATTTTTCCTAGAAAATGTTTTTGAAATAATTGATGTTATAATGTCAAATACAACCTTTAATAAATTGAGGTTTTTTTGCCATTCTAAACATTGGAGAGTAGGACCGGATATGGTAGTTCTTCCACAAAAATTTTGTGAGTCCTGGTAGAGAATGATCCTAGAGAAACATCTTCTCAAATTTAAAAGGGCAGAGATAGGATGTATGGTAAATATTAAGACAAAGATCAACATGAAAGTGATCATAACCTGTGAAAGGAAGAATAGACCTTTATTAGTCCAATTTTCTGACATATAGTTATTAGAGACTAAAAATTTGTCTAAATGCTCCATAATATTATGTTCTCCACGTATTTCATTATTCCAAGTAAAAACCCCCTACTTTGGTTGAATATCTAGAAACTCAATATTAGAAATAAACTAAATAAAATCAGGGTTACTAGAAGTCCCTAAAGTTTTACCACCACATTTTTCCAAAGAAGATAAGATGACATTAAAATCACTACCCATCACAATCTTTGAATTCACAAAGAGATAAAAAAAGGTTAGACAACTCAGTCCATAATAACAATTTACTATTGGAATTATTAGGTCCATAAACATTACAAAGAAAGAAGCTCAAATCAATCTAGAGATATATGAGTTATAAAATTGCCAATTATTTCCAGTCTCTATGATTTTCACTTAAACTTTATAAGTCACCCATAAAATAACCATCTCTCCTAAGGCTCCTTCAGCTTCAATAAAATAACTATTCCATCTCTTCCAACCAAGCTGCATCAAATTAAAGGCTTCCACAAGATTTAGTTTTGTTTCTTTTAGTAGAATGACACCAAGATTCTCTAAAGAGAATAAAATATTAACCAAGCATCTTTTATTAGGGGCATTGAGGCCAATAACATTACATGAAATAATCTTCATGAAGATTAAGGGAGGACTTCCACCTCTTGCTTCTCAAATCCAGAGTATTTAGAAAGAGTGCCTTGCTTACCTATTGAGATTTCCCTTGCAACAAGCTCCTTGATAAATTTTCTACCTTTCCTTTTAGGTTTCACATAGTTAGGCTTATGTAAGGCACTTTTTGATTAGGTTATAGATAAAAATTCTATGAAATTCATTTCTTCCTTTGATTCATACTCTTCTATATCTGAATCACTATCCAATGCTGCAATCATAAGATTGTCCTCTCATGGATTTAAATCATCCTTTAGACTATCAAAATTCACCTCATGATTTTAATTTGAATTATAAATAATATATTTTATAGTTTATGACTATTTTGAAATAAATTCACAACCTTTGATCATCTAATTCAGAGAGACTTCATCAAATTTACCCAATTTTTCAAGTAGAGCCTTTATTTTTGTGATTTTAAAACAAGAGGTCTTTTGAAAATTTTGAGGTTTATGAAAGATGGATTGAATATGTAGTGAGACATATTACTTGAGGCACAAAGAAGATGGAATGGGATGGAATAAGACTAATCTAGAACCAACTTCTTACCTTTTCTATCAAATATTCTACCCGCATGCTTAGACCAAAAATTAACAACATTACGAGTTTGAAAATCCTTGGAAGATGTGACAACTAGTTTTTAAACCTTTCATGTCTTCCCCTTGCTACTAGATGTTGCCATCAAGACTTTCTTACAAAACATATAAGTATAACTAGTAAACCTATAATTAAAACACTTGAAAGGAATATTTTCAATGTCAACTGATTATGTCCTAGAGTGACCTTGGGGTTTGATGAAGATATTTTTTTAGGATGGCAATATCCAAATCCATCAAAACCCTAATTCTTGCATAAGAACCTAAAAAAATTTCCTCAATAATTGGGTCCAATTTTAAAAAAGAACCTAGAATATTTACCAAATCTAAAAGACATTTAAATCCCTAGTATTCCAAAGAAAAACCATAAAATATGACCTAAAAAGGGTAACTACCCTATTGAATTTAAATAACATCAAAATTAGGTTTCCAATTTTGAAGTCATAGGCTAGCACCTTGCAAAGACCAAAGAGATTGTTTAAAAACCTTATTTTTAAGATCTATATTAGAAAATATGGCTTTAAATAAACCCTTCAACAAGAATTTAATCTCAATATGCCTTCCCCAACTTTCCTCCACCCAAGTTTTAATTTTGCCAATTGCTAGCCATTTGCCAACAAATTTTCCTATAAGAGCCCTTTCTTCCATGAGTGAAATAACTTGAGAGTGTTCAATGGATTCCTAGATGAATTTATTATCTATAAAAATCTTCAATCCTTCTTAAGCTCAAGAGTCAAAATCATCAAGCCTTTTAAAATCAGTGGGAGTTACTTCTACTTCTATGTGTTCACATCTGAAGCTCAAAGATTATGTCTTTGCCCTACAACTAAGATCTTCTCCATGCTGGAAATAGGTATCCTTCTCTACTCCTTCTAGAGCCTCCCAAGTCCCTTCTTAGATCTGATCCTCCACACCTCCTGATCTAATACTAGTTAAAAACCCAATCCATTTCTTTTCCATAAGTAAATTTTGTTATGCAATCTATTGTCTAGCCTTCAGATATCTACACCCAAGCCCTATTGTGAAAGTAATGGATTCTTGTTTTTTTCCTTCCCTTATATGTGCACCATCAGAATCATCACCACCAAATTATAAAATTATGGAATATAAAAAGAAATAGTAATATGGATATGTTTATATTTATTAATGTATGCTAATTATGGCCTGTTTATTTATGGTGTAGGTAAAAGTGTGAACTCATTGAATTATAAAGTGGATTTTAATAACTCAATGGATCTTTAAAATTTTCCTAAATTAATTATATTTTTTTTGATGCTCTCTATGAAATTGATTATTGTGAAGCAGTAGGAATTGGCTATGTGTTTCAATCTAATTAGACATAATAAAGTGAAAAATGATGGATACCTAGGATATATTCAAGGATATATTGCATAGGATCACTTCTTATGGTTCAGACAGATAAAGAGTAGATAAAAAAGTGAATGGATATTCCAATGCATCTACACAATCCACATGATATAAATTGAATATTAAAAATGAACTTATGCCTATGTGAGATCCATGACCTTGAGTTTGCATGATTATGACGTGGAGATGGATGAGATTATCAAATAAAATTAAGGCCAAAAAATTCATAGATCTTCATTGTTATTTTTGTGATATTGACCCAAAGATATTTAATTCATTATGAAAAATATTAATTATGAAGTGGTAAAATAATAAATATGACATCTTAGTGGGTAATTATTTAACATTGTCAATTCATTATGATTTGTTGGTGGAAAATATTGGGAATGTGATGCATTACTGTGATGCATAAGGGAGTTCAATCCACTTAGTTTCACTATAAATACTCTGTATTGAACTTGATATAAGAATAAAGTCTATAAGAAGGAAAATTTATAAAATAAGTTGAATTTACGAGATTTAACAATTCATTGTGTGAATATGCTTAGAGATTTCATTTTTTATTTTCTCAATTAGATAAAATATATATTTTCTAAATTTAGAACTTTCATAAAATAGATATGTATGTACTTTAAAAAGAGTTGGATAGATTAGGCTTTCACTATTTTAACTATTTCACTAAAAAATTGTGGTTGAATTTTAAATTTTGTGTAGAGGCATGAATTTTTTTAATCTTATACATAGATTATATTTTAAAATAATGTTTATGGAATTTACTCATAGTTAATAATTTATCCTTATAATCTTGCACTATATTTGTCTAAATCCAAGTGAATACTAGATTTGAAAAATATCATTTTTATTTTGTAGTAGATCTTAGGTTGTATTTTTTTTAGAAAATAATAATGAAGCATAAAGTTAAATTTTATTCTCTACCCTACCATTTCCTTCATTTTTATATTTATTTATGAACTCAATTCAATATATATTAAGATAACACCATTCTAAATATACATATTTATATTTGTTTATTACTATTTTGAAAGGCTAGGGTGAACATTGGTAGAAGCTCCCTTGATAGGTTTTATGTCTCATGCTACTATCCAACAAAGGATTCGATAAGATAATTATAATATACAACTCATGCCTTGGGTCATATCCTGTGAACCTAATATGAGAGGGTGTATACTTTTTTTTGATGAAATATATCTCTATATTAATAAAATAAATAATATACAAATAATTCATAAAAGGGTAGGCAATATGGAAGCACACCTCAATGTCAAACTAGGTTAAGAATAGGAATAAGAAATAGTAAAAGAAAAAATAACACTAGGCCCTACCTAAGAATAAGGTATTATATCATCAAAAGAGAAAACATTAAGTTGCATTAGAAAATCTAGAAGGTGGAGGTTCCATATCATCAAGACCCAAGCCTAAACTTGGCAAGTCATTTCCATCTAGAATTGTCTCTTAATTATAATCTTAAGAAGTGTCCTTATCATCTTATGTTTGAGTAGGAGAAATGGTTAGAGAGAGTCTAGGGAACTTGTCCAACATATTTGATCAACCTCTAGGTGCCCCCCGCTGCGCCCCCCTCCCCCCCCCCCCCCCCCCACCCCCAAGTATCTAGATGCAGATGAGGAGGAACATACCAACCATCCCACCCAATAGGGTAAGGAGGTGGGGTTTTCCACCCTCACTTCTATCCATGAGGGGTCATATGTTGATATGTGGTGCCATTATGATAGAAACAATGAGATTGGCTATGTTTGTGCCCACCTCCAGGCAAAATGGCAATTCTATCATCAAGTATATTATCCCTAGGTAGAGATGGAGGAATCCATGCCATAACACAAGGAACATCTACCAAATGAGTGAGAAGGCCTAGGAGATGTTAAGATTAATGGAAAATTTATTTGCATACACTTGTATCTAAAAAATAACATTAGAAATAATATATGACTTGCTCAGAGAAAAAAATTACAATCTGAAGAAGCATTGTTAAACACTGCATTATTTCTTTCTTTTCATAACCAAAATAAAATATCCACTCTAAAAGTATGCCATACTTGGGTATATTTAAAAGGAAAGGAGGGTTTATATCCAAGAAGGATATGTTGCCATTGAAAAAAATTAGGCTAAAAGGGCTTGAAGAGGTTGTGAATCCATGTCTAGACCCTTTGAGCTTTGGAGCAGTGCTAGAAAAGATGAGGGAGCAATTTTAGATGGCCATAGAAAGGGCATGTGAGAAGGGAAATTCCTAAGTGTATAAGCCTTATAGCTATAGGTAGGCCCTGATGTAATATACACCAATTGAAATGAGCTAGCTTAGGCTCCAAGAAAGCCTCCTAAATAGTTTGAAAACAAAAGCACTAAGAATGAATGAAGGAATACAGACCCCAACATGAGTTAAGCTTGTCAAACATAGGCATTTTGGGAGTAAGTCACCTATATCCAAGTTAGGGGGTGTAATTATGAAACAAAGTTTCAACATACCACTTCTAATCCTTCCACTAAGGATGAGTGAAGTGAATATAAATTTTGTGAAGCATTACAAGTGGACCAACATTAAGGATTTATTGGTAATATTCTCTATCAGTATTGGCTAACCAAAATTTGGTTTTCACCTCTTCCTAGGATAGCCAAGAGTGAGACTATTTACAAAAGATATCTTGGATAGTATGAATGCCTTTATGAAACAACTTGAGAGCATTGATCTAATGAACCTCAACGAGAGGGACTTTATTGAAATTGATAATAGGTGACCACCATAACGAGTGTGAGTTAATATACAACGCATGTTGAAACGTTGAACCATTCCAAAGAAGCCATGGTTTGATCCTTTCCCATTATTTATAGATATGTTTTGCCATAAAGGACCCTAAAATTTGAACTAGGGATTTTATGATGAGTAGATTGGAGAAGCTAAGCCATTTTTAGGCTTTCATACCTTTAGGCAAGCCTAAGGAGATACAGTGTCAAAAAAACACCTTCCAAGCTTCCTTACCATCAATGGCCCACACAATCCATTTAGAACATAAGGTAATTCCTTGACGAGACACATTAATGAACCCCATGCCTCCAATATACCATGTGAGGCAACATTATTCCCAGACAACCCTATGGAATCCCTGACCATGAGAAGAATTAGCCCAAAGAAAATCCTAGAGAAGTTTTTCAAGTTTATGGTAGGAATTCTTTAAAGGCACCCAATATGAAGAGTAGTAAACATGAGTGGTCACAAACACTTTTGAGTAGATTTGGAATTTATCTACTAATGATAAGGGCTTAATCACCTAATATTCCAACTTATTTTCTATTATGTCAATGACATAATGCCACAACATGGGTGGTGATGCATCACCAAAAGGGATGCTAAGAAACTTGAATATTTCATCATGTTGGATCTAGGCCATTCTATATTTAGCAGCCCACACTGGTAGGGGGAGATATGATTGCCTATATCAATGCATTTTTTTCCATTGGGTGCTTGAGCCAGAGGTAAGGTAGAAGGTGTTGAGACATTGCAAGGTGTTGTCCATATTGTCCTCATCTTTAATAATAGTAAGGAAAGAATTATTAGAAAAATGGCCATTCAGTAGTTACATATCTTCTTGAAGGTTTTCTTTATCTGGAGGGAGATATATTCCTTTAACATGGCCCATAGGTATGGAATTTCTAAGAATATATCCAAAACCCTCAGTTGTAAGCATATATAGGGTAGGTACCAAAGAGAATCCTTGGTGAATAGACCAAAACAAACCAAATTTATCAAAAGTGACTCCATTAATGGAGAGGATAGTCGAGGCATCTGAAAAAAGCATCTGGATGGTTTGAATGAAATTGGGCCCAAAGCCTAGGGATTTAATCATGGATTGGATGAAAGGCCACTCAATATGATCATAAGGTCTTTCAAAGTCAATTTTTATGAACATAGCTTGTTGCTTAGACCTTCTAGCCCAGTCCATTCATTCGCAAACTACAATGATATAGTCTAATATATATGTACTTATGATGAATCCTATTTACTCAGGGTGAATGATGTATAATAATAGATTACACAATCAGAAAACCAAAGCTTTGGCAATGATTTTTTAGGTTGCATTTAAAATGGTGATTGGTGACCAATTAAAGATCAATTTAGGATCCCCTTGCTTAGGTATGAATTTAATTTTCCTTTATTTATATTATTCCCTAGAGAATGTGTGTAAAAGGCCTCTTGATAAACATGGTGTAAGTCAACACCCACAAGATCCCATAAGGTTTTATAGTATTCACATGGGAAACCATCAATTCCTAAAGCTTTATAATTTACCATATGAACCATTGCCTCATAAAGATCATCCACAATGAGGATCCTATCGCAAGCCACCCACTAAGCAAGAGTGAGTTTTCAAGAAACCAATGCGAGGCACTGCTAAAGAGAAATATCATGCTTAGTAGAGGATGCTTGAGCTTTGAACACTTATTGATAATGGAGGACAAAATATTGAAAAAATTATGGCATCTCTTATAATCTCCTTCCAACATTAGAGATAGCCTAGATTTAATGCTTTGAGTTTTTGGCTTAAAACATTTGAAATAATTCTTTGGAGGCTTTGTCCCCTATCTTGAGCCACTAGAGTTTAGCTTTGAGTTGAGCTCCCTAGGTATTGTAATCATCTATAATCTAGATATGATTCCATAAATAAGATAATCTAACCTACAAAATCTCATTGAAGGGATCTTTTCTAGTGCTAATGCTACATAGCTAAGTTATGAGGACATAGCAAATTACAAGTGTCTTCAAATTTGAGCAAGTTGGTGGCCATATAGTCTCAAAAGATAGAGGTCCTTTTGATGGAATCATCCCACCCAAAAATCCAACCAAAATTTTTGGATGGATGGGGATCTAGATTCCAAACTCTATGAATGTTCCACAGAGTGGGCCCATGCTTAAGCAGGGAGGTGTTAAGAAATAATTGCATTTTATGGACCTTAGGTTTCATGAATTGCCATGTCACTCAAAATAAATTGGGGGAGTGATTGAAAAGCCCAAAATATAGTAACACCTACACTAGAGGATAAAAACCATTATCAAAGGAAAATTATGATTGGGTGGACATCATTGCTCTATCTAGGAGCTTCAAAATCTGAGAAGGGCCCTCCTTGAGATTACTCCAAGTGTACCACATTATGTATATAGGTTGATGTATTAAATTAAGGTCATAAAATCCCCATTTAGTGTACATATAATACCATGCCTCCATTTCACCAACTACCTAATGCATTGGTTGGTGGCCCACTTTATCTTTAGGAGACATCACTATATTATAGTCACCACATATGACCCAATGAGCATCAAGGAGATCATCCAAAATCCATCACCATAAATGGGTATGCTCAATGGTGTCATTTGAGGCATAAATATTAATAAATCTAAAGGAAAGGCTTTTAATGCTAAAAAGCGTACAAACTAACTAGTTTGTGGGGTTCACACCAGATTACATTAAGAATGGCCACCACTTTGGAGAAATAAACATGATCACACCTCCATGTCCTACTTCATGATTACTATGCAAGATAATACTATCATGCTAGATAGAGTTATTGACCACTGTCAATAAAAAATATGCCACCTTCACTTCTTTCAAACAAAGAATTTCCATCTCAAGAAACTTCCTTCTGAAATCATGCACAATAAACATATATTTTGGGTTTGTAATACCCTGATCATTATATGAAAAATAATTCATAGATAATGGGTATCAAGAGACATATCCTCATAGTCTAGGCCTTTTAAGGCATCATACTAGTTTTTAAAAAAATTCCCATTATTAGAATATAAAAAATCATCAAATTATTTCCTAAGAACATGATCAACTTCAATCTCTCCTTCCTTTGACTCTTCACACCTCTTAAAAAGGTTGTCAGAGTGTTTAGGTGCATCCCACCCAGTAGGAAGTGGAAGAAAAGTTGGATGTGAGTCTAAAAAATTAGAAGAACTAGGTAAAGGATCCCTAAGACCTTGGGATAAAACATTGGTTGTAAGAGGGGTGTTGAAGACCCTAGGTTTTTCTATTAATTTTAGGGCTTCAGCTTGAGAAGGCTCTTTCTCAGTAAGAGCCTATTCTTTTAGGCCATTACTTGTTGATAGCTTGCCTCCTTTAGGATTTCCTATGCTTGAGATCATGGCTTTAGTGTGGATATTCTTCTTTCCTACCATAGTCCAGCCATCCTTAGTGATTGTTTTTCTAACTACCATAGAGGACTTAGGAGGAGAGGATGAGTGAATGGGTGCATTATTGTGGGATAACTGAAGGGGAAATTTCTAAATTTTATGGTCGGTGGCTTGGCAGTGAAAACAAGTGTTGGATAAGTTGATATACAAGACTTGTTAGGAGTGTCTCACATCTCCAACTTGAATTTCCATAAACTCCTTGAGGTCTTGGGAGAGGTCTACTTCTATATAAATATACTTCTATGGTATACAAATTTAGAACCTATTTTTCTCATGGTAAACAACCTAACTTATAGAAGAAGCTATCTGGAAAATAAAATGTCAATAAGGGACCATAATACCTAAAAATTCTACCCAAATTGGAACCTTGAGAGCAGTGTGCTTTGAGACAACAAAGTCTTATGTCGAGGGGGATATAACCATGAGTGAGTTCCTAACATACCATGTGGCTAACTTATAGAGGATACCTCCTACATTTGAAGAGTCAAAAAAATGGAAGAAAAAAAGACCCTTGGTCATACTTTGAATGATCTCAAGCTTTATGCCATGAGTTGCTCAGTGGGCTTGAACCCGGGACCTAAGCATACTTTTAGAAGGGATTTGATCCATAAAATATCCTATCAAATAGAAATATTCTAGCCATTGACAAGCAGAGTTAAATTTTAGATTGGGCAAAATAACATCTATTAAACACAAAATATACTGAGAGGGGGGGTGAATCAGTATATTATATATCTTTGATTAAATTTGTTTATTTTATTTAACCACTCAATCATACATTAAAGATATGCAATAAAACTAAAACAATAATTTGCACCATATGAGAGAGAGAGAGAGAGAGAGAGAGAGAGAGAGAGAGAGAGAGAGAGAGAGAGAGAGAGAGAGAGAGAGAGAGAGAGACCAGATTTTTACTTGGAAACCCAAAGTGGGAAAAACCATAGAGAACAATCTCAAGTATATGAATGAGCACCAGCTCAAAATACAAAGTTCACAAGCACCAACTTGTAGGAGCACCAACACCTTTGTCGAGCACCAACATAGCAAATATTTATGAGCACCAACCCATATGATCACTAACCCCTTACAAAATTTGTGAGCACCAACCCACAGGAGCACCAAACCCTCTTGTGTATAAAACACAACTATCTCTCAATGTTGCTTACTCAACAAATGATAGAACTCTACAATATCTCCTTATTTTCTCTGTTTGAAAACAAATAAAAACCATGCACTCTTGTTCATATTACAAATGACTTCTCAAGCCTTTATTTATATCTTTTCAAATGACGTTTGGCCTTCACCCTTTGTGACCCTTCAATCTTCATGGAAAATGGTGCCAAAATTGCATGACCCTTTGTATCCTTGCATTTGAAAAGTCATATGGTGACCCTTCATAAGCAAAAGCATCCTTTCCTCTTTTGTCTTTATCTTGGTGACTTTTCATATTCCTCAAAGTATTCCTTCATTGAAAAATCTGCCATACCTCTTTTGTCTTCACATGGTGACTTTTGGAATTTCTCAAGGTGACTCTTCATGAGAAAATGCATCCCATTCCTCTTTTGTCTTTTACCTCATGACTCTTTGAATTCTCCATGGGCCCTCTTTTGACTTATATGTAACCAAAAATATATTTATTAATATTAACACACATTAGCCAAGATATGAATATTAAATTCAATGGGGCCTTTATCACCAATAATGCTAGACCTTTGACATCAATGACAATATTTCCAATAATCTCCCCCTTTGTCATTGATGTCAACATCAAACTATAACTACCACATCTTGAAACCTGCACATACAACCATATATAAAAACATACAATAACTCCCCCTTACTGTAGTAACCTATATCTATTCCCTGTACCTATTTTTGCACCTGTACCTATACTTGTTATTCTTCCCCTTTGACATCAATGGCAAAGGGCCTACCTAGAGCTAACACTTAGCTCCCTGTCAATTGATGTTAAACCTCAATGGCATAAAGTAAAAGAAATTACTCCTAACTTCTATCAAAGAAACTTAAATGTGTCTTTTGGTAGTGCCTTTGTGAAAATATCTACAATTTACTCTGTAGTATTGATATACTCCATCTTAACCTATTGATCTACAACCTACTCTCTCAAAAAGTGATATCTAATGAGAATATTTTTTGTTATTGATTGCATCACTAAATTCTTAAAAATATTTATAGCACTTGTGTTATCACAAAAAATAGAAATAGGCTCATCATACTTTACCTTGATATCTTCCAAAGTCTGCTTCATCCAAAGCACTTGAGTACAACACAATACTGCCACAATATATTCTACTTTAGCTATAAAAAGTGATACTAAATTATGATTCTTGCTTAGCCATGATACTAAGCTATCACTAAAGAAGAAATATCCTCCACTTGTACTCTTTCTATCATCCTAGCACCCTACCCAATCTGAATCTGAATAAGCAACCAAAGTGAAATCTCTACCTGTGGGATACCATAATTCATAATCTAATGCCCCTTTGATATATCTAAATATTCTCTTCACCAACTAAATATGACTATGTTTTGGAGATGACTAATATCTTGAAACCATATCTACTACATGCATGATGTTTGGCCTTGTTGCTTTCAAATATAAAAGACTACCAATCATAGATCTATACAAACATTGATATATAATAGGTGAATCTTCATCCTTGCTCACCTTATTTCCTATACATATTGGTGTGCCAACTAGTGCACAATCCTCAAAACCAAATTTCTTCAACATTTCCTTGGCATATTTACTTTGAGATATAAAAATTCCTTTATCTGACTGAAATATTTGCAATCCTTTGAAAAATTACAATTTTCTAAGGACAAACATCTCAAATTCTTTTTGTATTCTATCAAAAAATTATTTTGTCATATTTTCAATATTTCTTCCAAAAATGATATCATCAACATATACCACAACAATCAATTGATACTCTCCTTCTATTTTGATGTAGAGATTACTATCAACAAATCCTCTCTTGAAACCTTGATCTTGTAGGTACTTATCAAGTCTTACATACCAAGCTCTGGGAGCTTGTTTCAATCCATATAATTCTTTCTTCAATCTACATACATGGTTACTAATATTTGAGAGAATAAATCCCTTAGGCTACTTAATGTAGACCTCTTCTTCAATATTCCCGTTCAAGAAGGTAGATTTGACATCCATCTAAAACACTTTTAAACTTTTAAACACTACATATGCAGGAAACATTCTAATAGCCTCTAACCTTGCCACTGGTGCAAAATTTTCTTCAAAATCTATTCCCTCAATCTGAGCATATCCTTTAAATACTAATTTTGCTTTATTTCTGATCACTTCTCCATTTTCATTTAACTTATTTCTATAAACCTATTTTGTTCCTATCACATTGTGATCTTTTGGTCTAGGTAATAATTCCCATGTATCATTCTTTTCTATTTGATTTAATTCTTCATCCATAGCCTTAACCCAATGCTTATCATGTCTAGCTTCTGAAAAAAGTTCTAGGCTGAATTTTGGATAACAAAGAGAAATTAACTTGCTCATATTCATTTACCATCATTCTTCTGGTGTGAATTCCTTCATTTATGTCCCCAATCATTTCAATTTCATTATGATTTCTCTAAACATATTTGGATGGAGTTTTGGTGCCCTTCTTCTCCTTCTCCTCATCTTCATCTAATTCTTCAAAACCTTCCTCTTCAATGATTTTAGGAATGTCTACTAGATCACTGATTCTTTATGTTCCATCTTCTTATATCCTGACACTTACACTTTCAAAAAATTTCTTGGTTTTTTTGTTATAATATTTATAAGCTTTACTTTTGCAAGAATAACTAAGAAATGTACCTTCATCTGCTCTGGATTCAAACTTACCAAGTTTTTCATTAGTTCTCTTTATGAATCATCTGCTACCAAAAACTCTAAAATAATCAACTGTTGCTAGTTTGTCTTTCCATTGATCATAAGGAGTCTTGTCAATATTGACTCTCAATAATGCTCTATTAATAATATGTACTACTGTAGCAACTTCCTCTCTCCAATATCTATCTACTATCTTTGATTCATTTAGCATTGTCCTCACCATCTCTTGAACTATTTTATTTTTCTGTTCATTGATTGCTTTATTTGTTTTATCAAGATCTACTTTTAAAGAAGAAATTTCCATAACATACCTTTCACATTATTTACTTACTATTTTCAACCATGCCATTAGATCTTCTTCATTATTTTTGGCTTTTTTAAAGTGTGCTTGTAGATCTTCAATTCTTTCCTTTGACTCCTTTTCATTTTTCTTGATCTGGAGCTTTAATCTTCGATTCTTCTTTTCAAGAGATTTTAACTCTTCTAAGGCACAAATGAGTTCTCTTCCAAATTCAATTTAGCTTCATCCTATTCTTCTTCTTGATCATCTATAATTTTTATTGTAGAGACATATTCATGTTTGGCCATGAATAGAATCTCTTCTTCTTCTGAGTCACTGACTCCACTATCTTTGGCTGAGCTAGGATCTTTAGAATACAAACTCTTCTTCTTAAATCCATTCTTGAATTTTTCTTTGAAATTATTCTTGTATGTAGAATTTCTTTCTTTATTGTCATCATTACCCTTATTTAGAAATTTAGCTACAAAATGTCCAATCTTTCCATAATTAAAACATTTAAAAGGTAAGTTTCCTTGATATTTATCTATGCCCTTTTTTGGCTTATGAATGAATAGAGCTCCACTGTCATCTTTATCATCGCTAGAATTATCACTTGATTCTTGAATTTTAGCCTTCTCTTTCTTTGATGTCTTGAAAGCCACTTCTCTCTTTAAAGGTTTATCTTGTTTAGTCTACATCTCATATGCTGTAAGAATACCATGAAGCTCATCCATCTTTAGCTTGGATAAATTCTTCATCTCTTCAATTGCCAAAACTTTCACATCATATCTCAATGGTTGAGATATCAAAACATTTTGAACCACAGTTGACTCTTTTAAATTTTCTCTAAGACCTTGAATTTGATTGACTATTTGATCAACTCGCAAGAGATAACTTGCTATATTTTCTTCTTTTTCTTCCATCTTCAAACTCTCAAACTGTCTTCTAAAAGTCTGAAGCTTAGCTTGCTGAACCTTTCCATCACCTTTGTAAATATTTTTAAATTTTACCCAAGTTTCATGAGCAGAATTAAATTGCATAACTTTAACAAATTTTGATTCACATAAACCACATAAAATAACATTTAAAGCTTTATCATTATTTTCACTTGCCTTCTTTTCTACCAGAGTAGTTACAAGTGTTTGTGGCTATTCATATTCCTCCACCACTACTTTCCATATGTCGAATCCAAGGGCCATCAAATAAGTCTTCATATTTATGCTCTAAAATACATAATTCATCCCATCAAACAAAGGTGCCTTATTTGTATAAAATCCTTCATGTGATCGATCCATTATGCTTTCCTGATCTTCCTTCAACCTGTAAAACTTTTTCAAAAGGAACCTGCTCTGATACCAATTATTAAGCATGAAATATACTGAGGGGGGTGAATCATTATATTATATATCTTTTATGTAATCTGATTTATTTTCTTTAACCACTCAATCATACATTTAAGATATGCAATAAAACTAAAATAATAATTTGCACACACAGAGAGAGAGAGAGAGAGAGAGAGAGAGAGAGAGAGAGAGAGAGAGAGAGAGAGAGAGAGAGAGAGAGAGAGAGAGAGAGAGAGAGAGAGAGAGAGAGAGAGAGAGAGAGAGAGAGAGAGAGAGTAGATTTTTATGTGGAAACCCAAAGTGGGAAAAACCACAAAGAACAATCTCAAGTATATAAATGAGCACCAATTAAAAATAAATTTTTTTCAAGCACCAACTTACAGGAACACCAACCCCTTTGCTGAGCACCAACACAACAACTATTTGTGAGCACCAACCCACAGGAGCACCAACCCCTTACAAAATTTGTGAGCACCAACCCCTCTTATGTATAAAACACAACTATCTCTCAATGTTGCTTACTCAACAAATGATAGAACTCTACAATATCTCCTTCTTTTCTCTCTTTGAAAACAAATACAAACCATGCACTCTTGTTCATATTACAAATGACTTCTCAAGCCTTTATTTATATCTTTTCAAATGACATTTGGCCTTCACCCTTTGTGACCCTTCAATCTTCATGGAAAATGGTGCCAAAATTGCATGACCCTTTGTATCCTTGCATTTGAAAAGTCATATGGTGACCCTTCATAAGCAAAAGCATCCTTTCCTCTTTTGTCTTTATCTTGGTGACTTTTCATATTCCTCAAAGTGTCCCTTCATGGAAAAATATGCCATAACTCTTTTATCTTCACATGGTGACTCTTAGAATTCCTCAAGGTGACTCTTCATAAGAAAATTCATCCCATTCCTCTTTCATATTTTACCCTATGACTCTTTGACTTCTCCATGGGACCTCTTTTGACTTATATTTATTCAAAAATATATTCATTAATGTTAAATAAATATTAACACACATTAGCCAAGATATGAATATTAAATGCAATGGGGCCTTTATCACCAATAATGATAGACCTTTGACATCAATGATAATATTTCCAACAACATCAAGTTCTAAAGAGTTACCTCATGGTAGACCTTTGGGAAAAACTTCCTTGGGCACTTGCAGGGGGCCATTTCACTCTAGCATTCTTTTTTGTAATTGAAACAAACATGAGAGAATGGGGAGAAGTCATTGAATAGGTTGACCTTACCCGAAGGTAAAAAACCCTAAAAGGCAATAAATACAAGTCTTGTAGGCAACCTAATAAGGGCTGTGGTATGCAACAAGCTTAAATGATAGAAAATCAATGGATGACTCTATAGCGCACATGGAAGAAACCCTAACATAGTAAAAAACACACCAAAAATCTTCTCTCATAAGATATTTAGAACTATAATAAACAAGGTCATCTTTCATGGCACATTTATTTCCATATTTTAAAACTATTATGTTATCATACATTGGAGGACATTTTAGTTTCCCATGTGTATATTCACTTATGATCCTTAACACATTGATCTATATCATGTGATCATGTCAAATTAATATTTTAGACACGTAAATTTGGTATTATACTCTTGATAATTCTAATTATGACCAATCCTCAACATACATGACTTGTGTATGCATAATTGATTATTACTCACATTATTTCCTAGATATTATATCTAACTATGATCTTGAACTTATAATTTTCTATCATTTCAATACAATATATCCCTAGTATGTGCCTAATTGTTCTATTATTTCAAGAAATATGTCACCATTCTCTTTATCACTATTTTCTCCATCCTAGGAAGTGTCAACAATTATTAGAAGCTACTAATTACTAGTAGGGTCTGCCTTTTCAAAAAGTGTCTAGGGCTATCTAAATGACTACTTTTCAAATTCAAATAGTTTCCTTGGGTCAACCCACTCATTTCACATGTCTATTATAGATGGAAATTACCCAAAGAGTATTCTATATAAACATATCAAGCCTAAGGTTATTCCTATCTAGAGCTTACTCGAAAAACCATTTTCACATTAAGGAATACATCTGCACATCTTTAAGGCACCACCCTAAAGCATTTAAATCTGAAAAACCCTTAAAGGAATAATCCCTAAGCCAATTTAGAACACCAAAATCAAGGTCAAAGTTATATATTTTCAAGTGTTAAAATCCAAACATGTTACATACATTATAGCAGATCATTATTGAGCACACATACACATAGGTAGGAGAAATATGTGTAGTTTGAGCCCTCTTTGAAGTATTGGAACATAAAAATAATCAACCACTCAATGCGGTGTGGTTAGGTATCTAACTCATCTTTCTAACCCATTTTTACATGCGAAGAAAGGTGTCAAAATAAGAGTTAGGGTTTCAAGTTGAATTAAAAAAAATTGAATCTATGCATAGGGCTAAAAAGCTGAAAGAGCATAAAAAACATCTTTATAGGTAGGTACAATAATCTATGTTGGAAAAAATTGAAAATTTACATACATAGAGATAGTTCTGGTAGAAAATGGATATATCTAGATCTTATAGGTATTTTCACTCTACTAAAAGTATCTTAGTGGGTTTTGACATTCTGTTTATTGAGCTGAGTGATCATAGAGACATTATAGATAGTTTTAAGGGACTATACATATATTGAGACAAAAATAGAATAGAAAAAATCTAAGTACCATATCTTTTTTGCATTTATATAAATATTAAGCTCAATATCAATCTAAGTTTTACATTTATATTTGTGAATTTTAAGACATATCTTATACAATATAGATTATATAATTTTTCAATTAATTAGATCACTAAGCTCAAAATATGATAAAACATTCTGGTGAACTCGATCATTATTTCAAGCATGGAAAAACTTGGGTCTTTATCCCTTGGGGTATCATCTTGTGTGTGTGTGTGTGTGTGTGTGTGTGTTTTATGTTTTTATAACTAAAATATGATTTCCCTTTATTTACATAAATAAATCATGGCTATAATATATATACATAGTTTATACTTTCTCATTCAAGCAATGATTATTATTACTTGTTGTTTTTATAAAATATGTAATATATATCAGAACCATGTAATGCATTGGATTAAATTAATATGAAATAAACCTTAGGCTAAAATTAATAATAAATAATTCTTAACTATCTTTAGTAGCACATTTTGTCTAAATATTCAATCTAAGATACTTTTGGTTACCACTAGATGTAAAAAGGCATGTATGACTCCTTTAATATTTAATCCTATACCTTAATGAAATGATGGTTACCATCCATCCCCAATTATTCTCCCTAATCTTATATTAGATGTTGATGTACATACTTTCACAAAAAAAGAGGCAAGGCAACCCATAAAGCATGCTTGAATGAAGATAGTTAGAATGTTCCCCATCATCCCCCTTCACCTACCAATATTTCAACCAATACACCTAAACAATATGATATTATTGATCAACTCAATAATACTCTATCCAAAATATCTATATTATAATTACTTCACAAGTCACTTATTTATAATGATATACTTATGTATCATTGCATGACACATCTTTACTAAGTGATACAAAACAAATCTATAATTTCCATCATTAATACATTACAATGGATTGAGGATAATGTTAGGGTGTGGAGCTAAAAGCTTCACCAAGGAGCATACTTAAAGCAGGTTTGGGTCTACACAGACGCCGGCGTCGGTCAGGAGCGACCGACGTCGGTTAGTAGCAGTTGCAGAGGCGCCGACGTCGACAGTAAGGTCGGCTAGCGACGGTCACAGGCGAATAGGCAGGAACTGGCGTCGGTTACCTGCGTGTCCAGAGATCTATTTCCGTGGACAGCAGCGAGTGTTTGCATGATAAGTTTGAGTCATGGACTCAAGCTTGCGTCTCTATTATTAGCAATATTATTTTTAGAGCCCTTGTTCAAGAGGCTTAACTGTTTGTTGTAAGAGCATGCTCAAGTTTCCTATTTCTATATGTAGGAAGATCTTCTTAGCTTAGAATAGTAGATTGTAAGTGTAGTGTGTAGAACTGTAAGAGTAGAACATTGTGAATGTTTGAAGGACAGTACAGAGTTGCATCAATCCAGGTTGTTGGATTTGAGTGTACTTGAGAGAGAGCTCTTGAGGAATAGAGATCTAGTGAGAGATCTTGTGTGCATCTGAGAGAGGTGTGGAAGAACGAAGTTTCTTCAAATTGTATTCCTATTGTAAAGAGTTTCAATACAAGTTTTTAGGGTGTTTTCTTGTATATCTTGTTCTGTGCTATTTATCATTTCAGTTACTTATCTATCTGATTTATTTCTGCGTTTATTGCTTTCACAAGTGTAATCTATTGTTGGTTTGATCCCCCAACAAGTGGTATCAGAGCCTTGGTTACAGGGTACAGGTTACAGATTACAGGTTGCTCACAGGGTTTTTGCAGGAATTTCTATTTGAGTGGGAGAAGCAATGGCAGAAGAAAGTAAGCTGAGAATGGAAAAGTTTAATGGCAAGAACTACCAACATTGGAGAATGCAGATAGAGGACTATCTGTATCAGAAAGATCTCTACTTACCGTTAGGTGGGATAGCAAATAAGCCCAAGGACATGGAGGATGAAGAATGGGAAGTTCTTGACAGAAAGGCTCTTGGGTCTATAAGACTGAGTCTGGCCTCCACTGTGATATCTAATTTGTCACAGGCAAAAACAACGATAGAGTTGATGACCACGTTAGCAAATATGTATGAAAAACCCTCAGCTTCAAATAAGGTATATCTTATGAAGCAATTATTTAATTTGCATATGAATGAAGGTGGATCTGTTTTTACTCATCTGAATGATTTCAATGGAATTGTTAATCAGTTAAGTTCTGTCAATATTGTATTTGAAGATGAAATAAAAGCTCTTTTAATATTATGTTCTTTGCCTGAAAGCTGGCATGGCTTAGTAATGGCAGTTTCTAATACTGCATCTGCATCAAATATTTTGAAAGTAGAGGATGTGGTTAGTGTTATCTTGATTGAGGAAATACGCAGGAAAAGCACAGAAGAGACATCTGGGAACGCTTTAAATTTTGAGAGCAGGGGAAGGCAAAAAGAAAAGAGCAAGAGGAGATCAAGATCTAAGTCTAAGGTGAGAGGAAGATCCAAATCCAGGAATGGTAGGAAGCCACAATGCTGGAACTATGGAAAGATGGGGCACATAAGCAGAGATTGTTGGTCAAAGCCTAAGGAGGACAACCAGCACGAAGGAAAGGAAGAAGCCAAGGTTGCAGGTATTGCACAGGATGCTTTAATTTTCTCTTTGCATAATAACATAAAATCTTGGGTATTAGATTCTGGTGCATCTTTTCATGCTACCCCTAACAGAGAGTATTTCAGTGACTATATCCATGGAGATTTTGGAATAGTGTACTTAGGGGATGATGAGCCTTGTAAGATTACTGGCAAAGGTAAAGTGCAGTTGAAGATGCAGAATGGCAACACATGGGTGTTGAGAGAAGTGATGCATGTTCCTAGTTTGAAGAGAAATTTGATTTCTGCAGGTAAGCTAGGTGATGAGGGTTGTACAGTAACTCTCACAGCAGATTCTTGGAAGGTGACCAAGGGTGCACTAGTTATGGCCAGAGGTAAGAGAGAAGGTACTCTCTATTTGTGTAATTGTGTTACTAACAAATCTCCTTCAGTTTTATCTACTTCAGGTGTGGATTGTAAATTGTGGCACTCAAGGCTTGGCCACATGAGTGAGAAGGGGATGTCAATACTTAAGTCTAAAGGTATGCTTTTAGATTTGAAAAGTATGGATCTAGAGTTTTGTGAGCATTGTGTATTTGGAAAACAGAAAAGGGTTAGTTTTCTCAAGACTGGGTCTACTAAGAAAAGGCAAAAGTTGCAGCTTGTTCACACAGACGTGTGGGGACCGGCTCAGGTAGCCTCTATTGGCGGATCACGGTACTATGTTACATTCATAGATGATGCCACAAGAAAGGTATGGATCTACTGTATTAAAAAGAAATCTGATGTTTTTGAGACTTTTAAGTTTTGGAAGGCTATGGTTGAGAATGAAACAGGCAGAAAGTTAAAGTGCCTGAGATTTGATAATGGCGGTGAGTTCTGCAGTCTTAAGTTCAAATTGTATTGTTATACACAAGGAATTCGTAGGCAAAGAACGGTTCCAAGGACACCTCAGCAGAATGGTATTGCTGAAAGGATGAACAGAACTATCATGGAGCATGCAAGATGTATGAGATTGCATGCAGGGTTGCCCCTAGAGTTTTGGGCAGAAGCAGTGGACACCGCAGTGTACCTGATTAACAGAGGACCCTCTACAGCTCTGGATGGTGGAATTCCAGAAGAGGAATGGACAGGTAAAAAGGTAGATCTCTCATATCTCAAAGTTTTTGGCAGTGAAGCCTTTGTGCATATAGATAAGGAAAATAGAAAGAAGCTTGATCCTAAGTCTATGAGGTGCACGTTTATAGGCTATGGCTCAGATGATTTTGGTTTCAGATTTTGGAATCTAGGAACTAACAAGGTAATCAGGAGTCGTGATGTTGTTTTCAATGAAAGAGTGATGTACAGTGATCAGATAAGGAAGCTGGATCAATCTGGGCAGAGCAATAGTGAATTGGACGAAGTTATGGTCCAAAATGAGCTCGCGGGAAAAAGAAATAATCACTTGCAGGAAAACACAGAGACCGACGTCGACAGAATTGGAACCGGCGTCGGCAGTACAGAAACTGATGTCGGTCATATAGAGACCGACGTCGGCAGACCAGGCACCGAGGTCGGTCAGGAAGAACCGACAACGGCAAGTGACAGGTCTACAGGTGGCCGAGGTCGGTCACTGTCAGAAAATTTGGGTGGACAGATTGTTGAAAACAAGTCCAAGACACCCACCAGGAGGTCTGAAAGGGTAAGTAAGCCTCCAATTAGATATTCTCCTTCCTTATATTATTTATTGCTAACTGATGGTGGAGAACCAGAGAATTTTGAAGAAGCATTACAGGTGGAGTCCAGGAGTAAGTGGGAGCGTGGCATGGTTGAGGAGATGGAGTCCTTAAGAGAGAACCAAACATGGGATTTGGTTGAGTTGCCAGCTGGTAAGAGAACACTGAAGAACAGATGGACCTACAGGTTGAAGGAAAGTGAGGATGGACAGATGCGATATAAGGCTAGATTAGTGGTAAAAGGATTTGCACAAAAGCCAGGTATTGACTTTGGTGAAATTTTTTCTCCGGTTGTTAAGATGACTTCTATAAGGGTTGTACTGTCTTTGGTTGCTTTTGAGAATTTGCATCTCGAGCAGCTAGATGTTAAGACAGCGTTTCTTCATGGAGATTTGGATGAGGAAATTTATATGGAACAGCCAGAAGGTTTCGAGGTCAAGGGTAAGGAGAAGTTTGTGTGCAGGTTAAAGAAAAGCTTGTATGGCCTCAAGCAAGCTCCAAGGCAATGGTACTTGAAATTTGACAGGTTTATGACTGAGCACGGCTACATTAGGTGTCAATCAGACCATTGTGTGTATTTCAAGAGATTTGATAATGGTAAATATATTATTCTATTGTTGTATGTAGATGACATGCTGGTTATAAGGTCTCACATGCAGGATATCTCTGAGCTTAAGGAGAAGTTAGCTCAAACGTTTGCTATGAAGGATTTGGGAGCAGCGAAGAAGATCCTTGGCATGAGCATTAGGAGAGACAGGAAAAATCATAGGTTGATATTGTCTCAAGAAGATTATGTGAATAAGGTGTTGGAGAGGTTTAATATGCAGGATGCAAAACTGGTAAGTACACCTATGGCTGGACATTTTAAGCTAAGCAAAGAACAATGTCCCAATTCACATGATGAGGTAGAGTACATGAGTACGGTTCCATATTCTTCCGCAGTAGGGAGTTTGATGTATGCAATGGTGTGTACTAGACCAGATATTGCCCAAGCAGTGGGAGTAGTAAGTAAGTATATGGCTAATCCAGGTAAGGAACATTGGAAAGCAGTTCAATGGATCCTTCGATATCTGAGAGGAACCAGCAGCAAGCATTTGTGCTATGGAGGTTCAGATACTTCTCTACATGGCTATGTAGATTCAGATATGGCAGGGGATTTGGATGGCAGGAGAAGCACCACAGGTTATGTTTTTACTGTAGGTGGAACGGCAGTTAGTTAGATTTCTAAGTTGCAGAAGGTTGTAGCCTTGTCAACTACAGAAGTAGAATATATTGCAGCTACAGAAGCTAGCAAGGAGATGATATGGATGACACGGTTCATGGAAGAGCTTGGAAGGGAGCATGGGAGTTGCAGATTGTACAGTGACAGTCAGAGTGCAATCCATTTGGCCAAGAACTCGGCCTTTCATTCTAGAACCAAGCACATACAACTAAGGTACCACTTCATACGGTAGGTATTGGAAGATGGTGAGTTGAAGCTGGAGAAGATCCATACAGACAAGAATCCTACTGATATGCTAACAAAGCTGGTTACTAAGGAGAAGTTGAATCTTCATTCAACTTCTATTGGTCTTCATGATTGAGTTGAAGATGGAGGAGCTAGAAGATGATGCTGTACAGGTTGGTGCAGCTGGTTTATCTCCAAGTGGGAGATTGTTAGGGTGTGGAGCTAAAAGCTTCACCAAGGAGCATACTTAAAGCAGGTTCGGGTCTACACAGACGCTGGCATCGGTCAGGAGCGACCGACGTCAGTTAGTAGCAGTTGAAGAGGCACCGACGTCGGTAGTAAGGTCGGCTGGTGACGGTCACAGGCGAACAGGTAGGAACTGACGTCGGTTACCTGCGTGTCCAGAGATCTATTTCTGTGGACAGCAGCGAGTGTTTGCATGATAAGTTTGAGTCGTGGACTCAAGCTTGCATCTCTATTATTAGCAATATTATTTTTAGAGCCCTTGTTCAAGAGGCTTAACTGTTTGTTGTAAGAGCATGCTCAAGTTTCCTATTTCTATATGTAGGAAGATCTTCTTAGCTTAGAATAGTAGATTGTAAGTGTAGTGTGTAGAACTGTAAGAGTAGAACATTGTGAATGTTTGAAGGACAGTACAGAGTTGCATCAATCCAGGTTGTTGGATTTGAGTGTACTTGAGAGAGAGCTCTTGAGGAATAGAGATCTAGTGAGAGATCTTGTGTGCATCTGAGAGAGGTGTGGAAGAACGAAGTTTCTTCAAATTGTATTCCTATTGTAAAGAGTTTCAATACAAGTTTTCAGGGTGTTTTCTTGTATATCTTGTTCTGTGCTATTTATCATTTCAGTTACTTATCTATCTGATTTATTTCCACGTTTATTGCTTTCACAAGTGTAATCTATTGTTGGTTTGATCCCCCAATAGATAATACCTATTTATAAAGATAAATTACCTCCCAAATAGAATTGATCAACATCTCAAATGGTATATTCAAGTATGGATCCTAAGTAATGAAGCTAAGTAGGTTTTGGTGGACAATGGATCTAAACTTAATATTTTTAATATTTCCTTCCTTAACCTACTTGGTAAAGGATCCAATGATATTTATTAATCTGATATGAATATTCATGGATTTGATAACATACCTCAAAATTTTTTATGGCAAACTACTTTAAATATCATTGTGGGTCTTAGAATAATAGCTACAATATGTCAGGTTATTCCCAATGATCTCAATTATTATAATCTATTGGATAGACCCTAGATTAATGATATAAGTGAAATCCATTATACCTTACATGTGTGTCCCAAATTTAGTCATGTGGGATATTTATATACTTTTCCTATGTATCAATAAATTTGCAAGCATTGTGAAATGATTCAACCTATGGAAAATTACATACCTAATATGTTACCTTCTTTTAAAGAGGTGGACATCATGATCTAAATAATGGAATGTAAACACCATAATATAATATTTATACTCTTATAATAAAATAAATATATTTAATGCAACATGGATTTGAATTAAAATACATGTAATATTTGTGATACAATGGCCAAGGATTGGGCAAAGAAGCACAAGGTATTGTTAGCCATGTATACCTGTCTAATCATAAAGGTAAAAAAGGCCTTGGACATACAAACAATTCAAAGGTTCATACTAAAATTAATAAATAGAGGGAATATTTATACACATTTACTTAAATCAAAACTTAAGCCTACATAATAGGTTCATATTGTATCAAAACTATAATTACTATGCCCCAATCTCATCGATGGTATAATTTCTCTACAAATTTGAAAATCAGATGAGTTATATAATGATGAACTTCTCTCTTGGAATATTTGGGGAAATATGTGGATCTCCCTTTCTTATATCATTATAAAATATTTGCTTATATGATAAATGCCCATGCATATTTCAGAGAAAGTAATCATTCACATGATGATGTCCAATCAGATGGTTGTGATATAATTCCTACTACACCTTATGTGGAAGATTGTTCATCATCATTAAATGAATAAATAATTAAATTCAATTATGGAATATATAGATAACCAAGACTAATCCTTCTTGCATCCTTACTCAAAGATTACAAATACAAATATTTTATATAAGTTATACATGATTTCCCCAAGTTATTGGCTTTGGATTACTTATATATGTTGGAAATTGATCCTATAGTTTAAATGCATAATATATTTCTTTACCCCGAAACAAATAGAGTTGAGTAGATAATTAATAAGATGCATACAAAATTAGTTTACTAGTTAAAGATGAAATTTAGAGGCTAATTGATCCAGGGTTTATTAAATCAATTCATTACCCATAATGGGTTTCTAATATTGTACTAATCACCAAGCCTAAATGGATAAATTAGATGTTATAAATACTTTTATGATTTGAAATTGGCTTTCCCCAAGGACATTTTTTAATTACCAAACATTGATATGACTATGTACTCTAAAACTAGATATGAGATGTTATCATTTATGGATGTTTTTTTGGATACGATCAATTCAAGATTAATCTTGAATATCAACACAAAACTATATTTATCACACCATGCAAAAAATTATTTTATGTGGTCATGAATTCATATTGAAAAATACAAGAGATACTTATCAAAAGGATATGACACACATATTTTATGATTTTATACATAAGTGGAATATTATGTCGATGAATTACTTATAAAATATAAACACCAACAAGATCATGTTATAGACTCACAATAAATATTTGGATGCTTGCAAAAATAATATGTACAATTGAACACTGGTTTTTTTTTAATATTTAGGGTATCTTAGGGAAAATTTTTAGGATATCTCATGTCCCATAGAGGTATAAAAGTTGATCCAAAAAAATATAGGCTATCATGGACATGCCTCCACCTAAGGGTTTAAATAAATTAAGGTGTTTACAAGGAATAATTTAGGAAATTAAACATTTTATGGCTCAATTAGCTGATAATATACAACCATTTATGTGACTAATAAATATAGATACTAAATTTGAATGGGATAGTTGTTGTAAAGAGAGTTTTGATGCAATCAAAGATTATCTACTCAATCCATTAATCCTAGTGCCTACAATTCCACATAGGCATTTGTTATTATAATATTTTACTATGGATTATGCATTATGATATTTTTTGGCACAAAATGATGATGATCATAAGGAGCAAGAAATCTATTAATTTTTTCATGCACTTTTGGATTATGAAAAAAAATTATAATGTAATAAGAAAGTTATGTCTATCTAGTATTTTTAAAACACACAAACTATGAAAATACATGCTTAATAATGAAACACATCATCACAATAGTGGATCTACTAAAAAATCTCATGATGAAACCATATTTGTCAAGAAACATATCTACATAGGTGATATTAATTATGGAATTTAACCTAAAGTTAATATCTCAAAAATTCATTGAGCAACAATAAATTATAGATTAATTAGCTATAACATCGATACTCAACACAACACCAATCAACATTAATTTTCAAGATTATATTAATACATAGCATATTGATGATGATATGTGGAATATGTAATTTTATGGATCTAAATGTGCCTTAGGTTCCAGAGCAATAATAGTTATAATTACTCCTCAGGCATATCCCATTCCATTTGCATAATGCTTAGGGTTCTCATGCAAAAAGAATTTTACAAATATGAAACATTAATCTTACGATTATACACTATACATACATTACAGGTAAAATATATGTGAATATATGGTGATTATTATATTATATTCAACCAAGTGTTGGAGTTTTATCAAATAAAAGAGGAAAATTTGATTCCATATAAAGAATGGTACATCATTTAATGTCATACTTTGATAACATTAAAATTGAGAGCATACCTCACAAAATAACCATCATCTAGATGTTATGGATAGTTAGCTTATCTTTTTCCTATCAACATCACTAATGGTTACTCTAATTTGACTATATATTGTCTAGAAAAACCAATGGTTACAATAGCATATTTGGACACCTTAAAAATATTTGTAGCCATACAAAGTGCAAACAATTTGAAATGGTGTAGACAAGTATACACTTTCTTACATAAGGTGATTATCATGTAAAATTTGGCACATAATGATAAACACAAAATGAAACAATATGTAATCCATTATGCTATAGTTAGAGGGGCTCTATTAAAATTATCATTTGATGGACATTTAATTCAATGTATTAGACATGAGGAGGCTAAGCTATCTCTACAAGAATTGCACAACATAAAATGAAAATGACATTTTAGATGTAAATAAATGTAACATGAATGGTTACTACTGGAATAAAATGAAACAATAATGTTAAGAACATGATAAACTATGTGTACAATGTTAGCGACCCAATAATTTGAACCGCACACCTTCAAAAAAATTAAAATCTAATGTACCACCACAACCATTTTATATTTTGGGATTTAAGTTGATAGGAAAGATAATTCTAGAATCATTATAGGGTAAAAATTTCATTATTAAAACTAAAAAAATCTTTACAAAATGTGTCGACTATAGGGGAGAACATATGTAGGTTTTTAATGAAAAATATCATTTTATGATTTGGATTGCCATCAAATTTTATAAAAGCTAGTGGATTATCATTCAATAATAATATTTTTAAGAAATTTTGTAATAAATATAAAATCCACCATACATATTCCAATCATTATCCACAAATAAATGGGAAAGCATAAGAAATGAATAAGATAATTACTAAAATATTACGTAAAAAAGCTATAAAACATGGCAATGATTGGAATTAATAGATTATTTATGATTTATGGGCCTATCGCATGAGTGTTAACACACCCAAATGTGGTAATCATTATTATATTATATATGGAACATGATTATATTTATAGATAGAGGTACCATCCTTGATCATTTATCTAAAATAAAAATGAGTATAGGGAAAAGAGATAACATGAGGTAGAAATGTTGGATGACAAACATATACAAGCTATTGATTATATTTTGAGTATATAAAAATTAAATTAAGAAAAAATATAAAAAGAATATTTGAAATAGATAATTTAAAATGATGATTTGGTGATAAAATAGAATCAAAAGTATACCAGTGTAGATAAAGAAAAAAAAGACTAGCTCAAACCAAATTGGCTAGGACCATTTGTGATTACATAGAATTTGGCACAATGGTTTATTATTTGGCTTCAATTTATGGAAATATTATGAATAAACATATGAATATCATACAATTACATCAATTTTACACATAATCATCTCAAATTAAAAAAAATACAGCAAAAATCAAAATATTTACAAAAAATTCAAGGCCTATGCATGAAATATTGTTTTAGTCACATAACTAATGTATGTTATTTATCATATACATGGTAAATTATATATCCATTTATTATTAAAATTATTTTAATGGTATACACGAATTGGATTCAATAACTATAGGTTATATATGACACATAAATTTATATGTGTGAACTTCCTACACCTAGGGTATACAATCTGACATTCAAGGCATGCCTAGGAGGCATATTAATACTTGTTATATTTATACATGACCATTCCATTGATCATATTTAGCTACCTAGAATGATTACACATTAAATTATCTTGTGTATACTATTTAGAGTGTTATAGTATATGTATATTATAATTTATTAGTTATGATGATGACATGGATTGATTGTGTGGACGAGTGTTATTTGTTCAATGCCTATTAGATGCTGATGATTATTACCTAGTGTGATACTTATTTTTTTTTACATTATGTGATTATTAAATTGTGTAGACACTAAAATTTTGTGTTAGTCACTTTAAAATGTCAGTATTGATCTATCCTTACCTCACATGACTTGTACATACTCATATGGATCTTGCATACCCTTATCTCCTATCCACATGCTTTGTGTGGGTTTGAACATCCTAATTTGGTTTCAATCACCTATAAGATTTTCATAGTTTATATATAACCTATTAATTATCATAATTAGACTATATCTATATCATCATATTGATATTTTTACCTTTCATATGATTCCATCACAACTTAGTTGCCTTCAAAATTATGCAAGAGTCTAACTATGATGGACCTAACCCCATGCTAATAAATGGTCATTTTTCCAATTTAAATTATTTTCATGGTTCAACCCATATTTTTCACATGTAGGTTGTTTGGTAAATAACCCATTAAAGAGTTGCATATAAATACACATTAGGTCTAATAATATTTCACTTTATAGTGCTTATAAAATAAACATCCATGTACACATTTGCACATTGAGAGGGACTGCCCTAAATTTCCTAATTCAAAAATTAGTCACAAAGAGTAAGCCCTAACTATGTATGAATCACCTAATTTAATTCATGTTTTCCATTTTAAAGTGTTGAAAGATAAATTATATGTTTCATGCATAAAATTATCACCCTTGCACACATACACCTAATTAGGATAACTATGTAAGGCTTGATTTCTCTCCTTGGAGTATTAGATATGTAGGAAATGCTTAGATATTCATTATGGAATGGTTAAGATCAACTCAACACACCTATCTTCCCCATTTTTATAGGTTAACTTAGTTTTATAAGTATAACTAGGACTTTGAAGTGAATGATATAAGATTATATATTCTACAAACATAAAGAAAATTTGACATCGCATAGGAAGATGGTTTAAAAGTTAATGTAATGATCTATGACAAAATGAGACAAAACATAATGGGATGAATCTAGAAAGAGTATACACCTTTGTTTTAAGTAGGTGGATAAAGGTTGAAAAACTCATTTTGGTGAAACTAGCCATCTAGTTTCTTGACTTGATCAACTCTTGATCCATTTCTAGTCATCATTAACACCTACACATAATCTTAGACTTATACAGGTCTAAGGAAAAATAAGTATTTAAATCCTCTTAGTGTCTTTCCATAGTTATTAAATTAAAATTTTTCAATCATACTTTGTTTTGGCACTCAAATCTAAGTATTATCTCCATATATTAACAATTTGAATAGTTCAAAAGTTCTATCTTATTAGATCACATTAATCTAAAATAAGGTAAAGCACATTATGTTGTCCATGAGTGACTATTTATGACTATTAAATTGTGTGAAACTAAGTACTCTCTTATGTGATTATATGAGTGAATTGATTATATGTTATCATGTCATACGTTAGTTGTGTTGAGGATCCTCTAGTCCACAATCCTCTATCCCAAATCATAGCCATGTTTTCTATGTATGGTTAGATTCAAGTCAAAGCCATAACATGTCTTGAGTGATTTTTTGCATCATGATCATCAAATTATGTTCATATGTGTGTGCATAGGTATCTGATTGCTAAGCTTGTGTTGTCATGATTCATATCACACATTATTCTACTTGTGTTCAATACCATGATTACTATCATGCATCTTTTGAATGGCTTACTATTGAGTGCTTATATCAATAATGATTACTATAGTGTGCCTAGTGGTTATATATAATTGACATGAAAATATTATGTCATAGGATACATGTTTCATATGTGTGTGAATGATCAAATCATTATATGATGCCATAATCTAATCATGTTAGAACACATGATTTACATGCTTACATATTTTTTATATAACATGATGTGTATATGTCTATTATTCTGAGAGAAGTGATTCCCATGGTACATCCATAACCTTAAAAGGGGGGAATACTAGTGTGATTATTATATATATTAAAGATTTTTTAAGAAAATAATTTAGATTTTGGGTTAGCTTACATGATTTAAATGAGAAAGATTGGGAAATATTAGTATAAATTATGGTTTAGATTGAGAAAATTTGAAAAACTTACACATGTGTGAGGCATATGTGGGGAATTTTACATGGATAGTGATATATTATATGATATTATGAGACATATTATAGGGAATATATTGAGGATAATTTTCATATTACATGGATTGTAATATCAGATTAGGGTATAATAACATAATGGGTATGGAATTGTATATCACATTGTGGTACAGATGGATCAGATTTTATGGCATAGATGGATCAGACATTCACTTTTATGTTTTTATGATGTCAAATAAGGTAAATAGGTATAAATTCAAATCTAAAATCTATCTACAATAATTGGTTCAAATTTTTTAAATTTACATACAAGCCTAGTTTGGAACTCCACCCTTGGCATGTGAGCCTGGTATAGGTTCCACCAAAACAACTCTGATCATATTATGAGGGGTGAAATTGAGGTTTATACATTTTTTAACTTATAAAACCTATCAATATTTAATGAGGGTTAAGGCATATTATTCTCAACCATGGTTTAATAAGTGGCATCTCTTTGGGGCATAATCATGCCATTATTCAATGACTATAGAGGGAAGTTTGGTTCACATACTCATAGATGAAATTTATTATTTATTTTTTAATTTAAAAATATTTCATTGATAAAGATTGTTTAAAAATTTATATCATGATAGGACATTTATCTATGCATGTTTAATTATAGTTTTTGCATGGAACAAGCTATATATTAAAGGCATACCTAAAAACACCAAATGTGGTTATAATAAAATAGCCAAATATATTAATTTTTCCTTTTAATATATAATTTTAAATACTATAATAAATGAGGGTCATTTTTAGACACATAAAAATGTTATTTTTGATCAATCCTTAACATACATGACTTGTGCATGCACAAGTGACTTTTTATCACATTCTATCCTAGACATTCTATCCAACTATGATATTAGCACTCCAAATTATGTATCATTCACATATAGGATCTCCTTAATTTTTATATTATCCTAATTAGTTTATCACCATTCTCCAAATTAATTTTTTATCCATTCTAGATAGTGCCAACAACAATTAGATGATGCTAGTTATTGACAATGTTTTGATTTTTCCAAAGCATCCTAGGTTATGTAAGATACTATTTTTTATATTAAAACCCTTACATTATGTTATCCAACATTTTTAACATTTTAGTTATGGATGGAAATCACCTAAAGAGTCTTATATATAAATAGATCAAGCCTAAGACTAGTCCTATCTAAAACTCACTTGAGACACTACTTTCACATTGAAGAATATATATGCACATCCGTGAAGGACTTACATAAAGCATCCAAATATAAAAAAAAATCAAAGGAAAAATCCTTAAGCCAAGTCTAAAAACCAAAATCAGGGTCAAAGTTTCATATTTTAAAGCTTCAAAATCCAAATAGGTTACATACATTCTAGCAGATCACTATTGAGCACACATGCACATAGGTGGGAGAACTAAATGTAGTTTGAACTATCTAAAAATTATTGTAACATATAGTAATGCTCAACCAATCAGTGGGATATCATTTGGGCTATCCAACCCATATTTACAACACATTTTCATAAGCCAAGAAAAGTGTTTAAAGTGGGACAAGGGTTTCAAGGTGAATGAAGAAAAAATTAAAGCTCCACAAAGAACCATACATTTGAAATTACATAAAATGCATCTTGATAGGCATGCATAGTGATCTATGATAGAAAAACTAGATTTTTACACATATTTTTTGAATAAATTGAATGGATCTATCAACCATAAATGTTTGTGCCCTACCAAAAGTGTCTTGTCATGTTTTGACACTTAGTTTCTTGAGCTGAGTGATTACAAATCAATTATAGATAGTTTCAGGTGACTATAGAAATATTGAGATGAAAATAAAATAGAAACAAACTAATTAACATATCATCTTATCATTTATATAGATACTAATCTCAAGATAAATCTACTTTTTAAATCTATATTTACATAATTTAGGATACATCTTATACATTTTGAATTATCCAAGTTTTAACTTATTTAGAGATCACTAAATTAAAAATAAATTAAAAATGTTTTATTTTATGATTGAGGTTGACTATACATATGTGCCTTGCATTATTATATTTATGGTTAAATACTTGCATATTACTTTGCACATTGTGACATTATGTTCATCATACTTGATATATACATGATACATACAATATGCCCATCAAGGGGTAATAGATAATTACAAAAAAATACACAATACAAAAATTAAAAATATTTGTTTTATGCATGGTTAGATATTCACATATGCTAGAGGTTTTCATAACCATGATTTAAACATGTGATTTCATAGTATTTATTGAGTGAGTGCTATAAAATTTTATAAGTTAAATGATAATAGACTACACACTATTTGATTGCATATTTAGTGGGAATTTTCATGGATAGCATTCCTATCTTTGAGGCATTTCATCATAGAGGATTTTTCATGGTCATATTTTTCCTTTCTTTTCCTTTATCATATTGAGCTAGATTACATTGGTTGCTACATATTATGTTGGTACCTAGATATTATATATCACATGGATATCTTCATTAAAATTATTACATGGTTACATTGATTATTGTGTGTGTATGTTTTTTATTGTTTGTACATCATTATCTATAGAGGATCCTCTTATCATCATGTTTTATGAGTCCCATTCTTGTGTATTATCTTACTAATTTGTGTGGTCCTTTTCTTTATTCATTGATAGTAGCCATGATGTTCATCATGCATACTTTATACTATGATTTTAGCCACGATGTATATAATGTATATTACTATAGTTGCTTGGTGCCTACAATGAAAGGGTCTCTACCATGCATCTATGTAGGAATACTATTTGTGTGTATTCTCCTTCTATATCTAGCCCATTTGGGGTCATATTATATCACATTTATGGCATACTAGTTATTCCCATCTCTCATTCCCTTCATGAGGAGTCATACTCATTTTTGTTGTGCTTGATATGATACTATATTTATTACATTAAATGACACTTATACATGATACATTGGGTGAACTATTAGAATAAATTAATTCATTAATTTCTTATGTAAATTTGAGGTTATTATCTATAAAACAACCTATGTAGAGTTTTAGAATAGTTTTTTAGTTGTTAAACTAAGTTAGTCACATAAGTCTATTATGGATCTATTACATAAAATAGTATATTACAGATGTTTTTTATGTTTTTTCTCTACCTATTTTTTAGGGTTTATTATGAGCAATCTTTCTAGTATAAATACTTGTATTTAATTATCCATAATCTCAATAAATATTATTTGATTTTTTATTATATTTGGTATTAGAGTGGATCATTTATAGAGCCAGACTCTATTAAAATTTATTTTGTGAAAGTTAGATTGAGGTTGCAGAGTTTGTGGAGTTATTTGGTTGCATAGAATACAAGGTTTTCAAGCTTACCTTAGGGTTTTTCTTTTGTATGAGATGTACATTTATCATTTACAATAAATTTAAGATACAATATATTATTTTATCTATTTTAAACATTTTAAAATCAAGAGGGATCATTTTTTACCAGACTGTACAACTCTTGGGCCTTTGAAATCAATTCAATCCTATTTCTCTCTCTTACACTGCTACCATATGATTTTATGTTCTTATGGTCTATATAGGAATAATAAGGTCCTAAAAATTATTTTAGACATTATTAATTACTCTATTCACATTTAAAAATCAAGTTTTACTTATTTGTTGCAGGATGTAACACCTTTTAGAAAACTACAAGATATTTTTTGTCCATCTGCACTAGCTGATTAGTTTTTCTCCATTGTGAGATTTATGGATTATATTTTTACAATCTGATTCTTGTAGATCAATCTTTTTTAGTGTTTAATCATCCTAATTTTAGTTAAATACTTGTGCATGCTTCCATATAGTAAATTGGGATCATTAAAGTCATAGTCATTTAAAATAAAAATTAAGCAGTAGTTTAGTTTTTCCCTATAACTGATAATATGGACCTAGATCTACAAAATTCTTGGATTGAAATTGTTATATACTTATGATCTTCCATCTAAAATCCTTTCATACTAAACTGCATCATGTTGTATAACTATTTAGGTACTTACAAGCTAGTATTTTTTAAAGCCTTACAACATGGATAAAAATGAGGTATTTGACCCAGTTTCTTCTACCAACTAAGCATATCCATGATGGTTTCCACTTCATGAGGTGTAATTTTATAGTTTATATTTGATCCTTGTCCTTTATAAACTTTAAATGATACATATGAAGATCGGTAGATTTATTTTTTGCTAAAATATAGCCATAAGTTGCCTAGAGTTCAAATCACCAAAAGCTCTTTTTTAGATAATTTTGTTATTTTACTAAAAGACAAAACTAGAAAAAGCCAAAATGAGAAAAGGACAAAGTTTGAGAGATAATATTAATTATTTTTTCTAATGGAATTTTATTTTATATTTTATGTAATTTAAAATTAGAAATTGAAAACATTTTTAAAAGTCTTTTATTTCTGACAAATCAAGTCAGTGTAAAAATCAACGAGATTTTAAAAATATCATTCACAGTGTTTGGTTTTAATGATGCCTCTAGTTCATGTTTATGGGTAATGCCATCATGCTTTGAACTAATACATTTAAATCCTAATAAATATAAAATAATGACATCTAGGCATCAACCCTTTAGATCATCAGGTATTAATAAGGTTCAAAAATATTTATAAACCATCCCTCCATTAGCCATTCATTACTATTAATAAACATAAGTATTGACAGTTGGAATTTTTAAGTGTATAGGGAAATTATGCCCATGTATGAATAATTACTTATAAACATGTGTTAGTGAGAAAATGAATCTCTTTCATGTACTATCTAGGTACTTAGTACAATTATGATCTCATGTGCATTAAACTCTCTTTCATGTACCTACAAGTATATCAAAAGGATGAGCTCTTCCTATACCGATAGGTATATAGGAAGGTGCTCATCTATATATGTATGTTATATCAGTTTGATAATATATAGAAATGGGAACCTTTTAGAGTCATAAGTCACAAATCCATATCCCTTATACAATTTTATTAAATTTGCACAAATGGTTGGAAATGGATTGTATTTTATTTTGCCAAACACTCAAATTCTTCAAGATGACAACTATGTAGCATGAAAAATAAAGGTTAAAACTCACTTTGAATTTTAGGACATATGGCTAGTTGTTGATGGCATATCAACCCAACATGCTACTAACATTGATTAGTATTGAAAATATAAAAAATCCAATCAAAAAGCTAAGCTTATTATCATGTTTAGAATCTCAAATGAGGTACAACCTCATATCCATAATGTCACTACTACTTAGGATGCTTTGGATTAGCTTCAAATAGTATTTGAGGTAAATAATCAAATTCATATTATTCATCTATAAAGCCAATTCCATAGTCTAAAGTTAAAATCTGAAGAAAAAGTAGAAGATTTTCTTCATAGAGTTTCAACCATATGGGCTTTTCTTGAAGCATTAGGCAAACTAGTGAAAGATGACTCTTTGGTTCCTATTGTCCTAAGAGCTATTCCACCCACATATGTAATTTTTGTGATCATGTTGAATGCCACATGTTAAAAACCAACCTTTGTCTCATTATTTAACATGTTATAACAAGAATAAGCAATGAAAAATGCATAAGAACTTGATGAAGAGAATGCGCTTGCCTTATCTCAGAAAGGGAAGAAGCCCATGAAGGCTTCCAAATAGAACCCTAAGAAGAACAATTAAAAACAACAACAAGGAATTAAATTATTCAAATTTCCATGATGATACTAGTTTGAATAAGCTTTTAGATTCATCATGTTGATATTGTTTAAAGTTGACATTTCAGATATAATATGTGTATTCATCTTCAGGGTGAGAGATCAAAGAAATAAAGGTAATGAATGTTGCAAAAAATCCCATTCATAGAAGGTTTGTATTATTTATGGAAAGACATGAAATGAACTCAAACATTTATAGTATAATGGATTCACACAAGGCTCATCCATCAAGAAACCCAGTTCACATAATCCAACTCAGTCACCGAAGCTAAAACCCCATTCCAAAAATCATTAGAAGAAGAAAAAACAACATGGGAAATGTTATCAAGGATGATCATTCTTTAGAAGATGATCACATATTTACTACACAAAAACATGAGGAGCATTGTTCTTTAAAATTTGTCTAGTATGTTGATTATGGTGCCATAAGGCACATGATAGGACATAAAGAATGGTTTTCCAATTTACAACAATCAAGATCTTAGGGTAATGTTTCTATTTATGACGACTCATCATACATTTTTTAGGGTAAAGGTAATGTTTCTTTATAGTTTGGTAACTAAACTATGAAGCTTAGATGTCTTGTATGTCTCAAACCTCACTAAGAGCATGTTTGTAAATCAACTTATCGATCACAATCTCAAAGTAGAGTTTGATCATAAACATGCTGAGAAGTTTTACCTTCTCAAGAACAAGTCTGAAGGCTCTATAAATATTTCATGAGATTTAAATGTAGGAAATATGTTTCAACTTGATCTTATACACAATGACCATTAGGCACTTATTGTGAAGAGTATAGACAAATCTGAGCTATGGCATAAAAGATATGGTCATTTAAGTTATGGGTATTTTATTGCATTAAGAAAACATGACATGGTCATAGGTCTTACCACACTCAAATAATCTTAGATATCTATTATAGTTGCTTAGATGGTAAAAAGTGAAGAGCTCATTTTGGTGAAAGTGAATATTGGTCTCCTTATCCACTAGATCTAGTGCACATTGATCTATGTAGACCTATGACTCCTAGCCAAAAGAATAAAAGTATTTTCAAATCTTTGTTGATGATCATTCCCATGAGATGTGGGTTATATTATTGAAAACTAAATATTGGGCATTTCAAGCCTTCAAATAATTCAAGGCCTCTATTGAAAATGAATCTATTCAAAAAATTAAGGCCCTTCACTCAAATCATGGGGGGGGGGGAATACATCGATAAAAGGTTCATTGTATACCTTACAGATTATGGAATACATCATTAATACACTTCTCCTTATGCACCACAATATAATGGTATTACAAAAATACGTAACCATGTCATTGTAGAGATGTTTAAAAGCATGGTTGAAGATGAATAATTGGCCCATTCATATTAGGTATAAATGTGTCTCACAACTATATACCTATTAAACAAGTCAACCACCAAAGCTCTTGATGGAATTAAATTGCAAGAAGCATGGATTGGGAAGAAGCTAAAAGTATCTCATTTTTGAATCTTTGGTTGTAAGGCATACATGCTATCCCAAAGAATAAAAGGAATAAATTGGATAAAAAACCTAGGAGAGCCTTTTTTTGGCATACAATAACGAGTTGAAAGCATATCAGCTCATTGATCTAGAGACTATGAAGATACTTATCAATAGGGATGCAGTGTTTGATGAGAAAGGTGAGATTAGTTCATCTTCCACCTAGAAATCTAATACAAGCATTAGACATGTAAAATTTATAGATGAAAATAGTGGTGATGGTCAATTAGAATCTCTAACACCACTAATTACTACTCAATGTATGCCTAAATGGTATACGAGTACAATTTAAGATGTAAAAATAGATGGACCTCCAAACACTTCATCTATAAGAGAAAGGACTCATATTATGGTTCATGCAAAAGTAAATTTGGCCTTAATGAGTAAAGTTGTAGAAACATTTAAACCCTCTCTAGTCTATGAAGCCCTAGAGTCCAAACCTTGGAAAGATGTCATAGATGCAAAATATCAATCTCTCATGAATAATGACACATTAAAACGTGTTGATCATTCACTAGGGAAGAAATTTATTAGATGAAAATGGATATTTAAGACTAAATATAAAGAAGATGTCATTATATATAAGCACAATGCAAGACTCTTAACAAAGGGATATGCTCAGAAAGATGGTATAGACTATGAGGAGACTTTTGCTCCTACATCTACAATAAAGACAACCAGAATTATCTTTGCAATGGCTTCATAGTTTGGATGGAACACTAATAATATGGAAATTAAAAGTGCCTTCTTAAATGGAGATGTATAGGAAGAGATCTACATGAATCAATTATAAGGTTATGTCACACTAGGGCAAGATCAAAAGGTGTGAAAACTCATAAAATAACTGTATGGTATCAAAAAGGCTCCTAGATCATGGTATATAAAAATTGATGAGAATCTAGTGAAGCATGGATTTTAGATGAATCCATGCGATCCCAATCTCTACCTCAAAAATCAAGGGGGTATTATTATTATTGTTGTTTATGTCAATGATCTAGTCATCAGTGATAACTCAATAAAGATGGTAAATGCAATAAATAAATATCTCAAATAATCATTTAACATGATAGATCTCAACCTAATACACTATTATCTTGGATTATAAGTATGAAAAAAAGAACACCAAATATTCATGTATCAGATGAAGTATACCAAGACATTAATTAAGAGGTTTAGAATTATGGATTGAAAACAAATGGATATACCTATAGAGACAAGAATTCAATTATCTTACTCAGTTCCATTACCACCATTAGATGCCCCTCTTTATCATCAATTGACTAGGAGTCTCATCTACCTCACATACACTAGGCCAAATATCATCTATGTTGTCATTTATCTTTCTCGATTCATACAAGATCCAAATGTAATCTAGTGTAAATTAGTTAAGTAGGTATTAGGATATATTTGAGGAATAATGGATTATGTTATATCATAAAAAAATAATGGTAATTTCTTCTTGATAGGATACAGAGATGCAAATCATTTAGGTTTAATTGATGACATAAAATCCACTTCTAGGTTTTTATTTTTTTTAGGATCTAGTCTGATCTCATGGGGGAGTAATAAGTAGAACATTTTTTCTCATTCTTTTACTGAGGTAGAATATCTCACTATAAGAGGAGCCATCTATGAGGTGATTGGATATGTCACATACTATTAGGATTAGGAGTTACATAGACTCAACCAATAGGGTGTTATTAAACTTGTTTATAATCTAGTGTTTCATGAAGTTCAAGTCCATTTCATACACGAACATGTTCAACAACACAATATTCAACTCCAATATTACCTCAATCAAGATCAATGTGCATATATCTTCATGAAGTCACTTACATGTGATAAATTTGAGGCATTCAGATGTTCTCTCTTGTACTCTCCAAACTGTAATGAATTAAGGGATAAAATGTTAAAATAAATTAATTCATAAGTTTATTACATAAATATGTGATTGTTATCTATAAAATAACCCACATAGTTTTTTAGATTAGTTTTTTAGTTGTTAAACTAAGTTAGTTACATAAGTTTATTATAGACTTATTACATAAAATAGTAGATTACAGAGATTTTTTAGATTATTGATCCCCTTATTTTTAAAGGTCTATTACGAGTAATATTTCTAGTATAAATGCTTACTTATATTTGATGATGAGTAAAATAAATAAATCTTATTTTATTTATGCTCAAATGAATAACTATATTCCTATTCATTTATTTAAATAATAATTCAATGGTATCAACTATTTTCAAATTTCCTTGCATATGTTTCAAGATATTAACACTTCAGATATATTATTTTACAAACATATAGGGCACTTAAAATTATATTTTGAGATGAGTGATTGTATAACAAGTCTTGATCATCATCTTAGAATGGGGAACATATCAAGGAATACTTTAAAAAAATAAAAATTGAGTGAGCTTGAGCCAACCTGGTTGAACTTGAATAAATTTGTCTAATCCCTGGATAAAGAAGTGGCTTAGGCCCTAGTGACACCCAAATAAGTGTTGGTTATGTTCCAACACATATCAAAAGTATAGTTTTATAAGTGGTTATTTTAGAATTTAGAGCAAATATTAGCCATTTTAAAATTTTCCTATGCTTTATTTTTAAATTCAAAATTTAAGCTTCAAAAGCTTATCGTGTGCATTGACTACTTGTAGATTTTTTTTTTCATAAACATATAAAATTAATGTGAATGGAATATTAGATTGAGAAAAACCATAAAAATCCCTTCACTTTTACCTAGGTAATTCAAGGTATATGTTTCAAATTATTCAAATTTATAATTTGATGCACACATGCATTCACTCACTTTCACATATCTACACCAAAGTGGGGTATTATGTAGACACCTAAATTTGGTACAAGCTCCTTTTCCATAGTGTTTTGTTATGATCAAAAGACATAGGTAAACAAGTTAATTTTATATTGATAAAAATTTATTGAGCTTATAAAAGCTTTCACAGGAAGTTGGTTGTGTATGAGACCTAACCAACTTACATGTTTAACCCATTAACCAAATAACACTACTAATATTATCAACCACACTAGAATCTATTTAACACTTATTGTCACAAAATATTAAACCCTATATATGGTTGTAAAATACTACACTAATATTTGGGTAACATTGGATTACCTCTAGGCCCATGGGTTGCCTATAGTAGAAGTAAACCTCTAGGTTTAATGGCTAGCTCCCTAGATTTCTCTTTGCTTGCTTATCACCTAGACTAATTGTTTGCTTAGATGAAAAGGTATAGAATAAACATGTAAATTAACCTAATATAATGAGGTGATATACTATAAAAATATCCACTAGACTACCATATAAGTGTACTAAGAAACATGACTCACAACACTAGTCTCAAAATCTTGAATTGCTCTAACATTAGTATTTCAAACATGGAGGTGATATGCATTGAATTAATCAAGGTGAGTAAACTAGAGGTCAAATTATAGAAACTAGGGATACTCTATTACACTTAGATATATTTGAATACACATGACTACTCTTCATGTGACTTGTTAAATTGAGAACAACTTGCATCAAACATGGAAGAGCAAAGAGAAATCAAGAATAAATACTAATCACTTGACCTTTCACTACACACAAATTCACACACTTAGATAATAATTTTATGAGATAAAAACCAAAATTTAATTATTATTTCAAATGCAAAATATAGTATCAAACAAGTAGGGATTTACCATACTAGGTGTGGATTCCCTTACAAGATCCAAAATGGCTTGCATTTATAGAACATGTGAGAGGAGAGAAAAGAAGTGGAGCTCAAGGGTCACAAAAACAAGTGTCAAGATGATGGGGACCAGTTAAATTTTATAAAAATCAAGTTTTAAATATATCATCAAGGTATTATTGGATAAGTGTCCATATGAAACATGACAAACTCTCCAAAACTAGCATAGAGGTCTTCAACTACCTTCTTAAAACTTCCTTCATGATGACACATCTCTTGAGTTATTGAAAATATAATAGGGAGAGTTTAAACATGTTCAATATCTTAGGGAGGTTGAAAACATGCTATGATAGTCATTACATGCATCCCTAACTAATATCCTTCTTTTATACACTTATACTCACTATCTGCAATCATTCATTAGCCCTCTTGGCCTCATTCTTCATATTTATCACCCAAGTGGCCTTCATTTTCTCAACCAAATCCATGTAATATGTGTTAGGACAAATTTATAGTATCCTTGACTTCCACTCCATTATTTAGACCTTAAAAATGTCCAAAAACCAACTTCTCATCCTCTCACTAAACAAACACTTTGTCTTTTTAATGCCTATCTAAGACTGCCTAAAGTGAACTATGTATTATAAGACATTTTGAAATTAACTAAGGTGAGAGGTAAATATATATAGTTTTAATAAGTATATATAAACCTTGTTCAATAATTTTCATCCATCAAAACTTCTTTGCACTTGCAAAATAAGTCAAATCCTTGTAAAAAACCCATTTTAGGCTTGTCTATATAAGTAGGGTACATAATATTTAGGTTGTAAGGATCATGTGAGAGTCCTCCACAAGTAAAAAACACTTTCATAACCTAAATATGCCTCCTTAATTCATCTCCTTGCTAATGTTCTCCATTAGGGCTTAAATAAGGGCTTAAGGAGGGTTTTGAATTATTTTGCTTCTTATCAATGGTTCATAAAAAATAGACATTAAACTACCAAAAAATACCATTTATCCCAAGTTTATTAGCATAATCAACTATCCATATCTCCTTGGGGCACTAAAAAATGTGTTCATATAGGTATGAGTGTTTGAAGTTGGTTTATTGATCTCTTCCTTGCATTCTAGGTACCCCTATCATGGTTTCAAGCCAATTTGACCATTATGGTGAAACTCCCTATAAAAAAATGGATCTTGGAGACTTTATGCCTTCCCTTTAATTTCATAAAATGTATTGGAGAGTTTCCATGGTCATGGAAATGAAATTATAACCTTGAAGGGCTTAGGTCTAATTCTAAGCCTAATAGGTCTAACTATATATCTAGGTTCATGACTACTTGTGAATGATTTTGCCAATTGTGGGTTTTTTAAATGATAATTAAACTTAAAACCAAGTTCATTAATAATGATACAATACTCCAAAACACTTCCACCTCATCAATCTCTCATTCACCTATTCTGCCTACAACTTTAGACTGTTTGGGAGTGCCCTCCATCTAAGACAAAATAGGGGCACTTCCCCTATTTATCTATCCAAAATGAGGCCATGGGAGGATTTAATTGGTATTTAAGACCATATTCAATAAGATATAATGTATACTCATCTACCTATATCTCTCAACATCATAAACTCCCAAGACTAGCTTCCAAGTTTGTGCACTATGTGTAGGGTTTAGAAAACTCAAGTTGAGTGACAAGTTAAGATTTGTCCTTACCCTGATTCCTTACTCTAAGGATCATATAATATTATAAATACTATTGTGATAGTTTTATTAATCATGTTCATCCATCTATACCTATGCCAATATTCTAAGCTGACATCTCTTGTCTACCAAGGTTAGTCTATAGTCAAATTGTCAGCTATAGGTGATAATCAAAGAGAACTCAAGGGGTCCCTATAGGTGATGACCTATGTCTAGGTAATATAGTTAAAATAAATTTATTATTGTTAATGTCATTGAATCATTTATAACTTGAGTGAACATCAATACTTACAAGTTTTACTTCTTGCTTCTCATCATCAATATTGTGGTCTGTATACTAACTTTTTATGGCAACCTAGGAGAAACAAGGGCCCCTATAGGTGGTTACCTAAGTCAAAAAATTATTTATAAAATCCCTCAATTTTCCCTTGGGTCACAAGTGTCATTTTTACTCAAATAGAGTCACTTTGTCATTAAATCCTAAAACTAATGGGTCATGTTGCATGTAAGGCCATTGAGCTTAAAGCACTGTAGCTTATTGATAGTTTTTCGTGTGAATTAGATTGGGTTGAAATTGTATACACATAATATTTTCAAAACTTTATCAATTATTGATGTTTTTAATCTTTAAGGAACCTATCAAGTCTCAATATCTTTGAGTGCATGCCTTAAGGGTTACACCAAAAAAGGGGTGGGCATACCATTAGTGCTTCACTTGATTGTTGTCCCTTTTGCCACTTGTTATCTACACACTTGTCTCTTGAAAACCATATCCCTAAGCTTTTTATTCTCTATTTCACACTCCTTAGTAATTTCTCACCTTTTATCACCCTTTTATTAGACTTAAGCCCCTATTCATAGTTTTAATACTATGTCAGCTGGGTTGACCCTATATTGTTTTGACATAGTTGACTTAGTTCATTTCAACATGTTTCATTATAAAATTAACTACTAGGTTGACTGGGTCAACTCCATTAGCCAAAACTTTCAAAAGGGCTTAGGGTTAAATTCACATATATATAAAAGATCATTTTTCCATTATTTAGAGAAGATAAGAAGTAAGAGTTATTGCACATTTGCTTATCCACCATTCTACTTGAAGAGCAAGCTTAGGTTTTTGTACTTTCTTTGGAGATACAGATATTGTCTTATGGAGAAGTATTTTAAATGCATTGATAGGTTGTGTAGCCTAGAGATGATTTATCCCTGTCATCCTTACATACCATAATAACCTCTTATAAATCACCTTGGCGAACGGAGAGCTTGAGGCTCGGTGGGTTCATCTTCAAAGGCAAGCATTTCTAACTTTGTTCCTCCTTTGTAAGAGTATATATATATATGTATATGCATTTGTACTTCTCTTCCATTCATTAGGATTCTGTATACATTGACATGATTATATGTTTTATGCATGTTTACTTTTATTGTTTATAAGCTCCACTTTGTGCCACAAGCTTTGGTGAGCCCTATATTAGACTTTACTTTAATTGTTATTAGTTTATTAAATACAAAACATAGGATCTAGCTAGGGTTATTACATGATTATGATTGACTAGAGGGTTTGGAACGCTCCATAGCATTGTGTATTGTGATAAGAGATCCCCTAATTGGGTCTATTAGATCCCCATATTGGTCATGTTCTTGATTATCTAATGTATCCCCAATAGGAAGTGTGTGGTATGATCCATCTTCTCTGAGTTGGGATTTATTTATAGATATTATGAATTTATGATTTTATACATTATGGTGAACTCGATGTGAATCTAAGCTTTGTAGGTTTTATCTCATGTTTTTCATTATTTTATCATTTTATTTCTCTATATTTGTGATACTGGGTTGACAATATAATTATAATTCTAACTTCTATGCATATATTTAACACTTAGTAACATCAATATGATTCTATTATATTTATGCAAGTTTGTCATTAGGTATAGGCTACTAGGTCGACTCTGTCAACATAATACATTTTACAAACTTCCAGACGGACTACTAGGTTGACCCTAAAGACACAATACACTTTTTAGACTTCCAAAAAACATACTAGGTCGAACCTATCAATGTAATACTTTACAAGCTTTAACAGTAGGGTTTTATAGAACTAGATTGACCTAGTCAACTTAATTGGTACAACTTTCAAGAAACTTAAATAGAAATTTTGTAAATTCTAAGTATCTTCCAACCCACCAAGGTTCCTTTCTCTATCACTTTTGTTATTCATTAAATTTCTTTTTCTCATAGTTTGTAGTATTTAAAACTACCCCTATACAATAAACTAGGTCCACTCTATTGACCTAGTTCTATATTCTATCTTTTGTCTAAAAGACTAATTAAATACTATCGATGTAATTCTCAACAGACCCCTACTTTAGTAGTATAGTAGTGATCTTGTCGACTCTATTTAATAATCTCTACATACATTGTCATTTGAACCAACACTATATTGTGTTTCAAAGTTGGAATTAACACTTATATGCTAGTAATTAGCTCACACTTTCTTTTTTGGTTGATTGTATGCTTAGAATAGATCACATAGTCTAATTAGGTGGTTTTTTGATATACCATTTAGTTTCAATATTTTATCCTTTATGAAAACACTACCAAATCACATAATCTTAAAATGCATTTAAACATTTGTCTACCCAAGGCCTACCTAATTTGATTTCATCACCAAGGGAGAAGCTAACTTAGTTTTTTGGCCAAGTATAAACATGTGTTTAGTGGTATATATTGGCAAAGCACCTGACAACCTTATCACTATAGTATGTGAAGTGAGGGGGTAGGCCCCAATACCAAGCCAATACCATTGCCAACATAGATCCCTTTCAACCTAAACATACTGAAACCATCCATAGATTAATTTATAGTTCCTTACAACTAACTTCGTATCACACTTAAATCAACACTCTAATAATCTAATAACATTTGGGATGACCACTAAGTTAGCATTTACTTTCTAAGTTAACTACTTGCTCTTTGCTTAATTGCATGTTGTATTGAAAAAATTTACATTGGCCAACATTGGTGCAAGGTTTTATGTTGTGTGCCTCAATTGGATCATCTTCATTGACCTAATTGATTATGGTTTTACTTCCATTTCTTGATTTTTAAGTACATTATAAAAATTTTCCTATTTTTAGAACACTGTCATCTCTATCGACATAGTCTCTTACAGAATAATTTACCTATATCCCAAGCATACTAAGTTGATTATGTTAACTTAGTATCATTTAGAATTGTGTTCTTAGCATATTAAGTTGACTATGTCAACTTAGTATCATTTAGAACTATCTCCTTAGCATAGTAAGTCGACTGTGTCAACTTAGTGTCATTCAGAACAATTTCTCTAATATACTAGGTCAGATGTGTGAAATTAGTATCATTCAACACTGTCCATATTTTTAGTCAATTTTGTCCCTATTTTTCCTCCTAGTTTTTTGATATCCACTCCTACTTGGCATCATGAATCCTCTTATCAAATTATTTATTGATAGTCTCAACCCATTTCAAATTTACAATTAGTTGTTCTCTCCTACCCCACCTATCCACCATAGAAGACACCTCTTTATGGTGAAACTCTTCATCAGATAGTTCTAAATATTTTCAATCTCGATCCCATACCATATAGTAGATATAAATAATCATATTAGACAAATCCCAAACCATGACAATCATATAACTTATACCACTTTTACACCTTCTAAACTTAGAAGTCATAAACTCATTAACCCATCTACATCAAATGTTGGAACCTCACATTATGTTCCACCTTTTACAACCAATGTTCACAATCCTCTTGTTACACCCATAGAAAGATCACCTATCATTATCACTTCCCAAATTAACATGGTTTAAACCAATCAAATTGATAATCTAGATGATTCCTAATTATTCAAAAACCTTGATGATAATACTATTTACACTCCTAATAAGAATGGTGGCTTTACCAAGATTCCTTCTTCTATCAAACTTAAGAAAACTAACACTAATGTTAGGAATCCTCCACCTAAAAATAATCTTCATCTCACCAACACTAACAATCCTATTCTTAACAACACTAATACCACACCTTCAAATATACAAATCAACACAACTCAAATTCTAGCACAAATAGTTCAACAAATGAACATCATGCAAAAAAATAATCATTCCCAAATGATGAAAATGTAAAAAAATTTATTACACATGACTTTTCAACTACCTCAAGTCATCATGTCTCAACCAAATCAAAATTTTATCCCTCCTCCTCTTAGAGATGTCAATGGGAATATCATCTCTCAACCTTCAATGAATAACAAAATGATTTGACATTTTCAAAATGAACCTTTAGCTCCATTAATTTCATCCATAGATATTGGAAACATTTTTCCAACTATTACATATAATGGGACTAAGGACCTTAATATCTTTCTTAAGTCTTTTTGTAATATCTATAAGGAATGGGTCCAAACTAACTCCTTTTCTACAACCAATATCTTAGCCAAAACCTTTGTTGGTGATGCATTTGAATGGTACAACCAATTCATATACATTCCATATCATAATTAAAGGATTTAGTCAATGTTCTAGTGAAGGAATTCCAACAGGATGACCTTTTTGAAAATTACCTTAGCCATTTCATCAATGCTAAGTAACTTTCTAATGGATTTTCTCACACTTTCATCAAATGATAAAAGTATTTCACTCATAAAGTAGACCATAACATGAATGATGATACTATTTTTAAAACTATTTGTTAGTGATATTAAATCTCCCCTTCAATACAAAGTTTGAATCTTTTCACCTAAAACTTTAGAAGAAGCCTTAGACCAATAAAAAAGGCAAGACTTTCTTATGACTCAATTTGAAACACCTCAAAAAACTATTAAAGATCCTTTCCAATCATTTTCTCATAACATTGATTCATCCAAGCCTCCCCAACCTCAAAATGGATCATTCAATTCAACCAATTTTAACCCAACCCACCCTCTCTTGAGTTTAGAATAACTTAAGAATAAATTTCCACCCTTTAAATCCACGAGCTTTGACCCTTCCAAACATCTTCCAAAATGGTACATTCCTAATAAATTTTATTGGTGGAATGCTACTATAATTCATTCTCATAATTCTTATCATGATCTTCAGTGGTTTATTCTTTCTTCCTTGCTTGGTTCATATTTCAATCTTGATACTTACACAAAATAATGTTATCAAGAGTATCTTCAATCTTCTCAAATTCAATCTCAAGAACCAAAATCACATCAACATCACCTAGCTCATGAATAAAAATAATTATCCCATACCTACACCTCATCCACTAATGTTGTTCAAACCACATTTGATCCTTCTTCCTACACCAATAAGGAATGAATAACTAACATGAATAAATTTAAACATATTGTTGCATCTATTGACACTCAACCTCTTAAGTCACATGAACCAAAAGAGTACCTATTTAAAATGCCTACTCTAAAGAATATTATACGTGGTCCTCCTTTACCTACTTTACCTCTTCATACCTCTCCTACACATCATATGTCACATTCAACATCCCTAAAATATACCAAACCAATATATTTACCTATCTCTAAATGCACCTACCAACCCAATGCAAATCATTTTAATGGTTCAATGTTACCTTACTCCAACTCACATGTTGGGTAATCTTGAGATGCCCATCCACATGCCCCTTCCAACTTTGGGGCACCTTGAAATGCCCATCCCTACATACACTTACCCATTAGTGCATCTTACAATTCCCACTCTTATCATACATTGCATAATAAAAACCAAATCTAGCTTCAATAAACCTTCTGAGACTTATATACTTGTATTTCACATGGTCATCTTTGATATAGACATTATCATAGGTCTTATTTGTTATTTATTTATTTATTTATTTTTATTTCTCATGTTTCTTTGTCCTTATGCACTTTAGTTCTTTTAGTCACACTTTACTAAGCATCATTGTCACCTTTGGGTTCTTTGGTTTTCTTACACCTTACATTTGGTATTTGTTTTCATTTTAATTCTTATATATATCTTTCATTTTGTATTTTTTATGTCATTATTTTCCTTAGTAGCTTTATTATTATTTTACTATTATTTAGCATTCACCTCATTGGTGTTCACCTTGTGAGTTGTAGTGTAAGACCATGGATAGGACCTAGAATTCCTCTTAAATTACCACATTATCACATATTTAAATCACTTTTTGGGATGACTACTACACTAATTAGTACTTATTCTAGATCCATTATAGGTTAGCATGGCATTTTTAGTGACATGACTATCATTATCATAGTCCCATCCATTTCATAACATTATTTTACCTCTTTGTGATCAGCTATGAGCATATACATCATTGTATCACTTATTACATATATGGATATCTCATGATCCCCATAATTTCAATATTTGATTTCATTTGAGGCTCACATTGGTCAATTTTGAGATTGCACACTTACTTGTGGGAAAGTCTAGGAGTCTTTAGACACCTTGGTCTTTAGGTCCTTTTCTCTAGTAACCAAGTGTAATCTCTCTTGTGTTTTTCGTCTTTAACACCCATGTTTGGTTTTACAAATCCATATAGAGGAGGAATATAAAAATCCATCAATAAATTTAAAATCCAAATCATAAAATACAAATAAAAGGCAATCATCCAAAAGGCAACATTCAAAATTCTCAAAATTCAAATCACACTAAAAGACATGATTCAAAGCACATCTCCTTCTTTTAATCAAATCTTAGACTTCACAATTGGCCTCATGATAAATATGATGTACATTTTAGTGTGGTAGGCCAATATATTATAAAAAGAGAATTAGAAAAAAATCTTTTAGTGCTACGTACTTTCTCATGCAAGTACCCAATCTTTGTAGTAGACTAACAACTTTGTAAGGGGTCTTGAGTAATGGGGAACACATTGTGGGAAGGTAGGTCCATTTTAATTTTCATGTGTATAGCCTTCATGGGATGATCTATGCAATTCACTTGTTATTCCAAGATTTGGGTTCATTAGTCAAAATGTCTTAAGTCCTTGGTATTGATAGTTCTTAGACTTTCTCACTTGCCTAGTGTGTCTCATTCTTGATAAGGATGTTCACATCACCCATGTGGCACCTCAAATTCCTTATTTACATCATCTTTTCCTTATATTTCCCTTATTGGATATTACTTTTAGCTTATCACATCCTTGATCACATCTACTTTATTAAACCTCTTGGTTTATAGTTTGTGAGTTACATTGTAAGACCTTGGATAGGACCAAGCCTTCCTCACAAACACCCTTACACTATTTTATTACCACACCATATCATTTTCATACTAGTCATGTGATGTTTTCTTACATTGTTTCTTAGAACAAGCACTAATTTTGATTTTTCATCCTTTAGAGATTTTTATTTTCATTTATCCATCATGTTCTTGATTGATTTTTATGGACTTATCTTAAATATAATGTTTGGCATTCTTACATATTTATCTTTATATATGAATTCTTCATTTTTCCTTACATCTTGACTTACATTTCATTTTTAGTTATTCATATTTTTCTTTATGTTTGATTTGACATGCTTATCTTACATGGGGTTACTTGTAACTTTCTCCCATATATTTATTAAATTTATCTTGCATTGACATTCATTTTTGCCAGTTATGTTTTACATTCTTCCCAATGTGATTTAGTATGTTCTACATTCCTTTTTGACATTTATGTCTTACATGCTTCCCATTATGATTTACTATGTTCTATAATCATTTGTCATTAATTTGCCATCATTTTGTCATTCATTTACCCTCAATATATTTGTTCTAACCTTGCCCTAACAACCCTAATTTTCCAATTTTCTTAATACCCTCATATCAATGTCTATACTAACTCATTTTTCACTACTATATGCCTATTTTCCAAACATTTTGATTTTTTGGTCTTTTTTGCACTAATCACTCTAGGTTCGCCAAATGTTATTCACATTGGACACCTTCACTTCTCTTTTCATCTCCTTATTTATCATACTACTAAGGTAAATAAAGGTATGTGTTTTCTAATTTTTTCCTTTCATTTATCTTATTTTCTACTTACTACATTTTACTTAGCATTAGTGTTATGTGTTGTCATATTTTAGTCCTGAAACACCATCCTGTGTTGCACTTACATGACACATGATAAGCTTCAAGTGGGGCACATATATACACATAATATTTTAAATTTTTTATCAATTACTGACACTATTTATCTTGTAGGAACCCATTGAGACTCAATATCTCTAAGCGCATGCCTTAAGGGGTGCACCGAAAAAAGGGTGGGTAGACAATTAGTTCTTCATAGGATTATTGTCCCTTTTTCCACTTGTTATCTACACACTTGTCTCTTGAAAAATATATCCCTTAGATTTTTATCCTCTATTTCACACTCCTCACTAATTTACCACCTTTTCCACCCTTTCCTAGTCTTATCCCCTTTTGTTAGTTTTAAGATTATGTTGGTTAGGTTGACCCTATATTGTTTTGACATCAGCTTACATTGCCTACTTAGTTCATTTTAGCATGTTTCATTGTTAAATTCACTACTAGGTTGACTGGGTTGACCCTGTTGATCAATTTTTTAAAAAGGGATTAGGGTTAAATCTACCTATATATACAAAATAATTTCACCATTATTTAGAGAAGAGAAGAAAAAGAGTTATTTTACATTTGCTTATCCACCATTCTACTTGAGGAAGCTTAGGGTTTTATACTTTCTTTGGAGATATAGATATTATCTTGTGGGTAAGTATTTTATATGAATTAATAGGTTGTGTATCCTATAGCTAATTTATCCTTGTCATACTTACATACCACAACAACCTTTTGTGAAGCACCTTGGCCAAGGGAGAGATTAAGGCTCAACAGGTTCATCTTTAAAGGTAAGTATTCCTAAATTTATTCCTCCTTTGTAAGAGTAGATAAATATGCATTTGTAGATCTCTTCCATGCATTAAGATTCTATATACATTGATGTGAGTATATGTCTCTTATGCATGTTTAATTTTGTTGTTTCTAAACCCCACTTTGTGTCACAAGCTTTGGTGACCACTAGACTAGACTTTACATATTATTAGTTTAGTGAATATAAAACATATGACCTAGCTAGGGTTATTACATTATTATGCTTGATTGGAGGCTTTGTAATCCTCTCTATCATTTTGTATTGTGATAAGAGATCCCCTAATTGGGTCTAGTGTATCCTCATATGATCATGTTACTAATTATATAATGTATCCCCATTCAGAAGTGTATGGTATGATTTATCTTCTCCAAGTTAGGATTGATTTATAAACATGATGCATTTCTGATTGCATATAGAAACCATTTCAAATATCATCTTATTTTGATCAAATAACCTTATCTTCATGTCAAGTCACTATTACTAGTCATGGGTTACATGATGGAAACATCTAGACCTATATAGACTTCAAGATACTTCACCAATAGATGACTTATTATGAGGTAGGATTCCCTTTTCAAAAAGATTAAGGTAATCTATATCAACTGTAACCTTTCAAACTATAGACATGGACTTAGGTTTATTTTCCATCTTGTGATTCTAACACTATCAAAATGGTAATCTTAATTCCTTTAGACCCCAAAGAGGTTTCAAATAAGTTCAAACATCTTTGTTCAACTCTGCTCAGACCTCTATAGATTTCTCTAAGGCACCTATTGAAAACTACATGTAGGTGAAGATGTTCTTTGACTATGTATGCTAAGTTGGTTCTCACAACCAATCACGAATCACTTGAATAGGATCAATACTATTGATTTCATTTTTTAAACCTTTAAAAATACTTTAAATATCCTTATCTCACCAATGTGGCTAGTCAGATCTTCTTCTCCCTTGACTATAGGTGGTTGTTGTAGGAAAACTGATTGTGGCATGTTTCTTGGTCCTTTCACTCTAATCAATGCTAGTATTGAGAATATAAATTTAAATAATAAATGATCACCTTTTTTAGATGTTAAAATCAAGCATTATATCTTTATTTTAAATCCATCTATAATAAAATGAACTCTTCATAAGTGAAACATAGGTCTGCAACTTCAATACAGTTTTCCAATAGCAAGATGAGGTGTTTATACCAAATTATTCGCCTTCACATGTGAAAATAAGACTATGATTTTTTTTATAATAATTTTCATGTCCTTCTAGAACATTTATAAAACATGGATTTCTCATACCAATCCAAATAAAAGAGAAAACTAGAGGCCATAGGGATGTGTAGGCAAAAAATAATCACTAACACTCTTGACAATGGTTTATAGAGCATGGTGCACCAAAATATAAATTATTATAATGGATTTATATTTGACAAAGAGTGTTATCATCCACCAAAGGCACTTTATCTAACTCACCTCCTCTTGTCCATACCATGAAAAAACTAGTTGATCATTTTTACTTGTCTAGGAGAGCAATCAGGGAGATAGGTCAGTTTTGACCAATTTCATATTTGTCAAAGCTTCTCAAGTGTGGAAGTGAATTGAGGGGAGATCAAGAGACACTCTTAGAGTAACCAAATGTGCCACAACTAATGAAAATGACATATAAATGCCTAAAACCACATGAAACTACTTGATCTTCTTATTTTCAATGTTGCACTTGTAGTTGTCAGTCCAAGACTACCATCTCTAACATGAATCTAACATGTAGGATGTTAGATATACTTTTAAAACATTTTTCCTTCTATGAAAACCATATAAGTCCATAAATGATTCAAAATGTGACCCTTAGATGACATAAGACCAACTATACTAATGTGACAAGAGATGAAACATATATTTGACCTTATTAAATACCATGGGAGATAATTTACACCCTAGGGGACCCCTATAACAAGTTTAAATCTATAGGGGGTTGACCTAATTTGACTTGTGGTAAAATTAGTCAACATTTTAGTGATTTCTTAGGGGTGGTAAGCTAGCTATGCCAAAGACTAGTAGCCTACTCCTATCCATTGGGATATGGAGTGACCTATACACATATATGACACTAGATTACCTTTGAAAGAACACCAAACCACACCAAACAACATGAAACAAACACACAAGATAACACACCTAGGAAAACACACTTGTGTCCATAAGAACACTTTGGGAAAACACACATAACATAAACAAAACACACACCTATCCTAGTATGTACAAGACATCAAACACTTAAGGTGAAGGAAAATTCACCATTCTTCAACTAGGATCAAAGATAGTACCTCTTGCATCATTTTTTCTCCAAGGAATCAATTCATCATGTGAAGCATGATTATCAATAAACACTTACTTGTGTAGGTAGTCAAAGGACTCACCATATTTAGATATTATTCTATTTGCAAGTGTGCTACTTAGAGTTTTCAAGGATACTTCATCAATCCATCTAAGAATATTGTTTGAATCTATAAATTGATTGATCTCTATCATATCTAATTTTCACTCTTCAAACTACACCTTGGGAGTCATCAAAGTTATCTTAACTTTGCTTTCTTCACTACCATGATGCACTTGATGTATAAGACCATCAAGTTTTTCTTCATTTTACTTCAACACATATGAAAATGGTTTAACCTCAAGTTGAGGTTTGGATTACTCTTCAAACATAAACATTTATGCCTTGGTCTTATTTGACTCCTTCATGACTACAATTTCTTTGATAGTGGTTTGATATTCATCTTCATGCTCAATAATACATTCTCATTCATGCTTAGTAGATTCATAAAACACCTTATCATCAGGTTCACACTTCTTAGGAAATTGGAGTTGGTTTGATTAACTATTCAAATTATTGACTTATGGCATCAAAACTTTACCATAGGTTATCCTGATCTTTATGACTATCATGTTCATGAACTTCTCCATCTTATGTAGGAAGAAAAGAGTCACTATTTTCTCACTATCCTACTTTACCACTTTGAAGAACATCATAATCATGCAGATGAATGAGGTAATTACCCTCAACAACTTGTGGAAAAGAATCATCAATGTATACCTCAGATTTTTCATATCCTCCCTCATGGATGATGTATGTGCCAAGATTAGTTTACTCAAAGTAAGAGTATGGATCATGTTCATAAGTATCTATACCATACTCATCTAGGAAAAGTTTAGATATACCCTCAAGCTTAGAAGATGTTCCATCATCCACAACATAATCTTCTTAATAATTCATTATGCAATTAAGATTAGAGTTTGCTTCCACATAAGGCTCAATATGAAACTTATCCAATGGTTGACTTCTAATTTTTACCTTTTCTCCATACCTTGTCTTGAAGGCCAAGAAGGACCAATAAGCTAAGAGATAACTTCCTATTTTGGCTATGCAATCTCTTGAGATGCAGATAGTAAAGTGGGTAGACAAGTCAACCACTACTATATCTTGAATGATAGGGAAGCTAAGATAATCATGAAAGAAATGCTTCAACCCTTTGACAAGTCCAATTGACTTATAAGGTGTCCCATCAAGTTTTAGTATGCCCTTAATTTATGGTTCATATTTTAGACCCAATTTATCTTCCATAAGTTTGGGCATCATGGAGGTACTACCCTCACTATTCACTATGTAGTTGTGAACAAGTTTGTCTACCATAATGAGAGTGAGGTAGAAGGGTAGAGGCTTCTTAGATTTAGAAGAAGGATAAAAAATGTGATTGGGAGCATTAGTGAGGGCACATTATCATGTCTTGATGGTTGAGGATTGAGTTGAATTTGGAACAACTACTCTTGTACAAGTTATTTTTGAAAAGCTAAGTGGAACGCTTCCCAAAGAGAGATAGATGTCTTAACACTCTTCAAATAATCCACAATATTAAAAGAAGGTGCATTTACCTTTTCATGTGTCCTTGAAGGAAAATAAGTGACTTAAACTTGAGATAATGGAGCACTTTGATTCACCCTTCCAACATTATGATTTTGGAGAGGTACAAAAGTTGTAGGGACTGTCCCACTTAGAGTCACACCTTGTTTCCTTTTAGGAGGGATACTTGAACTTGTATGAGCACCATGGGAATCTCCTAGATCCTTTTTATTTTGCATTATATTATCTAAAACTAAAGTAATCTAATTGATAACAAAGGTGTATTCCACTATAAAGTTTACAAGGTTAACCTTTTGAGACTACCATACTTCATTTTCTTGCATTAAAACTTCATCTTATGCTAAAAATTGAGGAGTAACGGACTAGGTTACTATGAATAGGGACCATAGATATTGTACTGGAGGTGGAAGTTGGATTGTTTGCATTGGATGGATTATTGAAGTTAGTTTATCCTTGCCCTCTACCTTGACTATATTGTTGAGATGGAAACATATTTATTTGTTGAGGATAGGGGTAGGAGTTTTGATTAAAGCCATATTATAGATGTAGTTGCCTAACATGAGCCTTTAAGGCTTTAGACCTTGCCTCCCAATCAATGGTATCTTTTGCCTTCTTAGGGGTAGATATAGACTTGGAATTTATACTTGAGACTTGAGTAAGACTTGGAGTAGCAGTAGACATGTTTGGTAGAAGAGGTATGGAAACTTTTGGAGGCAATTTCCCAACTTGTATTAGGCTATTCTTAGCTCTAATGGTAAGTTCATATGCTTCAAGTAAGGTATAACCACCCATGGACTAAAACATGATGGCTATGTCAGTACCAATAACCATTAGATATGTAGAAAACATAAATATTGTGGGTGGTCTCATGGGAGGAGACAACCTAAACCAATTTATTTGGAATCTATCATTAAAATAATTCATTATCTCTTTAGGACCCCTTTGAATTAAATTGATTTGATGAATGAGTGATGTGTGATCACTTTTATATTTAAACCTTGATGTCAACAACTCTCCAAAATCATTCCAAGTTATGATACGATCTTTAGGAAATGTCCTATACCAGTCAAGTGCTTTCCCTCTAAGGGACCATGGAAAGTATTCTAATGGAAATATTGACCTTAGTGACATTTTGAAATCTATAAAATTTTGAGATGTTCATAAAATGCTCACTGGGGTGACATGACCTTCACCATTGAAAGTGGGAACACTTTTATTAGCATTAGGGGGTATATAATCATATGCATTGAGGTGTATGGGATTTTTTATGTTAAAGGTTTGGAAATCATGATACATATCAATATTGTCCTCATGTTCCTCTTAAATCTCTTGATATTCTTGGCTTGCAAAGTCCTCTTATTCTTCAAAGGTTAAGATAGGCTGAGGATGTTGAACTTCAAGAGGAAGTTGAGGTTGAAGGAGTGGGTTTATGAGGTTGATACCTCTACTAGTAGATGACCTAGTAAGGACCATGAAGTATGAAAAAATAATTGATAAAAAATGGTCTATACCTATATATTACCTTGAATGGAATCACCAAATACTGAGTAGAACACCATACACAACTGTGATGTTGTTAAGACTAGCATTCACCTTGTTAATATGTCTTTGAGAAAATAGTCCCAATGGGCATGCCATAACTATTTATACCTATTATTTCACCCTAGATATGGTTGTTCAAATATTCTAAATTTTTTGCAACATTGGATTACCTTTAGCCCTGTGGGTTGCCTATAGCAGAGGTAAACCTCTAGGTTTAAGGGCTAACTCCCTAGATTGATCTTTGTTTGTTTATCACCTACACTAACTATTTGCTTGGATGAAAAAAGATATAAGTAAAATATAAAGTAACATTATATAATGAGGTGATACACCAAAAAATTCTCCACTAGACTACCATACAAGTGCACTAATAAACATGACTCACAACACTAGTCTCAAAATCCTAAATTACTCTAATATTAAAATTTCAAACATGGAGGTGATATGCATTGAATTAATCAAGGTGGGTGAACTAGAGGTTAGATTAAAAACACTTAGGATACTACATTACACTTATATATAGTTTAATACACTTGAATAAAATTCATGTGACCCATTAGAGTGAGAATAACTTGCATTAAATATGAAAGAACAAAGAGAAAGTAAGGATAAATACTAATCACTTGACCTTTCAATACACACCACTTGAAACACTTAGATATGAAGTTGATTAAATTAAAAAAAAATTTAAAATATTATTTAAAATGTGAAATATAGTATCAAACTTGTAGGGATTCACCATACCATGTGTGGATTCCCCTACAAGAGCCAAAATGGCTTGCATTTATAGAACATGTGAGAGGAGAGAGAAGTAGAACTCAAGGGTCATAAGAGCAAGTGTCAATATTATAGGCAAAAGTTTAATTTAATAATAATGAAGTTTTAAATATAACATGAAGGACTTTTTGGACAATTTTACATCTTTAATATGAAAAACTCTCCAAAACTGGCATAGAGGTCTTCAACTACCTTCTTGAAATTGCCTTCATGATGAGGCATCTCTTGAGCACTTGAAACTATACTATGGAGAGTTGAAAAATATTCACTATCTTAGGGAGGTTGTAATCATGAAATGAAAGGCATCATATGCATCCCTAATTGATACCCTTCTTCTGGACACTTGTACTCACCATCTGTAGTCATTCATCAACCTTTTTGGCCCCATTCTTCACATTTGTCACCTAAGTGGCATTCTATTTCATAATAAAATCCATGTAAGAAGTGTTAGGATATATTTATAGAGTCCTATTTCCTTCCACTCCATGATTTAGACCTTAAAAAGGTCCAAAAACCAACTTCTCATCCTCTCACTAGGTAGTCACTTTGCCTTTTCAATGCCTATCCAAGACTGCCTGAAGTGAACTATGTAGCAAAAGACATTTTAAAATTAAATAAGTTTATAGGTGAGAATATATAGTTATAATAAGTCTCTATAAATCTCTTTCAATAGTTTTCATCCATTAAAACTCCTCTTCATTTTCAAAATAAGTCAAATCCTTGTAAAAAACCTTGTTTTAGGCTTGTTTGTACAAGTAGGGTATATAAAATTGTGTGGGAAGGAGAATGGGAGAGTACTAAACAATTAAAAAACACTTTCCTAACCAAAATTCCCCTCCTAAATTCATCTCCTTTCAAATGTTCTCCATTGGGTCTTAAACAAGGGTTTAAGGAGGATTTTGAACTATTTTACTTGTTACCAATAGTTCATAAAAATAAGAGGTTCAAATTCTGAATAAATGTCATTAATCCCAATTTTAGGACCCTAATAAAATATCCATATCTCTTTGGGTAACTATGAAATATTCCTATATAGGTATGAGTGTTTGAATTTGGTATATCGAGTTCTTCCTTACATTCTAAGTACCCCTATCATGGTTTCAAGCCAATTTGACCATTTTGGTGAACTCCTTGAAAACTGATGGCTCTTGGAGAATTTATGCCTTCCCATTAAGGTCATAAAATTGATTGGAGAGTTTCCATGGTCATGGAAATGAATCTAGACCCCTAAAGGGCTTAGGCCTAATTCTAGGCCTAATAGGCCTAACTGTATATGTAGGTTCATGACCACTTGTGAATGCTTTTGCCAAATATGGGTATATATTAATGATATTTATCCTTAAAAATAACCTCAATAATCATTATACAATGTTATAATACACTTTAATCTCATCAATCTCTCATTCACCTATTCTACCTGTAACTTTGGACTATTTGGGAGTGCCCTCTATCTGAGATAAAATAGAGGGCACTTACCTAGTTTATATAGCCAAACTAAGGCCATGGGAGGGTGGAATAGGTCTTGAATACCATCTAAACCAATTTAAAATTTCTTGTCATCCTTTTATATCTTTCAATATCACAAACCCCTAAGACTATCTTCCAAGTTTGTGCATTGTTTATAGGGTTTAGAAAGCTCAAGCTGAGTAACAAATTAAGACTTGTCCTTGACATGATTCCTTTATATAAGGATCATATGGTATTGGCATTACCATTTTGAGAGTGGTATTTATCATGTTCATCCATCTATACCTATTCCAATATTCCAAGCTGACATCTCTCATCTGCTAAGGTTAGTCTATAGTTAGATTGTGTCACCTGTAGGTGACAATCAAAGAGAACTTAAGGGGTACCTATAGGTGGTGACATATGTTTATGTACTATAATTAAACTCAATTAATTAATATTGAGGTAATTTAATCATTTCTAACTTGAGTAAACATCAATAACTATAGGTTTTCTTCTTGCTTCTCACCATCAACATTGTGGTTTGTATATTGATTGTTGATGATAACCTAGAAGAAACAAGGGCCCTTATAGGTGGTGACTTGAGTCAATTTTTTTTTATCAACTTCTTCAATTTACCCTTGGGTCACTAGAGTCATTATAAATCAAATGGATTCACTTTTTCATTGAATCTTGCAACCAATGTGTCATGTTGCATTGTAAAGCCATTTGAGCTTAAAACACTATAGCTTACTGATGGTTTTCAGTGTGAATTAGATTGGGTTGAAACCATTTACATTATCATCTTGTTTTGATAAAAAAAACCTTATGTTCATGTAAATAAACTATTAATAGGCATGGGATACATGATGTAAAAAAGTTAAACCTATCTAGACTTCAAGATACTCCACCAAGAGATGACTTCTTATGAGTCAGGATTCCCTTTTTTGAAAGATTAAGGTAACCTATCTCAACTACAACCTTTCAAATTGTGGACATGAAATTAGGTGTGTTTTCCATATTATGACTTCACCACTATCATAATGGTACTTTCAATGCCTTTAGAACTCAAGGAGGTTTCAAATAAGTTCCAATATCTACATTCAACTTTGTTCAAACCTCTATAGATTGCACTCAGGCTCCTATTAAAAACTAATGTAGATGAAGATGTTCTTTGACTGTGTAGGCTAAGTTGGTTATCATAATTAATCATTGATAAATTAAATGGGATAAATATTATTTATTTCATTTTTTAAACCTCTCATAATCCTTGAAATATCCTTATCTCACCAATGTGACTGGTTAGAGATTCTTCTCCTCTGACTGTAGGTGACTTTTGTAGGAAAACTAATTGTGGCATGTTTCTTGGTCCTTTCACTCTAATCAATGCTAATATTGAGAATATAACTTCAAATAATAACTGATCACCATTTTTAGATGTTGAAATCAATCATTCCATATTTGTTTTGAATACACCTATAGGAAAATGAACTCTGCACAGGTGAAACAAAGGTCTGTAACTTTAATAGAGCTTTTCACTAGCAAGATGAGGTGTTTCTACCAACTTATCCACCTTCACATGTGAAAATAATACTATGAAAATTGTGATAAGAATTGTCATGCCACTTCAAAACATTTAAAACACATTAATTAATCAAACCAATCCAAACAAAAGAGAAAACTAGAGGCCATGGGGATGTGCATGTAGAAAATAGTTACTAGCACTCTTAACAATGGTTCATAGAGCATGGTGAACCAAACCTAAAACTATTGACATATATTTTTAGTAGATAAATAGTTTTATCATCCACCAAATGCACTTTATCCAACTCACCTCCTCATGTCTGTACCATGCAAAGATTGGTTGACCATTTTTGCTTGTTTAGGAGAGTGATAGGGGAGATAGGTCTATTTTGACCAATTCAAAGTCTATTAAAGATTATAAATCTTGGAATTGAACTAAGGTGAGCTTAAGAGGCACTCTTGGAGTAACCACACATGCCAAAACTATTACAAAGGCCATACAAATTCATAAAACCATATGAAACTACTTGATCTTATTTTCAACATTGCACCTATAGTTTTCAGTCTAAGACTGCCATCTATGACATGATAACATGTAGGATGTTAGATATGATTTTAAAACATTTTTAGTTTTATGAAAATTTTAAAAATCCATAAATGACTCAAAATATGACCCCTAGATGACATAAGACCAACTATACTAATGTGACAAGAGATGAAACATATATTTGACCTTATTAAAGACCATGGGAGACAATTTGTACCCTAGGGGACCCCTATAATAAGTTTGAATATATAGGGGGTTGACCTAATTTGAATTATGGTTAATTTAGTCAATAACACCCATGCCCAAAAAATATTTTTGGGGGTGTCTCATAAATAAATAACATGTCCCATACATTACTTTAATATGAAATAACATAACTAAGCAAAATAACTTGGATCAAATGACCCAAAAAACACCCATTAATCCAAATGGATATAAAAGCTAATGATCTAGATCATATGAATGTGAAGTCATCAAAAACCTCTTTCACACTTTCAACTAACACTATACATTGTGATATAGATCCATCGATGTTGCTTCATAAAAAAGCTTGTTATCTTGTAAGTTTCTACATGAAATGAACTTGATGGTCATGCACATCCCATCTAACCATTGTATATTGTATTATAGTAGAAAGAAATCAAGGTCTGATTAACTACATCGATCCCCTTAAGGTTTCACATATAAATTCATCTAGTGATTATCAAGTACTATGTATGGCACATCTCTATTATGCCCAATGGTATTGACAAATATATGATCAACACTACTAGTGTTATCAATTCCTATATCAACTCATACAATCATTGATGACTGATCAAATTATAATATCTTACCCCTATTAGGAGAAAAGTGAATAGTCCATGTAGTAATAAAACATATCCAAAAATCTTTGTCTACTCCTCATCAATAAAATCAAATAACTGAAGACCAAAAATGAAAAAACAAAAAACAAAATGCAAGCCAACATTTAGTGTTATACTAGAACCTTATCTTTGAGTTAGCAACTAACTCAATATGGGTGAAACTTTATGTGATCAAAAGAGTAAATCAGGTCCATTTGGACTACCTACCTCAACCATGTATGTTATTTCCTTGTCAGATGATGTGTCATAATAACCATAAGTGCTAGAGTAACCAAAATAAATTCCAATAGAATGAGCTATTCAATGTGCCTCTACCTTTGTTGTGTGCTTGTGTTTCTACTTTATATAAGGAAATGCATTTTTAAGATGTCCAATACCACCACAATTATATCATGATGGTTGTTTTATGTGCCCAAAAAATCTAGAATATGAGGAATCACTTAGTAATTATGAGATTGAGAAGAATTATTATGATTATGGCAATGTTTGTGTTCTAAATAATTCTTTGGAGAATGTCTTAGAGAATTATTTAGAGAACATTTCCAAAAATACTTGTTTTTCTCATATATCTTCTTGATTTTATGTTCTCTTATATTTATATAGTAAACATCTTCTATAGGTTTACTAATTTTCTTCTTGTCAAAATGTCACTCATGTTGAGTAACTCACATATCGAATCAAATGTTGCATTGTTAAGTTTGTCACTAAGTTGAAATGTTTTTAAAAAGTGTGTATATGTGGAATTCAGTATATTTAGAATGATGAAGATAGACATTTCACCATCTATTTTTCCTCATGTAGTGATATATTCTTATTTTAAATTCTCCATCCTAGAGATGTACTCAAATGTATCTTTATCTTCATTTATCTTTGTGTTTATTAACTACATTAGAATATCAATTTTCTTATATGTAGATTATTTTTCATATAGATAATTAAGTTTTTTCCATGCTTTCCAAGAACCAGTTCTAATAGATTCAATGTGACCTTCCATAGAACAAGAAGTTTTAACGATGAAAGTGTACATTTATCAAAATTTTGAAATTTAACTAGTTTAGTTGCTTCATTAGGTCGTGTGGGTTGGTTTTCAACTAGTTCTCATATGTCATTGAAAACTAGGGTGCTATCCATATTCATGATCTACTCCTTATAATTTTTTGGAGTTAGTCTCCCATTTTTAGAGATGAGAATTATGATTTTAGCCATAATAATGAAAAAATAAAGTAGTAGGTGTAATACTAGAACTTTCCCTTCACCCTCAAGTAACATTGAATTACAATACTTTGATTGCCAATAATTGTTAGTATTTACATACAAAAATTTAGAAAATTTGTAAGAGTCATAAAATTTACACCCTTGTGTCTCCATTTTACAAAGATCACACAAATTTACAAAAAGAATGTTAAAAAAAATGTTCTTTAAAAAAAAAAAAAGGAATAAACAACATATTCACTTTTTGACCAAAAAAACACACTTGGAGGGTTTTAAACCTTGAACCTTCTCCTTGCAAGTGTTCTATAAAATCTTTTTAACAAACTCCTTTGAAAGCATTTACAAATCATGAATGTAAAATATTCCTTTTAAACTGTAGTTTGATAGATTATTATTATTATTATTTTACACATAGGAAAATGTTTCACCCAACTATTCACTATTAAAGTATTCAAAGTGAAATTTTTTGTTCAAATATACTCCTATGGGTTCTAATTACTCATAGCATATTGGAAAATAAAAAATATACAGACACTACTACACTATAACTTTCATTAACAAACCATCATACTTAGAAATGCATTTGGATAATATGAAATGCATTAGAATTGCTTCAAAATCCATACAAATATATATAGGATTGTTGTTGAAGGTTTTTGAGGCTATACAACTATAATTTTGGCTGAATTTATAAATGTAATGTTGTGTAAAATCATTTTTTCTACATTCACATGCCATACATACCCTCTACTTAAGTTTGGGGTTATACAAGGTTGTACCAATGTAAAAAAATAGCTTTTTATTGACCTAAAAATCCATACAACATCGTTCAAATGAATAAAATGGCGTAAAAAACCACTTAATATTCTATACTTTTGCTTCTTCAGGCCAAACAATTGCTTCAACAAAGATTTTAAGACATTCAAATTTAGATTTAGACTTTCAGGCATTAAATATTTTTACAAAAGTAATATATTACCTTCAAATGCCTTGGTCATACTTTCATATTCCCAAAAATATTTCTCTCTCCTTCACATTGACCATTTGAAAACTTGGCTTTGATGCCAATGTTAGGACTAATAGACATAGGTAAATGAGAGAATATTACTTTGACAAAACTTTATTAAAAGGTAGAATATAATGTGCTTTGATTTCAAAATTTCCAATATTTTAAAAACTTTCATGGAAATTTGGTTGTGTATGGGACCCAACTAACTTATGGGTTTAACCCATTAACCCACTAACACTACTAAAATTATTAACTATACTAACATTTATATAACACCTATGACTAATTAATTTTTATGGGAGTGTGTCATATAGAGATAACATATCCCATACATTATTTTAATGTACACTAACATAACTAAACAAAATAACTTGGATCAAATGACCCAACATGTTTTATAACAAATTGACCATATTTGAGAAACTTGTGTATATTTGTATATTTCTATGATTTCTTTGACCCTATATTTGTCTCCACTCATCCCTTCAACCTTAAAAGAACATATTAGCACTTGTCAAAATATATATTAAAATCCCTAGAATAAATCTCATATATTTTTATGTTACTTATTGATATCTGTGCCTTTATTTACTCTAGCTTAGACATACACCTTGTATGATTCTATCATGGGTAAGACACAATTCTCTCCCTTTGACTTTGTGGTCCTTTTTCATGTTGATTCTAATATTTTGTCTTTAACCTTGTATCTTATCATTTCTAAAGTTAAATAATCTGCCCCATCTTGTTCTATAGTACCCTATATATACAAGTCACCATAAACTATTTGGAAGAGAAAGAGAACAAGAAAAGAGATCACCTAACAAAATAGAATATCAAGGTCTAGGCATAAAGCAAAGCCAAAAATAAAGTTGCTTTATTTTTCCTTCTTAAAGTTGAGATTCATTGAGTCATATCTTACATAATTATAATGGAGTTGTCTATCATGGTCTCTCACTATCCCCTTGTGCCAAATTAATGTTTTAGCTTTCATGTAGCTACATCATCACTTCTAATGAAGAAAAGGTTCAAAAACCTTGCTCAAACTATTCAATTTAATATAACTTAAAACTACATGGAGATCTAATCCTGACTTGTGGGATACATAAATTTTAATGTTTCTTTGATGGTTTTGAAACTCTATACCTCATTTGTTTGAATTGAGTGCCAATTTGGGTCAAATAGAAAGAATAAAAAATTCAACACATTCTTCCCCAAAAAGTAGGAAAACTTAGGTAAATGAAGATTTGAAAATATGAGGAGAATTAGTGAAATAAAAATTAGGTCTTGTAACCCTACACATGCTAGATTTAATACAATAGAGATAGACCCAAAAACGTGGATTTGACTAGCATGAATATACCTAAGTTAAACACACTAAGGTGTGAAACTATCCATGAGGATACAAGGGTAAAATTAGAGTTAATAATAATGCAAAGTTAGCTTTTATAGTGATCTTTCTATACCCATACTAGAATATGAGAACAATAACAATGTGTGATCATTTATTATCCCTTTGTACTTAATTTTTATATCCTAGTTATTTATCTCTTTGTCTTGTTATTTCTTAATTGGTCAATTGGGTAGATCTGAATTTTCAAACTTCATAGCTATATTATTAAATTTATTCATTATAATAATATATTACTTATTTTGCATAAAAAATAATAATTAAGGTAAGTAGAGACTACAACTAAAATATTCATGTGGAAATTGATAATTTCATTAAGTGGATAGAGGTTATTCTAGAAATATCTACCAATTTTGAGGTAATTTACAACTTCATAAAAGAAAAAATATTCACTAGGTTTGGGGCTCCTTAAATATTGTCATGGGTAAGATCTGCAACTTATCTCTACAAAACTAGTTTTTTTTTATAGTTATAAAATTTTAGTTTCACACTCTTTTGATCACTGCCTTTGTTCAAAAACTAGTTGATGATGATAAGAGGAATTGACACATGAAATTATATGAATAACTATGGGTAGATCATATAACCCCTAAAATATAAATTGAAATGTCTCATTTCTAATTATTTTACAGTGTAGATGAAATGATTCCCATTTGCTTGGAAATTTTGGCCCTATGGGCAGCTCAAGCTATATAAGATAGTCCATTCAAAGAAGAATTAGAATAAAGGATCATGTATCTGACCATATTGGGAGAAAAGAGAGTGTTAGTGATTGAAATAATCACAACTCACATGGAAAAGGTCAAAGAAGTGTTCGATAAAAAAAAAAGATAATGAGAGGTTCAAGTAGGAGAAATGGTCCTACTTTGGGATAAAACAAGAGAACCATGGGGTAGTCATGGGAAGTTTGACTCCATATGGATGGGGAATTCAAAACATGACATTTTTATGATCAGAATACATATTACTTAGCATATCAGGAAGGAACTTGCCTTTTGCTACCATATAATGAATAATATTTGAAGCACTATAAATAATGAAGGTAGGATGTCACCTACCATTCTCCTTAGGTGATTTAGGTTTTGATGTGTGTTTCCCTTTATATTATGTTTATTTCCCTTCATTTATCTAGTATTTCCTATTTCCTTTCTCACTTTTATTATTTCAAGTAGATTCTCTAGTCAAATGGATAAGATACCTAGTCTACAAAACTAGAGATTCTGAGAGTTCATCCTATTTTATTTCACAAGGCCATGTCCCTAGCTTGAACTAATTGTTGTTCCCTAAAATTATTCAAATAAGAAATTCTTCCAAGTCAAGAAATAACATATAAATTTGGTTAAAAATTATGAGTCAAGTCAAGAGATAAGTATTTTAGTGTAAAGTCTAAGTGTTTTGGAAGCATCTTGAGCAATGTTTCTTACAAATGTTTAAAAATTAAAAAAAATGATTTTTTTTTGTCACATGTGACCAAGAGGTTGGTCTTGTTCAACCTCCTAGATTTATGGGGCATGAAAATGTAGAGGTCATGGACCATTCTTTTGTACCATCCATGCCATGTGTTTTGGCCCACTTGAACTTGTAAATGTGATTCATGTGAAGTTATCTTTGTAGATGCAATAAACATGAATTCATATCCATCATGCATGTGGGTCAAGTGAGTTTGACCACTTGGATGCATGGTGCATACACATAGGGAGGTTCAAAGGCAAAATTACACTAACCTCCTTCCCAAATTCTTTAAAATAACAACATAGGGCTCATTTTCAATGAAACTTCTATCTCCATCCCAACACACCCCAAAATCCTATTGACTACCAATTCTTTGCATGAGGATAAAATTTTGTAAAATAATAGTCAACTTCTCCATGATTCCAATTAATACATAGTGACATGGTATTTAATAATATTGGCTCATATTTTTAATAGTTTTAGGCCATATGGATATTTGTAGTACCTTAGTTCTAGTAGAGTTCTAAATCATAACCATTTGTACATGGTGCACAATCAAAGGAGACTAAAAGTATTTTCATGACTACCATAGCCTGCTCTTTAAAACACATCAACATTTATTTCCACCTAATCTACCTAAAAACTTGTAATTTCTTATTGAACTAACCCTCAAATTTACTAAAAAATGAAGATGAAGTACATGTATATGGGTTTTGAACCACTATTGGTACTAGAGAGTAACATTCCAAAAATTAGTGATTCACATATTGATCATGTGGAACTCAAAGATTTTTGTAAAAGACTCAAAATTAAAAATATGAGTTATATGTTTTTTTACCTTTTATTGAGTGGTTTTCTAGAAGCAGTCAATTTTCCCATCTCATTACAATGCTTAGATTTAGTGTTCACATGCACTCTACACTATGACACAAATATTAGAGAGATAAAACCAATTTTTTATAATTAATAAATTAGATGAAACAACAATGGTTATGACCCTGAGTATTCTAGTGAATAAATCCTATGTAAGGATTAACATGGAAGTTGGATAATGCTATTAGGGAAAAAAATAGACAAGCACCTGACCACTATCATTGATTCATGGTTAAAGCACAAGAAAAGGAGTATTTCTAAGCTACAAAATAACTTCTTTCAATTTGATTTCAAATAAGAGATATCTAACATGATAACTCTTCTCAGCCTTGTGGTTAACAATGATAACACCATGAATTTTTATCCTTGGATTTTCATGGCCATAAACTTTATATACAATTCTAATAATACATATACTAGGGTGAGATGATCAGTGCAACTTTTCACCAACACCTAATTAATGTGGAGGCAACCAGGTAATAATTTATTAATTCATACTTGTTCTACTCATTGGCTTCTCAAGGAGTATACTTTGGCCTCACTCAAATATCTAATGTTGATGCATCCCCTCAAGTATATGAATTTTACTCTTAGTTGACTCTAGAAAAAAGTAACACACACTTTATATGAATCAATGATACATTCAAAATGAGGGTTTAGAAGAGGATTAGGGAAGGCTAATCTCAAATTAAGAATTTAACTTAGTTTCAAAGTATGGGAGCTACTTCATCCAATTTCAAAATCACATACATAAGAGTTGGAGGATTTAAAATTTATCCTCTATGGTTGCCTAGATTGGCCAATGATAAAATAATATTGATTAAACTATGTAGATAGTTGGCTATAGTACACAATATTTTCTAGGATAGACATGTTTTAGGTTTTGGTTTTCCCATCTCTCTAGGCCAATTTAAATGTAAAAATGCCACAAATGCTTAGATCTTCAAGTCTTCAATTGTGATTTTAAAAATGCATCCATATTCTAGCTGAGTATATTTTGATAGCAAGAGGTTTGTGTGAACTCACCTTAGTATTAGCTCTTACTATGAGCATGAATCACATTTGAAATATATTGTTGGGAATATTATTATGATTAATATGAATCATTGAGGCATGATTATGAAAAAATGATCTTGTAAAAAGTCAAAAATTTAACTAATACATGGGTCCTAGATGGTATGGTTGATGATAAAAGTGATATCATTGATCCAATCTATGTTAAAAGAGTCATGGATGCTCCATTGCCTCCTATTAATTGGTCTATTAAAGATAGTATATTTTAAGGTATGAACTAAGAACATGTTGGGTCAATCCATGAAATGGATCAAAAATGAGATAAAATAAATCATCAAAGTAGGATAATTTAGGAGATTAAATATTTTAGCACCATTGAAGCAATCACCTAATTTAACTCCTAGGGTGCATGGAAAAGGCATTAACAAAAATAAAATTCAACCATATACCTCTACAAGTTTAGGTGATGGAGATGATGAAGGTATAAATTAGCCAAAAAAACTTGACAAGATTTATGAAGAAATACCTATAGTTATTAAGAATCTTAAAACCAGAAAAACTAGTAATGTTGTAGTCATATTACCCTATCAGAAACACATCCTTATTAATTGATATCACCACCCAATAATATATTTCCTCTCCTTAATGATAATTTAAATATGAAATTAATAGTTATGTTGATATTATATCTTCTAAATCTCTTTGTCCCATAATTTCCCCATTAATTCGACCTCTTCCACAATATTTGCCTCCAAGACAACCTACACCACTAGGAGCTTAGTTTATGGAAATTACTAAGACAAATATTGATAATAATGAATAGGAGATGAACTTGGGTGACTATACTCTAAAATAAGTATCACTTGGAATGGAAACCAAGGAGAGTGATGTTCATAATTTATGAGAGACCATAGAGGAGATGATTGAAAGATCTGATCAAGATTGACTCACTCAAGAATAATTGGAAGATCAAGTTTAAAATTTTGTCAAGTCTATCAAATATATCCTCAATATAATCAAGAATATAATATCCTGACAAGTGGATTCCCATATTCAATTTCTTATAATTAGTAAAGAGACAATAAAAGCCATTAGTGGATATAAAAATTATTGGAAAAATATTGAAGTTGAGGTTGAGAAATTACTATTGGATGGCATGAAATATATTGACGAGTTGAAAAAGTTGAATTGGATGATTGATTAAATTTTTTTATAGATCAATAAATATATTTAGTGTCATGATGAATAATTAAAGCTTTGGGAAAGTGTGGAAGGAGATGTCAAAAAATGACTGGCATTGACACTAAACATATGGTCAAATATGGATTTTTTGGATAAGCTTGAATATGATGTCTCTTGAAAGTGGTTGGAATGAATTCTATTGAAGAATGAAATTATAAAAATATCTATATGTGATTTGAAATAACAAGTTAAAATGGGAAGAGATAAAAATACAAACCTTTCTTCTATCTAGAAGAATTACATTGTGACTTATTGAAAGAAAATGGACCAATAAGTTTATTGTGTAGGAAGTCAAGGACCGATTGAGGAAGATAATCAAGGAAGAATTATTCAAATAGAATGACTTATATGTTATTTAAATGACAATGCTCATTTAAATCCATGTGTCACTTGAGGAAATGAACAACCAATTGATCAGATTCATGGAAGTCCTAAATACCATGATGATGGTATTTGATAATGATTGATATGTTGTAAACATGCAATAGTCCCTAAGTGGAATGCAATCTTTGAAGCAGTAAGGAAATTAAGAATATTCAAAGCTTCCAAGGACAAATAACAAGCTATGAATTTATCTTCTACTCTACCTTTATGCCTATCAAAAATGACTCTTAAGGGAAATCTTCGTAGGATATAAGACTACTTGATCTATTTTTATCTATTTTCTATTTTGGGAAAATTGTATTTTTATTTTGTGAAATTTTGAAAATTAGTAAAAATATAATAGGAAAAAAATAATAATACCAAAAGTCACATTATAATGTGAAGGGTAAGTCCATTCCCTCCTATATCTATAAATACAAGAAATGGAAATTGTAAAAGGGTTGTTTGACACTTATTATAATTTTTTTTTGAAAGGAAGGAGAACAAAACTTTGTGCTCATTCTTAAAACATATAAAACATAGAAAATTACAAAAAAAATTGTGTCTAGAATTTTCTTTGTGGATGCATGTTTTTATTATGTTAATGCAATACTTGTATACATATCAAACACGCAAGCTAATTTTTATAAACACCTTCATGTCATGCATAAAATGATGTTTTCTCATTCATGTGTGACCCTTCATCTCCCTTACTTTTATTTTTATTTTATTTTTAATGTGGTACACCTAATACTCCATTCAACTTATAGATATATTTTAAATATATTTATTTAAGTTTTTCCTCTTTTCAATAAAGGTAACCTCCCCTCTAAATAAAGGAGAGAATTTTGTCTCATTCACTCTGTGAAATTATGAATTTTACAAAGTGCCAAATATTTCACCAACAATGATTATGAAAATATGATAAGAATATGTCTTTTAAATTATTTAAAGTGGTTAAGGAAACATTGGAAATACTATAGAACCAATTAGAATCTTCTTCTGTTAGGCTTATATGGAAGGCTTTTAAAAGTATGCATATATAATTATCCCAATGATGAAAAGAATGTACATATCATGTTAAATTATTGGTAGGGTTTTAATGAAAATTAAATAAAGGTAAAGTTAACATTATAAACTCTCTTGTATAAGGATACTCATAGACATTTCATGTAATAGGTGATCTCGAATGATATTATCTTTAATATTAGAATGACATAATAAGAATTACAAATTAAGATTTCATATGCCAACATGATATAAAATTCTTTGCATTTATGGGATATCCTATCCCAAAATTTAAAACCTATAACTAATTCTCCTATAAAGTGTGTGCATATGCCCCAAAAATATATATCTCAATCTATAAATATTTTTCTCATGTCTAAACCAAATTGATAATTTGAACCAATTTGAACTTCCTAAATATTATAATTTGTGATAAGATATCATTTTTTTCGTGGAGGATTAAATCTTGATTACATATTTCACAACATAAGGCATGAACATTATTCATACACATACATATTATTACATTTTTATATTGTATAATCGATGGTACCTAAAAGTGATCACCTTTGAAGCTATAATTCATATGTAGTTGTTAATTTAGTCAAGTGAGGTAATGTAGTTGAGGTTTAGTGATGTAGAATGACCTAGGCATTATTCAAATCAAGCCTAATATGTTTCTCTCACATTTCATCTTGGGGTTTAAAATTAATTACATGGGTAGTACAATTGAGGTTCAACAATGCTTAATCTCCTAAGCACTATTCCTTTTTCCATAATATTTGGGGAATTTATATTCAAACCCATGGTATTTATTTAGTACATAAATTAGACCATGATCACCCCCAAATATTCTCCAAGTTCTTCAATAAGGAATATCATAGCTTTTTTCTAGAACTTGGAGAATTTGGAGTTGATCATGGTCCAATTTATGTACTACAGCAAGGCCATGGGTTGGGAATATAAATTCCACAACTCATATTGAAAAGGGAGTAGTGCCTAAGAGATTAAGCATTGTTGAACCTCAATTTCACTACTTGTGTAATTAATCTTGAACCCAAAGATTAAGGTTGAGAGTAACATATTAGGCTTGTTTTGAGTAATGTGTAGGAAATTAAGTATCACTAAACCTCAACTAAATTACACAACTTAACTAAATTAACAACTACATATGGAATTATATATTCAAAGGTGATCTCTTTTAGGCACCACTGATTCTATAATATAATAATGTAATAATATGTATGTGCATGAATAGTGTTCAAGCCCCATGATATGATCCAATAAGTGCCAACATGATATAGAATTATATCCATATATGGATATCCTATCCCAAATTTGAAAACCTGTAATTAATTTTACTATAAAATGTGTGCATATTCATGGCATATTCCCCTAAAATCTATCTCAATATATAAATATTTTTATCATATCTAAACCAAATTGATGTTTTGAACCAATCTAAGCTTTCTAAATATTGTAATCTATCCTAAAATATCCTTTTTTTATGGAGGCTTAAATATATATGACAAGCCCATTAAAATTAAACCTTTTTGAGGTGAAGGATTTAGCCTATGAATTACTTATCTCAAAAGAAAAAAGTTAACCACATCATAGTATGTAAAAATATGCAATCACATTGAAATATGTGATAAAATGTAAAGAATATGTAACCATAATAATGAATACATCATGAAAACATATATGAATCATTTCGTGCAAGGCATACAAGTGTAATTTCAATATAAATATAGTAATTAGGAATGCATTAGTAACCATCACTCATAAAATTACTAAATAAGATTACATAGTATAGGTGCATGATGTGAATAATAGAACCACATACTACATACATACAAACACACATAAATACACATGTATGTATATGTATATGTGTATATGTATGTATAATACAAACACCTAGAGGAGAACCCATGAAATAATACAACTATCCTTATCTAATTACAATTTTTGTAGACATCAATCCATTTATATATTATGCATGTATAAAATCAACATAAAAAATAGTTCATAATTTTATTCTTGTAAGGACATGCATGATGATAAACTCAATGATAACATTTTCCATTCTTCACACTTCTTCTCAAGTAAAAAAAAACTTGTAATGAATAAATGAAATAGTTTTACCATCCTAGTTCTTTCCTTATCTTTTCTCCTCAAGTTTCTAATTTCTTATCTTTTCAACCAAATTTCCCCTTGTCCCTTCTATTTATTTTATTCATTTTCAACCAATAATGGTGGACACTATAATTCCCTTTACCTATGTGAACTCATCTTTTATTTTTTATTTGTTAAAGAGGGTTGTCAGGTCCCTCACCTATTCCACTAATGAAAAATAGTTCTTACAATAAGATCTAGATTACTAAACTAACAAGACTAAATTTTCTAGAGTTACCATAAGGGTAAAAACCATAAAAAACCTAAAGCTCCTTCAAATCTTATAAATAAAAAATAAAAATGATAATTATTTAAAAAATATAATAAAATGAGCTACCCAAAATAGTATGTTTGAAAGTATCTCATAAAATACCCAAATAAAATGATTTCTTCTATAGCTAAAACACAACCACTTATGTAACCACAAAACTAAAAAATATTTTGTAAAAAAAAACCACTCTTACACAACAAATACACTTATTTTTCATTGCACTCACATGATCATATCTCTCTCATCCACAAGGAGCATGCACATTCTTATGACTCACTTTACACATACATTAGGGGCACATGGTTTGCCTTCCTTCTTATTATATATTACTTTTTTACCTTGTTAAGGATTGTTTGAATGCCTCTCTTTTTATTTTAGGATTTAGGGTTTATGGTTTTGAGTTTGAGGTTTTATGTTTATGGGTTTGTGTTTATGGGTTAAAATTTAAAGTTTTAGGGTTTAGTGCTTAGGGTTTCAATATTAGAGTTTAGGGTTAAGAGTTTAGGGGTCAAGGTTTAGGGTTTAGGGTTCATTATTTAGGGTTTAACATTCATGATTTTTAATTTTATTTTATGTTTTAGTGTTTAAAATTGAGGGTATAAGCTTAATGGTTTATGGTTTAGTGTTTAGGATTTAGGATTTTAGTTTTATGGTTTGTGGTGTAGGGTTAAGGGATTACAGTTTAAGTTTTAGGTTTTGGGGTATAGGGTATAAAGTATAAGGTTTAATGTTTTAAGGTTATATTTTTAGGTTCTATAATTTAGGGTTTATGGATTTTTTTTGGGTTTAGGGCTAATGTATTAGGGTTAAGGGTTCAAGGTGTAGGGTTTAGGGTTTAGATATATTATTTAGTGTTCATGGTTCAAGGTTTATGGATTAGGGTTTGAGGTTTAGAGTGTAGGTTTTAAGGTTTAGTGTTTAAGGTTTGGGGTTTAGGGTTAATGGTTTAGGTGGAAATGGAGTGTAATAGGGTGATTTTATACATTCATATCGAAATGAGTTAACATATCATGACCACAATAAGATGTCATGTGTGAGTGATTGTATACCTACATGTAGTACCATTTATGTGGTATATGTAATTTATGAATGACTATATCACTACTATATATATGCTATATATTTCATGCTATAGGATATTCATTTATTAATATTGATAGACCCATTAATTAAAGTTTATTTTCTAAGTTAAAAAGGATGTTAATAAGATTCTAAGGAAAATATATCAAAATCTAAGTATAATACATATCCAACAACTTGATCAACTTCAAACCTATAAAAAAGAAGGAATTAAAGGTCATAACAAGCTTAAAAAGTGAAGAACTTCATGACTGTAAGTAGAGTTATTAGTCTACCAAGATAGAATAGGGGTCTATGTAGTTAAAAGAATCATTTTATTGTGAATAAAAGGTGTGTTGTTACTTGAGTTATTATGTTCACAAATTTTTCTCATGTGTGAATGAAATCCAACTTCATTTGAAGATAATTTATACTTGATCCAAGGTTCATGTCATTAAAACCTTCTAAAGCCTATTTTCTATGTATTTATTGTCACATGTAATCTCTTTTATCACATACAAAAAGTTTCATGAGTTTTTTTTAGAATATTAGAGAAGTTGAGGGAGGTAGTCAATACTTTTTTTAATAATTTTTAGTTCTTTAAAATGGTTTTTATGTTGTATGAATAATTAATTTGAAGATATCAGGCTCCATGTGCATAGTCAAACCTTAGAATAGGGTTTTTGATACAAAAGAACCATAATTTGAATCTGAACTAGTGGAATATTCTTAAACTAATAGGTAATTTATTAGAGAAGGTTTATAAGGTATTCTAATAGGTAACATGCTCAAACTCACATTGTGCTTAAAAATACAGAGGACTATTTTTTAATCTACCTATAGATAGTCACAAGAAAGTTCAGTCAAGAAAAACTTCAAGTGTTTTAATTTTTTGTTTGAGTATAAACCTATTATAAATTTCCAATGTTATTTTGTAAACACTATAGAATACTCAGTCAAAGTGATAGCATTTAGTATTCAATACAAGTCAACATCCTTCTAAGTAGGTAGATTAGGCCATTCAGACCTAAAAAGTAGAGTTGTTATTGAAGTTCAATTCTGAATAAATTAATAAATGAAATTGGTTTCTCACCCTCAGAGATAATCTCCAAAAACCTTATGAAATATTTATAAAAATCCTTTGATTATCTTAAATTAATAACACATTTTCAAGACCAAACACACCTATACATAATACTTTAATAGTTCTTAAGACTTAGTCAATTTTTTTGGAACTTTGGTGATCTAATTGGTATTTTGAGCTTGTGTAAATATACCTATGAGTATTGTATCATTGTATTGATATTTTAATTTAATGTTTAAAGTGAATGAGTCCACAAAATAATGTTGTTGTAGATCTCTTTGTATCAAGTCCTTAAGAGGCATAATTTGGTCTAATAGGCCTATAAAGGGTAGAGTTGTGTCATCTGAGTTTTGAGTTGAATTTATTCATGTACTAAAAAGCTTGAGTTAAATAATTGGTGAAACCCTCATTATCTTTTTCAAATAAGTGATGATATAAAATTGAGCACTTTCGAACTCAAAGAAGGGTTTTGCTTGAAGGTAGATTACTATCTTCAAACTGAGTACCCTATTTTAAGTCATTGAAAGTGTCTTTTGATCTAAATACATAGGATAATAAGTCAAGAGATAATACTAAAGAATAAGGTCATTAGTCTTTAAATATCAATACTTATAATATATTTTGTGATAAACCAAGAGATAGTTTATGGTTAGGAAAATACTTAATTGCAAAAAAGTTTATAGAAGACCTTGAAGTAGACTAGGTTGAGTAAGTGGAGCACTTACTTTGAAAATAGTAGGGAATAACAAAGATAAATATATGGATTATGTATTTAGGTAGAGCATAATAATTGAGATCAATTTTTGGCTCGATTATTCAATCAGGCAAGGCATACTCAAGTAGATAAAGTTGTTAGGGAATACTCAAGTAGGTAAAGTAGGCATGTAATCATTGATGGTATAGATCTATTACATATGTAACATGATTTGAAACCTTGTTTATAGTTCTATAATTTGATCTTGAAATTATAAAAACTAAGTATTTATTAGAATGGATTTTGAAAAATTAACTTCTAAATGGTAACTCTGACAACTTTGTAATCAATTTTGGAAGATGCAAAGTGGCCCTAATTTGTTATATTAAGTAAAATAAATTTAAAGTATAAGAATATAAAATTAAATGTCCAACACACAACATGGAAAACATAATAAAATAAACATGTCAAACACAACAAAACATAAAAACACAAAACAAAAAAACAAAAAAAAAAAGGTCAAAGGGTGTACACCCTTTAGACTACAAAGGGCATACTCCCTTTGGATTTGGAAGGGAGTAAGCCCTTTGGATTCCAAAGGGTTTATGTCCTTTTAAATCTAAATGGTGTATGTTTTTTGAAGTCCAAAGTGAGTACACCCTTTTATCAAAAGGGCATACACCCTTTAGGGTTGGGAACGACCCTTATGGGATTTGCATTGTTTTTTAAAAAAAGGGTGCACACCCTTTACAATATTTTTTTGTATTTTTCATTGTGTCACCTTTTTTGTCCCCCAATTTTATGCATCCACCCCCTAGAGTGGTTTTTAAACTTACCTAAATGATGAATCACAACCTTTTTACAAATTTAGATGTTATTTTGTCTAATTTTTTTCATAACTAGTTACCCAACTCAAAATTGATAACCCTATGTATAAAAATACCTTATACGAATTTAAGGACAAACATTAATTATTAAAAAAGGAAAAACAAAGTACACATTAAACCTAACATATTATTTATTTCAAATATAAAGATTCAAAAGGTCAAAATCTATCTGAATGCTTATATAAAAGGAGGGCCTAGGTGAAATAACTCTTATACTTACATCTACATGATTTTGCACACACTCACATTAGTAAGATACTACATGTGGTTTGAGCCATGTTTAGATTATTGATATTGTAGCCAATGCTTATTTGGTCACAAAATATTGGCTAGGGTTAGTCTGACTCCACCCACTAACCCATTTTTATATGTTTCCTAATCACAAGAGTGTAAATATAGGGTGTGGATCAAAGACATGGAAGATGGCATTATATAAATAGGACTAACTATTGCATTATTTTTTGGAAATAAATAAATAAATATTATGCTCATGTATATCTAATTATGTTTATAAAGAGAAATAAGGAATAACATGTGTTTCTATTCAAATTTGCTTTTTCATATTATAAAGAGAGAGAAGAAACTAAAGAATAATGGACAAGGCATGTGAAGTACCTGGATGAAGATTGCGCACCGTAATCCAGACGCTTGTGAGCACCCCTCTTTGGCTGTGGAGGAATGACACCTGCAAAGAAAAGGAACTTGGACAAGAAAATGTTAGATGGATAGGCGGTGGGTTGCCAAGCGAAAGCTTGTTCCCGGAAGTGTGAAAAACTTCCTCAAGGGAGGTCAATCCACTGATAACAGATAGATAAAGACCAAGGAAATACAGAATGCCAGGATACAGAAGTGATAAACAAATTAAAAAGGAAAGAAAAGACAAAATGATTACCTGAAGGAGATGTCGGGCTGATGACAGTCACCGAGGTCGGAAATGTCGCCGGTGTCGGTTATCTGATCTGTCGACGTCGGTTATACTGCCGACGTCAGTTGGGGAAGTGACCGGCGTCGGTCGGGGTTGTGGCCTGTGGTCAGGTCTGGTTTGGTTTCTGGGCTGTGAACGGGTCCGGTTTATGAACAGGGGCGAGACAGAGTTCGGAGATGAATTTGGATGCACTGGGGAATGGGCTAGTTCTGATTAGGTGCCCTGTATAGGGTCTTTGTTGACAGGGGGAGGAGGAAGTTGCCTGGGATTGTATAGAAAAGGGGACAGTGTGAGAGGAAGATGCACAGAGGACAGGGCCCGAGAAGGCTTTTCAGCCTCTCAGGGGGAAGAATAGATGGAGCAGGAAACAGTAGATATGCTAGATAACTGGAAGCTAAAGAAATGAAACGAAATGAAATAAAGACTGTGCTTACCTTTTTGTTTGCCGAATGAAGAGTGGGAGAGCTATTGTTGGAGCCACAAAAGGCTTGTTGCAAGAGGAGATTCCTGGTCTAGAGCCTTTGCACTTGTTGCTGCTGTTGCACGAGGTCCAAATGGAGAAGAGACGAATGCCAAAATGCTAAGAGAATTCTGTTTGCGAGCTCAAGGGTCCAGGGGCTACAACGGATGTAGAAAGGGGTAATGAAGGCTGCCGACACCGGCAGTTTCACCGACGTCGGCCGAAGGGTCGCCGACGTCGGCGGTCGCAGAATGGGGACAGAGGCTAAAAATAGCCTTTGCCCATTCTTGCACGCCGCCGAGCGAGGGGTTGTGGGAAGAACGGTTATGAAGACACTTAAATGGGCGTGGAGGGAAGATAATGAGGGGATTTGACATAATAAATGCTAGGGGGAAGGTGGAGGGATTCAAGGGAGGATCCAAGGTGGCAAGGGTGGGGTGGAAAGGGGGCCACTTTAAAATATTTAAATTATTTTAATCAAATGGATGGAGAGGACCAAGGCCAAGGGTTAGGATAGGGCTTGAGGCGAACAAGGGGGAGGACCAAGGTGCAGACACGTTTGCGGTGTCTACATTTGCCCCTTTTTGTCTTGTTGGTTGTTCTTGATGAACTGCAAGACAAAAACAGGAGTTGGTTACCCCAGGAAAAGGATGAGGTGTTCCCCCCTCAAAGCGATAGTCGAGAGAAGGGAACCGAAGATCGAGTGTCAATTTGACAGAGAAATGGATAGAAGAGAGTGAGTGAAAACGCTGCAGTAGTCGTGATTGTGCGTAGTCCACTTCACGGGAGGGTCGGGTCAAATTGTCGCATGGTTAAGGAGTGCCAAAATTGAAGTAACCGGGCCCCAACATTTAGTCGTCTGCTGATCGGGTCACTCAATCTAAGCTGAAGCTCCAAATGGTCATCATGTTCTAGGTATCCCAGGCTCAGGAAGTGCTCCCAGAGACACGAAAAGGCCACAAGTAGTAGGGATCAACCGGCTCGCGATCCTATACTTGCGAAGGGTCAAAAAAATAGGGTCTGCAGACAATTCTGCTAACCAGCCGTGAGGTAGCATACACGCAAAAACAACCAAGGCAACATTGGCTTGGAAGTAGTCGAAGGTCGAAGGAGATATGCATGATCTCCAATGGTCATTGGTCAAGGGGATGGATGGACGAAAGGATGTGGCCAAGCTAACCCCAGAAGACCCCATGTCAACTGAGTGTTGCCTACATAGCCCTTGTGTGAAGGGCCTCAGGCCAATGTAGTTCTCCCTAAAAGGGAGGAATGGTCAAAGAGGTTGATTGGTCTTGGTCAAAGAAAATGATTGGTCTTGGTCGAAGAAAATGATTGGTCTTGGTCGAAGAAAATGATTGGTCTTGGTCAAAGTCAACAGAGTTGGGCGTGATAAAAGTCAAAGAAGAGAAGGTTTGTCCATCATAGAGACGAACAAATGGGGGTGGTCGAGCTAACCTCAGAAAATGTGTTATCTGAGTGCTGCCTACATAGCCCTGGTCATAGGGCCTCAGACCAATGTAGTTCGGACTAAAGGTTTGATTGATCAATGATTGGATGTGGTCAAGTGTCAAAATGATGAGGGTAAGATGAAGATAAGATGATGCTGCAGCCTTTTCCAAATGGTGTATTCTGCAACATTGGTCGAAAGGTCTTTCATCCCTAGCAAGTTTCCATAGTCGTGATGGATGTATGCTAAAAATGAATGGAAGTCTATTTATGCTTCAGCAAGTATTGGTTTATGCTTAACATAAATTGGGTCTGGTCGGTAATTTCCATGTGTATTGGTGTCCATAGAAACTATGTGAAATGGACTAGGATGATGTCAGCTGAAAATGATGAAAATGGCTTGGTTAAGGATGAGTCGATAATTGATGTGGTTAAATGTGACCAAAGTGTAGAGAAAAGATGAAAGGCAAATTGCTCTTTCATTGACAAGGACCAGAAAGGAAGCATAGATAGGGTTTATTAGAACCAAAGCCCCGTTCATGCATTACGTCGTTGACCAGTGTGGTGTTAGAACGGTAATCGAATCACTTTGACATTAAAGTGAGCTCGAAGTCCCCTGAGCAGGTGATAGGAGGTGGATAGGGTAACCCAGTTTAAGAGCAGGAATAACCGTGCCCCTTTTTATAGGAGACCCTGAGACAACTAGCAAGCCAAGCCATGACCCATTTTTTTTTTTTTTTTTTTTGGTGCAGGCTGATCGATGCGGGAAGCCTACATAGAGATGTATTTTGATTTAGTGGTCATGTTGCGAAGCTGATCAATGCGGGAAGCTTCTAAGAAAGGTTGCTGTTTGTAGCAAGATTTAGTCATAGCCATCCTTCGAGGGAGTGGTCTATATTTTTGCTTTATAATGTTTGAATAGCTGTCCTTCGAGGGATCAGTCTATTAGCTACAACAATGATAGTACAGCTGTCCTTCGAGGGAGCAGTCTGTTTTTTTGAATTTAACTTTGTGACCTTGGATATGTTTTGACATCTTGATTTTGATTTTTTTTTTTTTTTTTTTTAGAGTCATGGACAAGGCTGTAGAAGTTCAAGGACTCCCCTTTTATTAGGACAAAGCATCCATGCATCATAAAAGGGTCGTAGAGGACTTGTTAAAGGGAAATAGGGTTGAAAGGGATGAGGATCAAGAGGACAAGGATTGCTCAGGGGACGAGCTCAAATTACGTGTCAAGTAGACGAGTACTCAACTAACAGAAGAAAGGTCAAAGATGCAACGCATTAAGAGGCTCAGGTTCTGGCCGTCCGTCGAGAGAGGACAAATGATAAGTCCCTGACCCATACTTGTGCGTGATGATAAAAGGTCCAAGCCAATTGGGGGTGAATTTACCTCGTTTACTTCGCTCCATATTGGTCACGTGTTGATTCTCTTTGAGGACGAGGTCTCCAATGTTGAAGTCTCGTTCTCGCAGATTTTTGTCATAGGCCCGCTTTATGTGACTTTGGTAGACATGGAGATGATTGAGGGTAGCAAGACGGCGCTCGTCAAGTAACTCAAGTTGAGCTAAGCGATCTTGACGAAAGTCGTCATTGGAGAGAATGTCATGCAGGGAGATGCGGAGAGACGGGATCTGTACTTTGAGAGGTAAGACAGCCTCTGTTCCGTACACGAGGGAGAAGGGAGTAGCACCCATAGAGGTTCGGATGCTGGTGCGGTAGGCCCACAAAGCGAAGGGAATATGAATGTGCCAATCCCTTCCTGTATCGTTGACCACCTTCATGAGAATTTTGGTGAGAATTTTGTTGGAAGCCTCTGCCTGCCCATTTGCTTGTGGGTAGTAAGGCGAAGAAAAGCTGAGTTTGATGCCAAATGAGTCGCATAGTTTTTGGACAGTCTTATTTTTGAAGGACTTGCCATTGTCGGTGATGATTTTGTGAGGGACACCAAAATGACAGATGATGTGGCTGCTGATGAATTCGACAATTTTGTCGACTTTTGTGGAGACAAGAGGAATGGCTTCCACCCACTTGGTGAAATACTCAGTGGCAGTGATGATGGACTGATGACGAAGAGATGAATGAGGGTTGATCTCACCGATGAGATCCAAGCCCCATTGAGAGAAAGGCCAAAAATCCTGAGCGACTTACAAGGCATGGCTGGGGAGATGAAGTAGGTTAGAGTGCTGCTGACACTTGATGCAACGTCGAACATAGTCGCTATAGTCTTGATGAAGGGTGGGCCAATAATAACCCAGGTGAAGGATGCGCTTGGCAACCGAGTTTTCACTGAAGTGTCCACCACAAATTCCATCATGGACTTGCTTTATGGCTTGAGGAGCTTCAGTGGAGGTTAGACAGCGAAGAAGGAGGCCGTCGAAGCCTTGCTTATAAAGAAGACCCCCCAGCATGGTATAGCAATTTGTGCGCTTGATGAAAGCTCACCGCGCATTGCTAGAGAGGTTGGGAGGAGTGACAGAAAGAGACAAGTAGTCCACAAGTTGCTTATACCAGTCATCTCGTGGGCTAGAATTGATAGTGTTGATATGGTCGATGTGAGGAGAGATGTATGAAGGCAAAGGTACGCAATGCACTGTGACAAAAAGGCGAGATGATGATGATGAAGATGGGATATGCGAAGCAAGAGAAGCCATGGTGTCGGCAAACTTGTTCGTAGAGCGTGGAACAGTCTGCAAGAGGTAATGGTCGAAAGATGCCAAAAGAAGGTCAACACGATTCTTATACCTCTATAAAACTTCATTTTTATAGAGATATGAACTGTTAACTTGATTAACGATGAGCTGCGAGTCGTCGAAGATGTTGATAGACTTGATGTGGAGGGAAAGGGCAGTCTGAAGTCCCAAAATTAAGGCCTCATACTCGGCCATATTATTGGTACAATCAAAGTCAAGCTTGAAAGATAGAGGCATGGGCTCCCCTTCGAGTGGGATGAGGATGACCCCCGCACCCCCATCGAGTTGACATTTGGAGCCGTCAAAGAACATGGTCATTTGGTAGATGGTGTCATCGGTGGAAAGGGTAGCGATGGACTCGTCAGGGAACTCACAGTGGGAAGGTTGGTTGTTGAAAAGAGGGGCATCTGCCAGTTGGTCAGCGATGGTTTGCCCCTTGATAGATTTCTGTTGGATGAATTTGAGGTCAAACTCCGCAAGCAGCATGAGCCACCGAGCCATACGTTGATTCTGATATGGCTTGGAGTGCATGTACTTGAGAGGGTCGGTGCGAGTGACGACAAAGGTTTTGTGGTTGAGAAGATAGTGGCTGAGCTTGGTGGCAGAAAAAACTAATGCCAAACAGAGTTTCTCAGTATGAGTATATCGAGTTTCGTAGTCGACCAATGTTCAGCTGATGTAGTAAACCGCTTGCTCACGATGATGCTCATCTCGGTGCGCGATCATGGCACCTAACGAATGGTTGGTAGCAGAGATATAAAGGTAGAAGGGTTGGTCATCTTTAGGTGGAATGAGGACTGGTGGAGAGACCAGATAGCTTTTGAGGGCTTCAAAAGCCTCTTGACAGTCCTTATCCCATTTAAAGGAGACATCCTTCTTAAGGAGGTGATGGAAAGGTTGGCAGCGGTGTGAAAGCTGGGAGATGAAATGGTGAATGGACTGGAGCTTCCCTTGTAGACTGTGAAGCTGCTTGAGATTGGTTGGGGGTGGCATTTTGAGGATAGCACAGATCTTGGCTGGATCTATCTCGATACCACGAAAGGAACGATGAAGCTGAGAAGTTTGCCTGAGAGGACCCCAAAGACACACTTCTTGGGGTTGAGGTAGACATTGTATTGAAGAAGGTGAGAGAAGATGATTGTGAGAATGGTCAAGTGGTCGTGGCGAAGTTTGGACTTGTCGAGAAGGTCATCCACATAGTCCTCCATGATTTTGTGGAGGATAGGTGGCACCAGCATTTTTCAAGCCAAAAGGCATGACTCAATAGCAAAAGGTCCCCCATGGGGTGATAAAGGTAGTCTTGTGCTGATCTTCCGGTGCGATCAGGATTTGATTGTATCCTGAAAACCCATCCATGAGAGATAGCATCTCATGGCCAGCCGTGAGATTAACAAGCTGGTCAATGTTAGAAAGAGGAAAGTTGTCTTTGGGACAGGCTAGGTTAAGGTCGCGATAGTCCATGCAGATCCAAATCCCCCCAGTTGCTTTAGTAACTGGGACGATGTTAGAGACCCACTGTGGATAATCGATGGGTTGGATGAAGGAGACAGAAAGAAGGCATTGAAGCTCCTCTTTGACAAGGAGCGCAATGCGAGGATGCATCTTTCAAAGCTTTTGCCTAACAGGCTTAGCCTTTGGTTTGGTGACAATGTTATGGGTAGCAATGGTGGGGTCGATGCCAGGCATGTCGCTGTAAGTCCAGGCAAAGGCCTTGCTATGGTTGAAAAGGAACTAGGCATAGTCAAGCTGCTCCTGAGCGTTTAAAGATTGGCCAATCTTTAAGATGTGAGGAACATCAAAAGAAGAAGGGAGGTTGATGTCAATGGTGGATTCATTTAACATAACCTGGGTCTCAGAAGGGAGGAAACGCTGGATGAAAGAGTCGTCGGCACCCATGTAGGAAAGGATGGTGTCATCGTCAACGCAGTGGACAGTGTGAATGGTTGCCGACTCATCCTCTACCATGCTAGGAAAAATGAGAGGGAGAGACTTGGGCACCCCATTGAGCTGATAGGTCAGGGGTTCCAGGCGGATGGTGTTTATGGAGAAAAAAAAACTAGGAGGGATGGAAACCACCGACTCCGTAGGTGATGAAGGAGAAATGGGCGAGTCTGGAGGAGATTGGTCGATGGTTGGCTCGAAACAAAGGTCAGAAGGAGCCTGAGTGGGGTCATGATATCCTAGGCCATACCGTTTCTTGACATCGTGATCATTGAGCGGCTCGATGGACTGATGGGAGCCCTGTTCATAACGTCTGAAACCGAAACCCTTCCATGCACACCTGTGAAGGTAAGTGTGTGCAAAGGCGGGGTTGCCAAGAAATGAGAAATCAGATGTGAAAGGTTGGGGTGAAGAGAGGGAATTGCCATTGGTAGGAGCTTGATTAAGCCCCCCATAGACAAAGTTGGTCTGGAAGTGAGGAGGACCATAAGGCATGACCATCCCGATCTGATGGTCGTAATTGGGACTGAGGTGAAGGCGTCCATACTCTTGCGGAGTTTGGAACATGTCTAGGGTCAACAAGCGATAGTCCCCAAGTGATACTCGTTGGAAGATGTCTTCCATGGGGTCTTTGGTCGGTGCTTGAAGAGGAGGGGTGAGGGCGACCGCCGATTGTGAATTGGTCGAAGCTTCCGCAGATGGAGGCGGTGCCGGAGTTGACGACTTGATGGGAATGAGGACATCGTTGGGACGGTAGGTGGTGTTGCAAGTCTTGAAGGGTGAAGGGTCAGCGGGGATGGTGTGGACTTGCCCGTCATGCTCAAACTTCACACAACGGTGCAGGGTGGAGGGTATATAGGCCATGGCACGGATCTAAGGTCGGCCCAGTAGAAGGTTGTATTGAAACTCTCCTTCGATGATATAGAAGAGCTCCAGGACTGTGCATGGACCAACACGAATGTGAAGGATGACTGTGCCAATGGTCGTGGCGGTGGTGTCATTGAAAGAGCATAAGATCGCGTCAGTTTTGGAGATGCAATTCTTGGGAAGAGCCAACTGATCAAAGGCGTGGGTAGAGATAATGTTGATGCTAGCACCGCCGTCGATCATAACGCATTTGATGCGTGTCCGATCAACATAGGCAGTGATGAAGAGGGCGGCATCTTGATCTTTCGTGTTAGATGCGGGAATCTCAAAATCGCTGAATGTGATGGAGGTGACAGGAGATAAAGAATGGATGAGGGTAGCGAGTGGTTGGGGGTCCTCGGGTTGGACCTCCACTGCCTGCAAGGCTTGGATAAGGGCTTGACGGTGCTGAGGCGAGGTTTGGATAAGGTCATAAAGAGACATCTTTACAGGTGTCTGGTGAAGCTGCTTCAGCATGGAGTCGTGAATTGGCCCAGAGGAAGACGAAGAAGGCTGGGATGCGCCAAGGATAGAAATTTTATGCTTGGGTGCAAGAGGTGGCTTGATGAAGGGATAGGTCCAAGGAATGGCAGATTTTTCTTTTGCCTTGTCCTTTTGCGACTTAGTGGTTATACGGATAGCATTGATTTCGAAAATAGGAGGTGAAGAAGGGGTCATGTTTTGCTGGTGAGATGTTGGCATGGTAGAAGAGGTTGGATGGGAAGGAGTCGGGGTCTGGTCAAGAGTGTCCTCAAGGAGAAGAGTGTCCTTCTCCATATGGCGGAGGATGACGGCCTTGAGGGCACAACAAGTCTCGGTGTCGTGTCCTGGTGTACGATGATATAAGCAAATCTTTGTGTCGTCAAACCAGGAGGGCTTGGACCCGAGAGGTTGGAAAGGCTTGATGGGCGAAAGGGTTATGTCGGAGGTCTGCAGAAGTCGGTGCAATATCAACGAGTATGAGCCCAATAGAGGGTCCATGCTATTTGATATGCGTGAAGTCGGTGACTTTTGCTTTGGTGAGGCTAGAAGAGGTTTCCGTACCACCTTATGGTTGATGGCGCGGTGACAGATGGAGATGACTCTTTCTTGGTGATTGATACCGCCTTTTTGGGAGAGGGACGACTAGAGGTAGGTAGAGGAAGCAAAGGAGGCAACGAGTTTTGTTTGAAGGCCGGAGTGGGAAGGATGCTGGTCAAGGTCGAAGGATGGGGGACCAAAATGGATTGTAATGGTGACGGAGAAGGAGGCATTCATTTCTATGGTCTGGCAGTCCTCTTTGACTTGGTTGGAAGACTACTGCTGGTCGAGGTCTGGCCTAGGTCCACCTTCACTTGCGGGTGAGTGAGGGTGGAGACAGGATGAATGCCAAATGACTTGATGGGTTTAGACAAGATAAATGTAGGTTTCAGTTTGGACGGGTTTGGTTGAGGTTTGAGAGTCTGGTCTTTGTCAAGAGTCTGACGAGATTCTACCTTGGGAGGATTAGCAGCATGTGATGAGAGGGCGCGGGTATGTTGAAGGGCTTTAAAACGCTCCCACAACACCTGAGGCGTCACTTTCCTCGGAGGGAGAAGTGCGATTTTCTCCACTAATCGGGAAAATGGCTGAGAAGAAGATGTTGATGGTTGCGAGGTTGAAGACGAGATGGGTGTAGTGGTCTTAGACGCATGGTGTGGTGAAGTCATGACAGATTTAGATGAAGACAAAGGGGAGACAGGTTCTTCCCCGGGTGGAGAAGAAACCGGGGAGCGAGGCTCCTCCAGCAGATAAAGGGCAGGGATGATGGTGCCCTCTACTTACGACTGAGGAGTAGGAAGGGTCGGGTCCTCCATAGGTAGTAGAAAGGAGGATGGCGAGACCGGTGGTGCTGGTAAAGCCGAGGCGTCCTCTAAGATGAGAGAGATCGATAGAGAACTAGCCAGGGAAAGAGGTTCGTCCACATGTGACGGACTGATTGATGGACTAACCTCTTGAGGTTGATTGGGGACGAAGGGAGAGACCGTATTGACTGTTCGAATATTGTGTTCATGATTGTTGTCAATTAAGGTCTGGACATTGTTCTGAGTTGGCGGATGATTGGGGAAAGGTTGTTTGAAGATGTCAATGGCCTGATTAGGAGGTGCATTTGGATTGTCTAAGATGAGATCCCCCTTTTCAAGCATGTCTTGGATTATGTTCTTAAAAGTTTTGCAGTTTTCCGTGTCATGGCCCTTAACACGGTGGAAGCTGCAGAAGTTTTGCTCCCTATACCACGCGGGGATGGCACGTGAGGGATCAAATTGTGGAGGAGGTCGGGCTTGAGGGAGATTGAGGGCCCCCTGTTTAACAAGCTTTTCCAGCACAGACGCATATGATTCTCCAAGAGGAATATATCATCGTTGTACGTATCTTTGCTGGAATTGGCGAGTGGCGCTCTGAGATGTGGATGGCTCAGGCTGATTGGTCGAAGAAGAGGAAGGTCTAACAACCACGGCATTAGCTGAAGCCTTGGATTTAGAATTGGATGATGATGGCTTAGCAGAGGAAGAGTCATTGGTCTTAGAGCTGGGATTCTTGCTCCGTAACTTGACTTTATTCTCCTCGATGGCACGCAACTCAAGTTTGTGGGCCATCGTGAAGGCCTCATCAAAAGTACGGAAGGTTTGAACCCTCAGGGTGGAAGAAATTTGTTTGGCACAGGCTTGGGAAAAGAGTTCAATAAGCTTGGCCTGGGGTAAGGAAAAGGAGAGTTGATTGATGAGGCCTCTCCATCGAGCAACGAAGTCGGCTATGGACTCGTCCTCGAATTGCCGGATAGAATAGAGGTCCGTGATTGAGACCTTCTTGGTTATGTTGATGGAAAAGTGATCGAGGAAGAGCTGAGCCAATTGTGTGAATGAGAAGAGAGAATGGCTGGGAAGGGAGCTGTACCAGTCGAGCACAACACCCGAGAGAGACATAGGAAACGTGCGTAAGAGCAACACATCTTCATGGCCAATGAGGTAGCAGGCATGTCTGAATGCCCGCAAGTGTTGCTATGGGTCTTCCTTGTTTTGAAAGCGAGAAAACTTTGGAAGCTCCCACTGGCTAGGATATGGTCTGATTGGGACAGAAGGGTGAATGGGCTCATTGCAGATCTGCTCGTATGAGAGAGCATTGCGCGAGCCAGAAACAGAGGTCTCTAGACTGGTCATCTTGTCCATCAGCATTTTGATGATGTCTGCCGACGGATTAACGGGTGGCACGCCCCCTAAGTTGTAGGGCACTTGGAAGAGGCTAGGGGAGGTATGTGACATAGTCGGTTGTACAATGTACGGATGACTAGTCACAGGGGCAGAAGTGGAGGCTAAAGGTGGTTGAGTAGAAGACATAGCTAGGTCTGATGTTGCCACGAGAGGTTGGACTGTGGTAACGGGGGCCAATGGATAAGAGGCCACCCTGGTGTTGATAGGGGCCAGGGTAGGCGGAATAGAGACGATAAGGTTTTGAAAATGAGTGGATAGCGGTTGAGCGGGTTGGGGTTGACAGGGGGCCAGAACCTCGGTGGAAGTGGGCCTAATGATAGAGGGAGAGGCCACACCTGGAGGATTGGTCAAAGTCTGGTCAGCGGTCGAAGTGATGGCTTGAGTGTCCAAAGGTTGAACTACGGATGCTGTCGATACAGCCGTAGTTGTGGCAAGGGAGGTTGGCATTCCGTAGATTAGATTGCCCAAGGAGTCTCGTGTTCAGCTATGCATGAGATAGTGTTGCAAGGCCTTGACGTTGAGGTCCAAGAATCGTTCAAAATCTTGGTCCCCTTCTTGGACAATGGGAGTCTGCGGCGGGGTTGGACGGGTAGGAGTTCTTTCGGTCTCCGAGTTGAACTCCATTTTAGGCTTGGTCACGGATGGGGTAGACGGAAGTGGTTGACGGCTGGCATGGTTGACAAGAGCTTTGGCTTGGCTACGAGTCAAAACCATGCAAGGCAAAGAAGATTTAGGTTTCAGGAACTGTGTTGTTCAATTCTAGAAAACCAGGATGGAGTCTTTGGCAGAGAAGGGACAAGTTTTAGGCTACTGGTTTTGAAAAAAAAGGACAGTGACAGAGACCGACCTCGGTTAAAAAAACTGATGTCGGTAAGAAATATGGCCGACGTCGATCAGATAACCGATGCCGATAATAAAAAAAGCCGACGTCGGTGAAAGAATCGATGCCGGTGACAGGGGAAAGCCGATGTCGGTGGCAGAACCGATGTCGGTGACTGTGCTTTCCAGAGAACCAAAAGATTTGAAGATTCTTGGAAAGACAATGAAGAAACCATCCTCACTCACTCAAACAAACAGATGAGAAGAGGAAAACAGAGAGAGACAGACAAGCCTAAGCGATAAATACTAGGAATTGACTTTAGAAGCTGTGGCTTATGCCTTAGATGAATGTTTGGGGAGATTGGCTGCAAGAAGGGTCCTAGAAGAAGGCAGTCTAAAAGATGGTTTTGGGTCTTGTTTTAGGTGCTCAAAAATCTGTGTTAGGGTCTGGTACGTGGCCTGGTGCTAAGGAGCAAGCTCCCCTCACTTCACGATTCCAGTGGTTAGCTGGTCTCGCTTAGCCAAGATATACCTCGCCTAGAGTTTATCCTCTGCCAGAGAACGGAGTGGGCTTCCCCCTTGGTGATGAAATCCAAGTAGGGTCACCGGGATGGGTAAGGTATCTGCTGGGGGATGAAATCCCAGTCGGGCCTTGTCTCAAGTAAGTTTTATGTTCGTTTTAGTGCATGTGGTTTGGTAGTGTAACATCAAGTGTCTACGGTTTATTCAATATGCGTCTAAGTTACTAGATGTGGACTAAGAAGATGCAAGCACAAGCAGAAATGAATGCAAAGTGTTTTAATGCCCAAGTCGAAATGTGATGTTTGTTATGAAGACAAGTTTGAGAAAGGGTTGAGAGTATGATGTTTAGACTAGTCTAGAAATGCAAGGAAGAAAGATTCATTTTAGTCCTGCTTATAATGTCATTGAGAAGAAAAGAAGGAGGAGAAAAGGTAAGAACCTAATGCTCCTAAATGAATGAAGAAGAAAAGGAACCCAGGAGGAACCTAATGTTCCACCGGGCGTGCCAGAATGTTTCTATTCAAATTTGCTTTTTCAGATTATAAAGAGAGAGAAGAAACTAAAGAATAATGGACAAGGCATGTGAAGTACCTGGATGAAGATCACGCATCGTAATCCAGACGCTTGTGAGCACCCCTCTTTGGCTGTGGAGGAATGACACCTGCAAAGAAAAGGAACTTGGACAAGAAAATGTTAGATGGATAGGCGGTGGGTTGCCAAGCGAAAGCTTGTTCCCGAAAGTGTGAAAAACTTCCTCAAAGGAGGTCAACCCACTGATAATAGATAGATAAAGACCAAGGAAATACAGAATGCCAAGATATAGAAGTGATAAACAAATTAAAAAGGAAAGAAAAGACAAAATGATTTCCTGAAGGAGATGTCGGGCTGATGACAGTCACCGAGGTCAGAAATATCGCCGGCGTCGGTTATCTGATCTGCCGACGTCGGTTATACTGCCGACGTCGGTTGGGGAAGTGACCGGCGTCGGTCGGGGTTGTGGCCTGTGGTCGGGTCTGGTTTGGTTTTTGGGCTGTGAACGGGTCCGGTTTATGAACAGGGGCGAGACAGAGTTCGGAGACGAATTTGGATGCACTGGGGAATGGGCTAGTTCTGATTAGGTGCCCTGTATAGGGTCTTTGTTGACAGGGGGAGGAGGAATTTGCCTAGGATTATATAGAAAAGGGGACAGTGTGAGAGGAAGATGCACAGAGGACAGGGCTCGAGAAGGCTTTTCAGCCTCTTAAGGGGAAGAATATATGGAGTAGGAAACAGTAGATATGCTAGATAACTGGAAGCTAAAGAAATGAAACGAAATGAAATAAAGACTATGCTTACCTTTTTGTTTGCCGAATGAAGAGTGGGAGAGCTATTGTTGGAGCCACAGAAGGCTTGTTGCAAGAGGAGATTCCTGGTCTAGAGCCTTTGCACTTGTTGCTGCTATTGCACGAGGTCCAAATGGAGAAGAGACAAATGCCAAAACGCTAAGAGAATTCTGTTTGCGAGCTTAAGGGTCCAGGGGCTGCAATGGATGCAGAAAGGGGTAATGAAGGCTGCCGACGCTGGCAGTTTCACCGATGTCGGCCGAACGGTCACCGACATCGACGGTCGCAGAATGGGGACAGAGGCTAAAAATAGCCTCTGCCCATTCTTGCACGCTGCCGAGCGAGGGGTTGTGGGAAGAACGGCTATGAAGACACTTAAATGGGCGTGGGGGGAAGATAATGAGGGGATTTGACATAATAAATGCTAGGGGGAAGGTGGAGGGATTCAAGGGAGGATCCAAGGTGGCAAGGGTGGGGTGGAAAGGGGGCCACTTTAAAATATTTAAATTATTTTAATCAAATGGATGGAGAGGACCAAGGCCAAGGGTTAGGATAGGGGTTGAGGCGAACAAGGGGGAGGACCAAGGTGCAGACACGTTTGCGGTGTCTACAACATGTGTTTCTTCAAGATATAGAATATGAATATCATATTTATATTTTGTAGCAATTGCATCGTATAGAGATAAAAAAGAAGAATTATATTCAACTTTTGTCACATTTACATCATCTATAGAAAAATAAAGAGAAACATTTTCATTTTTTGTATTATCTGTATAGAGATAAAGAGAATCATGTTCACCCTTTGTATTATCTATAGAGAGAAATAGAAGCATTTTCAAAATTTGTATCATTTGCATCTTCTAGTAAAGGAGAAGTTTCAACTTTTATCACATGCTTATCATCTAATAAAGAAAGAACACAATAAAATTTTATAACATGTGCATCATATAAAGAGAGAGAAAGATAATTAATTTTAACTTGTGTTACATTTACATCATTTAATGAAGGATTAGATTCAATAAGTTTCTTAACATTTATATCATCAAGTAAGGATGAAGTACATTCAACTTATTTCACATTTACATCAACTATATCATGAGAAACATATATGCATGTAATATTAGTTTTATATTTAGATTTAAATTCATAAAATATAGAAGAAGTAATAAAATACATATTAGCCTTATGTCCCTCTTGTGTTAAAGCATGGATAAAAGAGGGTTCTAAAGGAGGTGTAGGGGAATTGGGCTCTTCCATTTCATAAGTAACATTTTTTCCTCTTGTTCACTATATGTTTCTTCATAATAAAAGTCATAATCATTGCCTTCAAAATAATTTTAGTCATATACATCATTAGAATTCATTATAATATAATAATCATCATTGTTCCATTTGTTATAATAATCATGTCATATAGAATTGATAAAAAAATTAGAATTAAAGGGATGAGGACTATTAGATTTTGAAATACATACATTAGAATAACCATAGGGCATACTATTTATAGAAAAGATAAGATACAAGGGAAGGGAAATATTAGGGTTTTTAATAGAGGTTGTCATTTTAAAGTTACGGAAACCTAGGATAATAAGAAACAAAGAAAAGGCGTATTCCTAAAACACACTCCCACATGCTAGCTTCAAGGGAGAAGATTAAGATGTGAGCCATAAATAGTTATAAATTACATTGATACCTTAGGTATTTTCAAGTCTGAGAGAGGTTTTTGACTAAAATCATGAAATCAATGAAACCCATAAATTAATTTAAAAATAGATACACTCTTTATCCCTTAAGCCAAATTTACTAAAAATAGTAAATTGTTAATTATGAAAACTATATATAATAGGTTAGTGAATAAAAATATGCTTTTTATTTACTCAATGCATATATATTAAACCTAAAAGAGTTTTTAAAATAGATTGTTATGGATAAGATATGAGCCAAACAAGGTAGAATAAGACACAAGTAAAGTGAGTGAAAACCCTAATAGTAAGATAATGGTGAAACCCTAGGGCAAATGGAAAAAAATTAATTTGCACAATAAAAGGGGAAATCAAAGATCAAATCTAAAATCCTAATACAAAATTTTGAGATCATGGAAATAAGGTTAGAACCCTAAGAGAAACCTAGGGTTTCATAAAGTTCAAAACATGAGTTCACCAATATATTTTACCTAAAATTAGATAAGTGCAACACTAACTCTTTAATTAGATATAACTAGTAGAATATTATTTAAGATTTGAATTAATGTAAACAAGTATAAAATATAGTTTTTACAATTATATTTTGTGGCAATCAAGTGACACAAGTAAAATAACAAATTCAAAAGGATAAACATAAACTTATCTTATTTATCATACTTCCCTAATCTATGTAGGTTGAATGATTGGCTGAAATTTGTATGTGATGATTTCTACTTGTTATATCAAAAATATAATGACTAATTTTGGCTCAAGGCATGATTTATAGGCTTTGGATAAGCATGGTAGTTGATTATGTCCCTGTTGTTTAATTTTATCCTTTGATAGTGAAACCCTAAAAATTGTCTAAGAGGTGTAGATGATTTGTAATGTATTTTCATGCTTTTGTAATATTTTTTGTACATGTTTACACATGAAATATCAAATAATAGTTTCCTTCACAAACATTCACAACATCAAATTGAGGGGGGGATCATATTGGGAAAAGTGTATGGAGTTGGAATAAACTTGGTCAATCACTATTAAAAGACCAAGCATTACACTACATTTGTAAAGATCTAAATAGGGATCAAACTTAAATTTAGTTCTCTTACATACATATGTGTGTGAAATGGTGATATTTATATGTAAATGCTTCTTATCATATCTTACCATTGGAAAAAAAAATATGCAAATGTAATAATTCTTCAATTTAAGCAATGAATAACTTTATATAGCTATTGAAATATGAGAGTACTTGTAGCTAATTCCTTATAATATATCTATATAGAGGTATTTCTTAGAGATTTAATTAAAATATTAGTGGTGCACAAATGGAACCAAAATAATTTAAGGGAGACTTAAAATAAATTAAAATGGGATTCAAAATAACTTAATGGGGACTCATAAGCAAGGGTTAAAAAATGGGTTTATAGATCTATATTTTTAGATGTATTTTAATCCATGCAAATAGAAAAAGGGGGTTATAAATTCATAGAAAATTATATACTAAAATGAATCATAGAAAATCATAAATTAAAATGGCAAAATATAATAAAAATTCACCATTAAGTGTTTAATTCTTAGTTAATAGCTCTATAAGTAAAGTAATTTAAAAGACATTATAAAATAAGTGTTGTGCAAAATTTGGGTGTCCACATCAAATAGATTTGAATTTTCCATTATTTTCCTTATCTATAAATATATGTTTTTCTAATTTTATTTCAACACTAAATCTCCCATTTGAAATTATTGATTGCAAAAAAATTTACCATATGCCCTCTTGATGTGGTCTTGATAAACTTGAAGATGCTCAATATCTTGAATACACTTGACATAAACTATTTCTAATTTATTCTATCTATATTCATTATCTTTTATTATATGTTTGAGGGAAAGAGGTAATGATGTAATTTTTATTTTGATCAATAATATTGCTTTTGTACTATAGACAAGATAATATGGTATTGAATTTTTGGTGTGCAATATGCCCAAAGTTCGTACATAATATGATTGTGCCAATATGTTTTGTATTTTTAAACTATTTTACTTAAAATATTATCAAGACTTTTATCTGTATCTTCTTTTTACCATTAACTTATGGATAATATGGTGCAGAAAAGGTGTGATGAATTTTAATTTTTTCACAAATTTTCTTAATTTTTTTGATATTTAAGGATGATCCATTATCTATAATAATAGTTGATGGAATTCAAAATATGAAAATAATATGTCTCATTAGGAATTGAAAGATGTCCTTTCCTATAGTAGACTATAAAGTAATGGATTCAAACCGCTTTTTGAAATATTTTTTAGTAATAATGATAAACTTGTCACCATCTTCTAATTATGGATTTATTTTTCCAACTAAATCAAAACCCCATAAATAAAATGGCCAAAGTGAAACAATAGGTTTTAATTCATGTGATGGAGCATGGTTAAGGTTGTTATGCTTTTGAAAGTGTGGATAAATTTTTTCACACTCGTGAGATTCTTGTTCCATTGTAGGCTAGTAATAACATTGTCATAATATTTTTTGAGACATAACGTTGCCACTATAATCACCACCACATGCACTATCATAAACTTCAATAATTGATAAATTAGCCTCTTCACATCGTAAACATTGAATTAATTACCCATAAAATGACCTTTTAAATAAAGATCCATTGATAATAATAAAAAGAGTGGCTTTGCATTGTAATTTACCTTTTTCATTACATGTAGTTATTTTTGGTATTGTTTATTTGTATAAGAAGTTATAGATATGATTTTACCTTTATGTATTAGTCTTACTATGAGTAAATGATAGAGTTTCTAAAGCTTAGATTTATGTTGTAGACATGGACGATTGTTGTAACTATTGTATAGTATAAATAATATGATCATCATTAATATCAATATGAATTATAAAGTATCACTATCCATAGCATCTACATGTAAGTTATATTTTCAAAGAATGCTTTCTATGAGGAAGTATTCAAAATGTACCATTAAACATTGTACTAATTACTTATATGGAATTATGTTTTCATATTTTGTTTGGTATATGTTTAATACTATATTAAAAACTAATTGAGAGTCTTCATAATTTTTTTGATATTTTATTTATAATATGCATGTTTTATATAAACCTAGCATTAATGCTTCATATTTTGCTATATTATTTGTACAAGAAAATCCTAAACAATATGCAAAAGACATAGGTTCTCCTTGTAGTGCAAAGAAAAAAATCAACCCTAACACATGTGATGTATTTAGATCCATATAAATAAAATGTCAAAATTTTACCATTAATATGATAAGAAGTAAAATTATCTCTAAAATCATCACTGATTGGTAATGCATCTATTAATGGAGTTGCCATTAATTGTTTTGCAATAACCAGTCCTTTCAATGCTTTTTTTGAAAAATAATAATTTGATCTAATTAAGTAAGTAACATGACCCATTTAACAAAAAAATTGATATATGTGATTTAGACATTATAAATATTAGAGCATCCACTTTTTTGATAACCTATGTTCCATTGTTTAACATGTGATATCATAATTTTCGTGTTGCAAAAACAATGCAAGGTATGTTTTTTCCATAGTAATGTAATTATTTTTGTAATTAAACAAAGTATTATTTAAATAATATACTACACATTCCATGTGATCATCATAATATTGTGCCAATAGATCCCCTAACAAACTTATATATATATATATATATATATATATATATATATATATATATATATATATATATATATATATATATATATATATATAAAATGTATAATAATAAGGGTATATTAGGAATACATGACATGATAATAGGTGGATGGTGGTTGTAATAAATAATATTTGATAGCATAAATACTCTTTTGGTAGTTTTAATCCCATTCAAACTTTGTGCCCATTTTTAATAATCATGTAAAAGTTTATGTTTTATTTGCCAATTGAGCCACAAAACATCAAATTGCCTATTTTTTTCCTTTTAAAGATCGTAATTACATCAACCCTTTTGGTTGAGGAATTTTCATAATAGATTTTAATTTTTTAGGATCCACATTGATTACTTCTTAAAATATGATATATCTTAAATTTTTTATAGAAGTGACACCAAAAACACACTTATATGGATATGAGCATACATTATATTTGCATAAACATTCCAAAATTTTGTGTAAATCAATAACATGAATTTTATTGTTGTTTGTATTTAGCCAATAAATCATTGACATAGTATTCCAATATCTTGTGTAGATAATCATGAAAATATGAGTCATAGAACATTTAGAAGTATCTCTAGCATTCTTTAATCCAAAATACATGATTGTGTAGCAAAATGTTCCCCAAAGTGTAATAAATGAAGTTTTTTTTCATATCTTGTGTTAATTTTAATTTGATTATATCCTAAAAATACATCCATGAATGATAAAATCTAAAATACTAATATGGAATATATGATCATTTCAATATTTTTAATGAGAAGTCATCTTTTGGATAAGCTATGTTCAAATATTGATAATTTGAATAACATCTGATGTCTTAATTTAGTTTTTAAATAGGGACTATATTAGATACCCATAGAGGATAATCAATAGTTTTAATGAATATCTCTTCAATTAATCATTAAATTTATTTATTTAGTAATAATGCCACTTTAGGATGCATCTTATAATTTTTTTTTAATAGGTTGCACATCTAGATATAACAAGTTATTAAGCATTGCCACTACATTATCTATTTTAGGATTGTCTAAATAAGCCAAAGAAAATAAATATGTATAGTATTTTAATACCTATCTCAAATCTATATCTTCTTTATTTTATAATAAATCTATGAATAATACCAGTTGTGTATATTTATTTATGACAAAATTAATTTTAATTTTTTTATTCATTAAGTAAAGTTGATCTATCTTCCACATAGGGTGTTTTAGGTATAATATCTAGACCAACTATGATCATATGACTTTGACAATAGAGAGGAGGTTAGATCAAGTGTTAGTTCATAAAATAATGAAATCAACACACTAACATGCTAACATCTCTAAGCCTAGATCATATGAGGATCTTAATGAACAAAACCAATTGAAAACACAACTAAAATGTAAAAGAACAATAATATCTTACCTTATTTTAATGCTCCAAATGATTCATTGTGTGGCTTGCTCAATTTGTGCTCAATGAGTCTTTGACAAGGGATTATTCTTTTCTCCTTCTCTCCTTGGCATCATCGTGGCTTATGCTTGTGGCTTGATGGGGCTTGGCTCAATATTTTAGCATTATAATACTATTTCTATGAATCTTGCTACAAAACCTACATTACAAATATACAATTTCCAAGCTCTTTCAATAGGCAATGCCTTATATTTATAGGATTAGGAACTAACCACAACCCAAGGTGAGTTAAGGTGTAGTTTAAACATGAAATGGGTTCAAACCTAACCTAAGTGAGTCAATTAATGCTAGTATCATTAAAAGGTGTTAAGAAATAATGATTTGAAATGAATAGGCATGGGTGAGATATTTTGATATAATTTCAAAGGCTTGACAACTCATAAAAGGTAATCATGAAAAACTAGGATATTTCATATTTTTGAATTTCCTTTTTTAGAATTTCATGAATTGTTCAAGAATAATTCAACTAGGAATTTAATTTGGTTTATCTTGTTAATTAATTTTTATTATATTTTAGCATTTTAAATATTTGATTTTATGTCCATGTGTCCCACTTAATAGGTCTATAGGCCAAATTACATGTTGTGATGCCGTAGGTGATTAGAGATGAATTTGTGAGAGGTTTTTGTTGCTTATAGTAGGATACCCCAATTAGGGATGTCTCAATGTGATTTTGAGATTTGATAAATGATTCATAAGAAAACTTGGTGCATTCCCTATTTCTTAGGCTTAATTTGAGATGGTTGGTAGGAATCAATTTGAAGTCCAGTCAAAGGCTTGTGGTGGCTAGTTTTAGATGTCTATACCAATGAGTTAGATTTGTGTATCATATTCATCAATTTATCCAAAATATGCATGAAAACTAAGAGAAAACATATTATTATGATAAAATTAAGGGAGATCTTTATATGCACTCAAGTATTCTAGGATAGCTTCATCATTAGAAAATTGATATAACATTTGAAGTTCTAGTGAAGTTGTATCATCTTCCATGTCCAGATACACCAACTGTAATTTTGATGCACAATGAACATATTATGTTAGATCAAGTTTTGATTTGATAAAATGTGTATAAATATTAAATGGTGTGGGTGATTTCCTATTTTATTGCCTTGAATCTTAAAAGTAACCTAATCCTCATCGTCCTTTTAGTTAAAATTATTAAATAAGATCAACAATACCTTGAGCATGTGTTCCTAACTCTTGTCCTATATATCCCATTCTTTTGTATCTATGTAGACTTAAATCCACATATTTTGTAGTTATTCTATGTTGACATTGAAGTAGTATAAAGAATTGGTGATTCACATGTTTTAGATTGTTGAACATGTAGGTGAATATGCATAATATAATGATCCTTAGGTTACATCATTGTACAATAATTAAATGGTTATCTATCCAATGTGTATGTATAAATGTACCCTTTATAACTAAACTTTATACATAAATGAAGAGTATATGTTATGTCATAGATTTCATTAATCCATAATCTTCCCAATAATCTATTATAATTTAGATCATTTAGCATAACTTGGCAAACTATATCTATTGTTCTAGGAACCAATGGAATAGGCAATGTACCTAATACCTTTCTTGGATTTTTATCAAATCCTCAAATGTTTATATCATAATGAATGATCTCAGTATCTTCTATGCCAAATAATTTGAGGAAAGATGTGTTACAAATTCTTAATCTCAATCCCTTATCCACAAAAATTATTTTATTTACCTTATTGTGAGTTTATACTTGATTATATAATGTAAGGTGTGCATTTATTATATGCTTGGGAAGTGGATCTTAATATTCAAATGATTTTTTTATTTTTATGTCCATCTTAATATATTGATATTAAGAAATATATAAGAGGGTTCCACATCATTTGGTACCATTGTGCCTTTCAAAGTTGTATAAATAGTATCCTTTTATATAGGCATTTTTTGAAGTAAATTTAGGAAATAAATATTGGCATGGGTATGTTGTAATTAATATAAAATATCATACCCTTTGGTTGTCTTGGACGGAAGTGGAGGGGGTCAAGGAGGGTTCTATATAACACAAGGAATCATTTTCCCCCTTATTGTAGTTACAACCATAAGCACATTTTGAATTTTATAACAAGGTATCAAAGCATCCACATATTGTTCATTAAGAATTTAAAAATTGAAAGTGATAATCTATGACAATACAAAAAATAATGACAAAAATAGAATACAAGAAACAAAGGGGGAATATTATGTATGGAGAATAGAAAACTCTTCTAAAGGCTAAAATAAGATACATTCAATGTTAGATATCATATCCAAGGTTAAAATAAAGTGATTTTAGTGTCATAAATTATATTTGAGGTTGAAAGAAAGTTATTTTAGTGTTAGATTTAAATCCAAGGTTGAAAGTAAATTCTTTTAGTATTGAATATTCATGAATTTTTATAAACTCTAGGACAATTTATTTGAAACCTTATAAGGTTAGAACGCTAAGGTAAACTTAGGGTTTGAAAATGCTTAATCAATAAATTGGTTCCTTTTATCAAAATTTTTATTTAAAATGTGAATTAGCCCTAACTAGAATAGAATAAATTAGAGTGTTGGAAATGTACTTGTGATAAGTAGAACAAAAGTAAGTAACTAAGTTAAACAAGGCATAAATGATTAAAAGTAAGCTAATTATGAAATGAAAATACAAGTTTATCTATTTTTACCCCATATTTGGCTATGCTAACTGACAAAATGTGGAAAAAGGAAAAAATATTAGACTCTTCAAGTGCCCAAAAGTGGGAATTAAAAAATAATAAGGATAGGATTCATAAAATGAGGACAAGATTGAATCCCACTATTGTCCTACTTGGTCGATCATGTATTTTGCCAAAAAATAGAAAATAGGGCATGATCACTTGGGGCATATTAATTTGGATTTGTATACAAAATATTTACCTTTGAAAGTATGTATAATAAATACAAATAACTTATCTAAAGTTAAAATCCTAATAGGGCTAACAATGATTGAAAACCCATAAACAAAAAAGGTAGAGTGTAATTCATTGAGTTGAACCCAACTACACCCATTGTGATAAATATATGCTTATGTATCCAATAGTCCAAGGAGGGTAATCAATCCCACTTAGCTCTCCCAATTAAATTTCTTTGTGAAATTAAGCCCCTTTAACTATATGAATGCATCTAGAGCTAGCTTGAATACTTGATCATGATTTGCTTAGGGTTAGAAAAAATAAGCTTTTGTATTTCCTAAGGACTATTTTAAATTCTTATAATTATAATTGAGAAGAATATGTAAATTTTTATCATCATGCAATAGTGTAAATATGCCCCTATATTGAAATTAAGATAAATTTATTGGAATAAATTACAATGCTATAAATGTACTTACAACAAGTAGAATGAAAATAAATAATTGAATTAGATAGGTTTCAAATGATTTCAAGAAAGGTAAGTGTGAACTATAAAGACAAACTTATCTATTTATTACCCCACATATAACTGTGTTGAATGGCATAAGGTGAAAATAAGAAAATAGGGATAGACTCTATAAGTGCCTAGAAGTAACAACTAAAACTAAATAAGGACATGATCAATAGACTAAGGATAAGAATAAATCTCACTACTATACTACTTGGTTAACCATGTATTTTGATGAAAAATAGGAAATTAGGTCATGATAACTTGTGAAAACTTAAGTTGAGTATGTATACATAGATTTGACCTTCAAAATTATGCAGAAGACCTGTAAATAGATTCTCCCATGTTGAAATCTTAATAAGGCTAGCAATGATTGGAAACCCAAAAATAGAAAAAGGTGGAGTTGAATTTAGTTTATTTGACCACAATCACCCCCATGATGACTAAACCTATGTATATTTCTAATACTCCAAAGAGGGAAATCAATCCCACTTAATTATCCCACTTAAGAGTGATTTGTGCAATTATGATCCTTTGACTATATGAATGCATCTAGAACTAGCTCGAATACTTGATCATGATTTCCTTAGGTCTAGAAAAAAAATTATTTTGACTTGTCATAGGATTATTTCAAATGCTTAGAATATGAAATGGGAAGAATAGGGAACTTTCACTTAGTGTGAAACAATGTAAATATGCCTTTGTATTGAAATTTCCAAGCTTAAGAATAAGTGACTTGAGTGCTCCTTTATAGAAATACAAAAGGGGAAACCACATGATAGGCATCATAAAAATAAATAAGAAAATAAAAGGGAGAGTTTAGTTTTAAAAATTAAATATTGGATGGTTAAAGACATGAACATACCATAGGGACAATAATGTATCCCATTATTGTCCCTTAGGGAAATATGTAAAGTTTTGGATCTAGGTTTGGGCATATATATGATTAAGGATAATTTTATCAATCATAACACTTTATTAGGTGACATATAATAATTTGGAAAATAAATAGGTCCTCATAGGTGCTTAGCATAAAATGAAGTGGAAAAATAGGTACTGATTAAAATGAAATAATTAATTAAGGATAAAATGGTCCAAAACTAACATAATCAAGTATTTACAACTAGATGTAAGTTAATACACCTCTCTAGGTATACATGTAAATTACCATGAACTTTTTCACCTAGAGTGACCTCATCCCCACACCAAATAATGACTAGTTTCTAAATTTGAAATCTTATTTTTGTCTTCTAGCATGATTCATAAGGTAGGCTAAAGGAAATTATGAAAATGTTTTTCTATAAATACACATTAAACATAATTAATTATTCATAACTATATTGACACTATCGAGTACTTACATACTATTGCATACTAATAAAATTTTCCCTATTCCTCTCAAATTATAGATCATTCACAAGGAGAATCCATAATCCAAATCTAGAGTAATTAAAATAAAGTTAATATCTATCATTATCAAGCATCAAAGCCACATCTATAGATACATAAATATAGTCAAGGATTAAAATTTGACAATCACTTTAAGTGGGATAACTACGTGTGGCTTGATTCTATCTAGATACATAAGCAACAATAAATCATCAAGAGGTGATTGTGGTCAGCTCATCCCATTACACTCCCCTTTTTTTCATAGATTTTATCTCTCACAATTATCCCTAAGGTTTCATAAGGAAATATAAGTAAAAATGACTTCTATGTGGAATCACATGACTCTAACTATATCATCTCAATCAATAGACATAGGTAAAAGATGTGGAATAAGTACAATTTTGTCAAGTTAAACATATATGTTTGTAGTCAAATGATGCATATGGCCTACATTATTATCAAGGAAGTTCAATCTTATCCAAGAATATCCTCAAATTATATTTATGATCATGCAATATCATAGTTATGTATTTATCTTGTTTTCATTACCAAAGATTATTCATAGTTGATTGGTACAAGTTTGTAGTTAACATACATGATTAGATTGTGGTGTTATCTAAGGAGTGCAAACCTACCCAAAAATAGTTCCAAATTGTGCCTTTGATAATACATTTTCATAGTCCTATATTTTATTTATTCATACTTTTATACATTTGAAACAATAAAAATAAATCAATACTTAAGCTAAGTACATTTCTTCTTAGTATTTTCTAGAAATAGAATGTTTTCATTTTTATTAGTTACAAATCAGAATTGATAATATTTTTATATCTTTAGCATTATGATCTCTTTCAAGTTTTACACCTGTTAGAACTAAATATTAATTTTTAAATAAAAATAAAGTTAAAAAAGGATCACACAATACTTTATTAGGTCCATCATGTATATATTGAGTGAAAGCAATACCTTCGATTATGATCATTGTTTAAAATTTGGACATTAAGGCTAAATTTTCATAATTCAAAGAGATACAAATTTAGCCAAGGAGAAAATCCAAGATGAAGTGGTATATATAATAACATTACATGAATAATTATAAAATTTACTTAAATAAAGAGTCCATGGAATGCAAAGTAATAAATACAATCCAATAAGGATACAATCACTACATAATATTTATCCATGAAAGTACTTAATTATAAATAAAATATGGGTATAATAGACATTAATTAAAAATTAATGATACTAAAAATAAATATGACAAAAGGCCCTAGGGTATAGCTCACTTAACCTTTGTAACATTTATAGACAACTTTGATGGGGGGTTAAGGCCAAAATCACATCATCTTGAGATTTATAAGAGGGTCCCACCTTGTGTTAGAGTAGCCAACTCTAAGTACTAGGTCATCGACCTCGATTCCCTTTAGTTACCATATATATATATATATATATATATATATATATATATATTACAAGTGTGTCATGTATAAAGTTAGGTGGACATATGAATGTAAAGATAAAAAGATGACACACTTGTAATATTATATATATATATATATATATATATATATATATATATATATATATATATATATATATATATATATATATATATATGACTTTTTATCTTTACATTCATAGGTCCACCTAACTTTATACATGACACACTTGTAATATTACCACTTCGAATTTTGTATCTTATTGTGATTGTCATAAACATCTTAGCAATATTATTTATTTTTACCAAAAAACCTATTATTTTAGAAATTTAAATCTATATTTTATGTGATTAAATTGTATTGTTACATATTTACATACATTTTTAGTTTTCACTATGTATTACTTATGAGCCATATATCTCCTTGATTATCCACTTGTTCTTATATGTTATATTTCTTATGCATGCCATGATGCTGACAATATTATTCATATAGATGCATGATCTGCATGTGTATACATATGACTATCAATTCATAATTTTTGAGGGTATATTTCATTATTTATTTGAGTATATTTTAGTGGCATATTATTATAGTGATTTATATTCTACCTTTTATGAATTCCTTTGTAATATTTATATTTTATATGATCTTATATATTATTGTTTATATTATAGATTGCATATACTTTAGTGTTCTTAGTGTGTTCATATATGGTAATATTAATACCTTACTTATTGTTACTTTAGTTTTTATATGCTTAACTTATGTGGTATCTTTTATTTTCTCTCTAGATTTTATTCTAATTTTCTTAATGTGATTTAATTATGTTTGTTTCTTGTTTTTCATGCCTATATTTTGTTCTCTTTTCATAATTTTTTTTGTTCATATGATTTTTATTTTACATGCTTCACTTTTTTTCTTTGTGATCATTGCATGAACCTTTTATTTTTTAGTATAATTTGTGTCACATAGTTGTGATTTTATTTTTACTGTGTTTTAGTTACTTTATTTTCTATATTACTATGTGTGTGATATTTTTTTCTCTACTTCATATGTTTACCATGTGTGTGACATGCTTACTTGTGTGTTTTATTTTATTACCACATGATTGGTGATAAGATATATATCATTCATATTTTTCTTTGATTTTTCATTATCCATATCATGCATATTTAATTTTTTATTTTCATGTGATTCTAATATTTATATTTTGCATATATTTGGGAAAGACTCCATGTGTGCTATTTACTTTGATACATCTAATGATGCATTGCTTTTATTGTGGTATGTTATCTTAGTGATTTGTTTAGTATATATTGTTCATGAGGATAATATCACTATTGTGCTTAGATTTATTATATGGTGTATATGGGTGGAATATTATCATTACTATGCTTACATTGCTTATATTTTAATTACATGTGATATGTTACACTTTCACCTATATAATATTTACTTTATGTGTATTTGGGGACATTTATCTATGACATACAAGATTTCATGATAATATCTTACTATGTTAGGAATCCTTAATTTAAAATTATTTATTATTTTAATATTGGTGTACCTCATCTTTTATTTTAAGATATGTGCTTCAAATGTTTTACCACATATCAAAAATGAGGCAAAGAGTATATATTATTATCTACTATATCATACTTATAAACACTTCCATACCATTTACATTTCTAAATGAGATGAAAGTTATAGATTAATTTTTGAGACATACACAACATATAATACTTATTCCCTATAAATGACATCTCTAGGATACTTTATATCATTCTCTTTTATTTTATTTTATTTTAATTTAGTTATAATATAATTTTTATCACTAAATTTTTTATTAAGAATGTACAAAAATTTATGTATAAGTTCTAAGACTTGTATTTCTATAGGGACATCCACATGTGTTCCATCTACACTACATTAATCATTTATAATATTATTTATTTTTTGGATTTGAAAAATTTATATTTATAAAATCTTAGTAATTTATATATATTTTTCTTATGGCTCACATGACACCCACACTAGACTTTGTAGAATACAGGTTTTTATTGTAGGACTCAAGAACATATATGTTTGTTCAATGATATTCACAACCTTCCATGGTGGAAATCATCTTATCTCAATTTCCTTTTGAATTTAAGTTCATTATAATTTATACAATTTTTTTAATAACTTTTACATATTTTGACGATCGCAGAATCTTCAATGAAACCTACATGTAAACTTGATTATTTTACTTTGAAATTTATACATGCACACACATCAAATTGGAGAGTTATGTATACACTTAAATTTTGGTATGGGAGTAGTTTTAGTTGTCAAATTGTAATGTTTGAGGGTACTTGTATTTATTTTAATCATGAGTTCATATTATACATTTTTACTTAGGTTCTATCCCTAGTTTGTTATATTTTTAGTATTCCCTTTTCTCTCTCCCATTTTTATTTTCCACTATTATTTTTGTATTTTAGCTTACCCCCATAGTTTTACATTATACAATTTTGGGTCTCTATTATCATAAACTATATCTATTATGTGTACCCTTATGACCCTTTTTTTGGGTCTCCCATAGCTTATGTTCCATGTCTATTGACATTCATCACCTATTGTGTGTCTAATTTCATTATAATTTGGTCCTAATTTGAATTTGAGACATCTATAAATACAAACATGTCTAGTGTATTTAGGATAAGGAAGTCAATGAAGAAAATAAAATGCACAAGTTAAGATTGATAAGTGATTTTTGAAATCAAGATTATAACATTAATTTAAGATCAAAATTAATTATATAGATAAAAATTTGATTTAATATTGAAATATTCATTGTAAGTTTTCCACTTATTAATGATAGTATGAAAATTCGTATATGGAGTAGCACTTGCATCCATAAATTACTTTCTAAAATGCATTGAGTTTTGTCTTCCAAACTTGTTCTAGATTAAGTTCATGATAATATTTAAAATTTAACACATGCACATGATGGAATCCCAAATAATTTATTAGTATTTATGAGTTTTTAAGGTTATAGAGAAAGAGATAATTTTCCCAAAGATCTATATAGATTTTAGGAATGAAGATCAAGGTTTATAAAGCCATGTGTCTATCCTAATTCTTTTTGCTAAATTAAAATTGGTTAATTTTTTTGAAATAATGAATCAATCTAAAAATATGATAGTAAATTACATAAACAAGATAAAATGTAATATCTAAGTCAAGAACATATCTCAAATGTAGAAAAAAATGATAATTACAATAACAATGAGAGTAAATTAGCTATAATGATCACACCTTGATTGAAAATTGGATATCTAAATATGGATGTAGATTATGTAGACTATCCTCTACATGTGTGTTAAATATGAGTATCTTGGATGAAATTATCACTGTGATTTTGATTGACAAGACTAATATAGGAATACTTATCACTTTGAATATTCATGTGCTAAGTATGACTATGGCTACCAAGTTTGATGTGTGTAAACTTTTAGAACCAATTATTTCTAATATTTATTCAATGTATGATATTTTTCATTATTATATGCTCACATTAATTTTTCATTAGAAATAATCTCTAGTTTTTATTTTCATTCCTTCTTAACCTCATTTTAATTTCATAACAAATAAATGGTTATGAAGCTAGGTAGCCACCAAGGTTGAGTTGAAAACTCTATATCCTGTATGCCTAAATTAAATCTCCACATAGTTTAAAATGTGTATAAATGTGATTTATGAAGTCATGGTTTTGAAACTCCTCTTCCATATAAGAGATGATGTAGCTATTTAAAAATCTAAACATTCATTTATTACAAGTGGATAGTGAGATAAAAATGTATAAAAAATATCATAAATGTGTAATATGAATCAACGAAGCTCAACTTAAAGTAAGTAGAATTATGAAACGAAGAACTTCACTAAGATCTTCACTTGGAATGAATCTTGGCTCTTGTATTTATTCCTTATGTATGAAATTAATTGACATGATTTTTAATAAGTAGGGTGTTTCAAGAAAAAATATGTACTTAGGCTAAATTTATAAATGATGACTAGAAAATATTAAGGCACATGAATTTGGAAAAAGAAGTTAGAAGGACCCATAAAATGGACATAACAAGACTTGTTGGGCTTAGAGTTTCACTAAGATAGATTCAAATAGCATATGATTTTGACCAGGAATAATATGGGCATTTGTATTGATGCACATTAGGGAAATATTCTATATTCAATATATGATTTTTAATGAATAAATCCTGCTAAGCATTAGACATGTTTTTGAGATGAAAGAGCTGACACTAAGATCAATGTGGGTAAGGATAAGTCCTTACAATGGGGAATTAACCAAAACTATATTAAAAATGATAAATTACATTAATTATAATAAATAAAGGGTATTTTACCAAGTCTATGTGCATACATAATTTGACTAACTTGATGTGGGTATATGAGTGTGAGTCAATACATGCATATATCATATAATAATTATAAATAATTGATACACATATATTCACTTGCATTGGAAGGAGTGAATGGTTTTTAATCTAATATCTATATATTAGTCTATTCACACTTTATTTTTTGGTGTACATGAAAAAAATTGAAAATTAAAACTAGACAAAGATATATACTACTCATGGTAAATATATATAATTTTGAACTTTAAACTTTTTGAAAATTTTAGATTTTGAAAGGGAACATATGAAAAAAAATACACTTAATTGTATTTGTTCCAATTTATACAATAGGCTTCTTTTGATAGTAAGTGCTAAATCATAATCAACATTCCTCTTTGAGGTTATAGTGCCCACTTTTCAAGGCACTAAAATTTAGGCTAACACTAAAACATAATAAAAGCTTATATAGGAGTTTATAGTACCCAATCTAATTACAAATAATGGAAGTAAATAAATATTTTATTTTAGAATAGGCCTTAGATATATATAAGAACCATTTATTAACAACATTCAATATTATGGCAAATTGCAAAAATTGCTCATGCTTTACTATTATTTTGATATTTTGAATTTATTCTAGTGTATTTATGCCCCCCTTTTGAGGTGATGGATGTGAACATTTTTTTGCAATAAATAATTTAAAAATGAAATGTTAATTGAACGATATATGTTAGAAAAATAATATAGCTATTTAGTTTCAACATACTAAAACATATGTGATAATCATGTAAATATATGATATAACTCCTTGTGAGTCTCCCATAAAAATAATTGTTATATTATTATACCCCATCTAAATTAATTATAGTGTTATCACCTATTGATGTCATCATGCTTGGAGAAAATTAAAATGGTATAATGGTCCTTTATAATATGATAGGGAGATAAGAACAAGTGGTATTCCCATAGGTATCTCTTATTGTATAATTCTAGTGTTAATCATTCCATGTCCTATAGTACTTTTTAGTAAATATAGTCATCATTCAAGGCATAACAAAATTTTTTGTTATGGACATAAATATATATTATGATAGATAAAATTATGATACATCAAATATGATGGATATGCATATCTATATATATGTGTGTTTACTATCTCTCACACACATGTATGTGTGCATGCACGCATGTGTGTGCAAACTAGAATCATGATTGGATAAATGATGTTTAATTTTCATACTTTTATAGTTGGTTATATATGATATATTTTAAGTGTAACAATTATCTCATATGGTGAGCCATGTATAATGTGTACTTCATTATTGCACATAAATTTTACACAATTATGTAAATTCTAAGATATCAATATTATTTGATTAATACAATGACATAAAATTACTAGATTTTATTAAATTATGTAAAGTCTAAGGTAGAATTCTTATTTTATTAATATAAGGGTATCAAACTAATAGATTATATGATTTTCTATTGGGTATAACATAAAACCAAACTAGGTATGTTCAAGGACCAAATATGAGTGGAAGAGTAATATTGCCTAAGTTTTTATGTTGATGACCATCATAAGTGTGTAATGTCTAGGTATTTTATGAAAAAATGGGAATAAAATAATACCATAGGATAATTTTTTTTAAATATTATCCATATGTAATCCCTTATATAAACATTGGGTAGGATGAACACTAATATGGAATAGAATTGCTAATATACCTAATATACATATTACAATATGATGAGAAGATATTCCTCCTAAAATAAAATGAGAAAAAACTATAGCTCCCCATGCTAGATTTACAATTTTTATTTTTATAGTTAGATCATAAGGATAAAATAGTCATATAATACTTCAACTCTACATTTTTTTAGGTTAGTACTCATTAAGGAAATAAGATGGTCGATGTCTTCAATCTTTTGAGTGAGCACAACTAATAAACTGTGTTTTATTACAAATGAGTAAATGAATAAATCCTTGGTGAAATACAAGATAATTAGGATTGGAGCTTGGGTGAAGGTACTTTTGATATGTTGAAATACTTTCATAGATTCAACTATCCATTCAATTTTTGCATCATGTTTTATCATAGCATTCAATGGTTTTAATTTTTTTTCAAATCTTGAAATGAATTTTCAAACAAAATTTTTATAGACAAAAGAAAGATTTAAGTTCTTTCTTAGTTTTAGGAAATGTATTTTTATAAATAACTTGGAATCTTTCAAGGTCAATATAAATGCCTACATTAGTGATCACATGTCTAAATAACTTACCTTTCATGAATCCAAAAATAATATTCTTAGCATTTAGTGAGGTTACGTACCTTTTGCATTTATGAAATCCTCTCTATAGGTGGGCCATATGATCTACTATATCTTTAGAAAAAATAGTTAGATAATCCATGTAAATAATGATGCACTTACCAATGAGTGATTTAAAATCAAAATCCATGGCTTGCTAAAAAGTGGAACTTTCATTGATTAGTCCAAAAGTCATTCTTTTGTCTGAAATTTTTTTCCATCTATTAGTGAAATAAGTTTTTACTCAATCATCATTTTATGTTAACACTTTATTGTAGCTAGAGAATCCATCTAAAATAGGCATAATTTTAAACCCACTAAATATTCAGATTAATTGATGAAGGAAAGGTAATGGATAATTATAATTATCTAAAGTTTGATTAAGATTTACAAAATATGCATAGAGTATGATTTCACCACTCTTATTTCTCATGGGAACTAGGTTAGCCACTCAAGTAGAATGTATGATTATAAATATGATTTTGGCATCTAACAATTTCTAAACTTCTTTTTGAATGAAGGGTTCCAAAATGGGATTAAATAGTCTTTTCTTTTGCCTAAAAGGTTTATGTCCCTCTCTATAGTATGTGTGACAACCCTAAGATCAATTTTTTTAAAATATTCTTAAGTCTAGGAAACCACATATTTATATTTTATCAATAATTATTTTAATATTTATTTTTATTGCATAGAAAAAATCAATGTGATATTGAAATATTAGGGATATTCCCAAGTTCATAAATTCACCTTTGAAAAAGTAGATTCATTGGTCTTAGGTTGATTCTACTTTTTAGCTTGGTGGTTCATGCTGAAGACTCATTCTAGTGATACCATATCTTTAAGTATCTTACTTTCTTTCAGTTGGAGAATACCATCATCTTAAATTCATTATTTGTTCATTGGATCAAAATATATTTCATCAATAATATAAAACTCAAAAGCACCAAAATTTCCATTGAATTGTACAATCTTTTGATTATCATCAGATACCTAAAAATTATCAAAATGTTAGTGTAATCACTTAAAAGTGGTAATTAGATGCTAAGAGTGTCACTTGAGTTAACCTACTCCTATATTATCCCTATACCTATCCTAGAGCCTTATACATGCCTTTATAGTCATGTAATAGACCACATTCACCTACATTTAGTCAAAACACAGTCCCATAACTATCTTCCCAAATCCCAATCCAACTTGCTCAATAGTCTATAAAGAGGACATTAGTGCCACATTTGGGACACTATAGCCACATGGTGCTAGTGTCCCTAATTGGGTGCTATTGTCCTTGTCCCTATCTCTTCTCAATAGATATTTTTCAAATGTTTTCCCCTCCTAAAGTTGGCTTAAGCACATTTGATTATTTGCACAAGTAAAATAAGCCTATAAATACAAGTCTAATTCACCTCTATTCACTAGATAGGAAATAAATGAAAAATCTATTAAAACTAAAGATAAGGTTGAGAAAAATCATATTTGATCATTATTATACCCTAATTCTATATAATACCATCTACAACAACCCTAATCCTAGTTTTCAAACATTTCAACAATCAAGCACATTCAAGGCATCTAAGACCACACTCATCATAACATTCACTTGCACTTGCATCAAGTATTAGGTAGGAGAACTACACTAGGATTGATCCCTCTTCAAAGTATTGGTATTTAGGAAACTCTCTTAATAGTAGGGTGTTGAGGATGTCCAGTTCATCCTACTAACAAACACACAATTATTGATTATGCCATACTTGCAAGGAGGATTAGGGTTTATAAACTAAATCAAGTTTTTCAAGCACACCACAGAGCTCCAAGTTTCATTCACATAGGAATAAGACCTACAAAAATAGGCATAGGTATCCCCCAAAAAAGGAATGGTCCTACAAAGGGGACACCACTACCACCTGGAGGACACTACATAAACATAAAACTACTATCCATACTGGCTGATACTATCCAATGAGCAAAAAATACTAGAATCCTATTGATGAAACTTATAACTACCCAAATCTAAAATTTTAAAACCCAAATCATCCATGATAGTTAATTTTAAAATAAGCCTATATTTATGCTTATTTTATTACTATTTGTATAAATTTAAAGAAAGTCAATTACTATAACAAATTAGTACTTAATATATTGTATATTTATTTGACTGATTTAGACATCTTATCCCTTTAATCTAAACATAATATTTTGATAAGAAAACCCTAAAAGGTTAAATCAGTCAGTGACTAAAGGACATGGTACTAACTCTAAAAAAAATTCTTAATTTTAGAATCTTGAAGTGGGGCCAAATTTGTTGCTTATGTAACCAAAAAATATTATATCTTATTTTTCTATATTAGGATTGATTTTATATAAAAAGCTTAAAATTAGTTGATTATATCCCAAATTATATTTATTTATATATGGCAACTTACATTGGTATCTACTCCTAACATGATTAACAACCAAATTTGATTCTCTAAAGATTGATAGTTATTTGAAATTATACTTTAATTTGAATTATAATCCTAAAATCAAATATTCATACTCATCATGATTATTGGTGCATGGGAGTTTTATTTTATAAGAAATAAGGAAATTCTTCCCATTAGGGTTAATTAGAGTTATGCCTATACCTGAGCCTTGTTTGGAATGAGCCTCATCAAAACATAAGGTCCATAATTGTGAAGGACCTTCAAATTCTCATTCATTATTATTAGGATTTATTTTGAAAGTGTATACTCCTACATGTTATGAAACAAAAATTACTCTCTCATTTTTATAATTATACATTGTGATTACATATTTCATCTTTGGTTCTATGTCAACCCTAATTTGATTGGCCACTCCTTTCCAAGGTAGACATATATGTGAAAAGTCTATTGTCATTTATCCATTAAAGGTTTTTTTTACCAATCATGGATAAGGATAAGGTTGTAAGCCTCATGAATTTTAACTAAAAGGATATCAATGCAATGTTGGACACGTGGCTCATAAACCAGCTACATATGTAAATTAAATAATTCTCTAACAATTGAGACATAAGACTTGTCTAATTTTAAAACCAATCTTTTGGACTTGTCTAAGATCAAACCTAACTTCTTACATATCCCAGTGGGCATTACATTGGTTGAAGCACCGAGTCAACTAAGCAATTATGTAGATTTTTCCTAAATATTTTGATAGTTAGTAATAATTATTTAACTTCAAGATTGTATTTATATATGACCATATTGTCATGTGCATCCTTTAACTTATCAAAAAATGGTTTCGTAGCCAAATATTTAAGCACAAATTCTCTTTATTCTATAATTTAAGTGAAATCATGATGGATAATGTTTGCCTTAATTTTATCATTACCTCAACTATATTGTATCCACTCTTATTATGTAGATCAACATGTTGGTATTGGTTATTTATTTTTATAGAAGGTGAAATATTATTGGCCTTTAGGCTAGGATGAGTAGCTACATTATTATGTGGAGGCATGGAGGTAGTACTACATTGAGGATTACTATTTCTTATATTGTAATTATTTATTTAGAATTGGTGAAAAACATTAATCTTATCAATACTATCTTTAGGTTCATTCTCATCATCAAATAGGGAATGTGAATTCATATGTCTCAAACACCATTACAGTACTGGAAAGATTAGGTGCACTAGATGTGGATGAATTAGAATGATTAGGAAAATATCTTACCCCTACATCTCCTTTTAGAATATATCGTAGGTATAATTATATATAGTTTAATTCACCATGTTTTGTGGTGTTATGAGTAATAAACTAGTTAGGCAAAGTTACTTCAGATATGCATATCTTAAGGAGTTTGTTGGGGTTGATCTATATTTTTAATTGGCATATTAAATTATCTATTATACCTATATAATGTGAAGTTCTAATTATTTATTCCCTAAATATTTTCCCTAAGTGCTTCTACATACCAATAAAGTCATTTCTAAGTTTCTCCACCTTACATTGAATAACATCCAACTCTATTTAATGGAATTAGAAGCTCTGCCTTATGTGGTAGAAGTGTTAATTAAAACCAAGGCTTGGTTATGATTCTATTGATTAGGAATGGGTATAAAATTACTCATAAAGTCTAGATTCTGATTTTGTGTAACATGAGCTAAAGGTAATTAATTGAGGACTTAATTTTGATGATTAGCCATGATATTCTGATTGGTGTTTGGGAGAGGGTTCAAGGCTAGGAAAATTGAATTGATGTTGGGTATGGACATAAAATTTATTTAAGGGTTCAATTAATGGTCAAAATTGATGGCTTCATCATAATCCTTAGGTGATGTATTGATATTTTGGGCCCTACATAGGAACACTGCAAACATTGAGTCTAAGGCATTATTGTACATTTCTAAATCTAGTGCAACAATAGGTCTATATAATACATCCATACACATATGAATATTTTGTAATATCAGATTGAAAGCTATAATTGGTCCATTGGGTTCATTTTTAATAATAGTAAAATGATGATATAATACACTAGGGTTGGTAACTTGCTGAAATTATGTAATAAATGTATTATGACAATGATCCCATGAGGTTATTGAATTCTCTAGAATATTAAGGAAAAAGTCATAAGAAAAAGAAATATTATGAATGCATCATATTCATGAATCACATTCAACAAACCTAAATAATTTTTAAAGGATTTCATATATTATTCTTTAGTTCATTCCCCATAAGGAGAAAATGAATGAAAGTACTTTTCAAGATTCCTAGGAAAGTCATAGATGACACCAACTAAAATTAGGGAAGAACCAAATACCCAGGCAATAGTGAAGTATTGAGGTTGGTTCCCTTGGGTCGATGATTTTTTTGAGTTATATATCTCTTAGGGATACCTCTATTAGATCTGGGTCTTCAATGAACTTATAAAGCTGATAATAATAACAAACCAAATTCAGAGTTGGACCTTGTTAGCCTTACTAGTGGATCTAATGTACATAAATAGAGTGATTTTTAATGATTCAAATATTGTGTCCCTCCTTATAAAAACAAATAAATCTTGTTGATGTGGGTTTTATGTAGACCAAACATTCTTACTAGAAGGTACCCAATGTTTTAGAATCTATGAAAAATTCACTCCAAAGAACAAGTTGTGGGTCTCTATTTAATAAGTTAACACATGATGGTATAGTAGTGAGAGGAATGATTATTTAATTAGGATTTTTCAACAATGATGTATGTATAACACTCAATCTAAAATCTCCTTATGTTGGATGTATGGATCTAAACTAAGGTGAATATGATAAAAAAATAAATGGAGGGAAAGGTATAGAATAAAAGAAGGAACTCTACGATATAGTTGAAGATTAATCCCTTTTAAGCTAACTATCTACCCTAAGATAAGTGTATGTCATGGACCAATGTTTACTATGGGTTATTTGTAAGCACAAAACATATTCAGATATAGTGAATATTCAAATATAGTGAATCACCCAAGGAAACATTTTCAGAATAACTCACTGATTGCAATCAAAAATGTTATTAGTACCAAATTAATATGTATATCTTATCACTAACAAGTTGTAATTATGATATATAACCAAATAATTTATTATGAATATTATAATGTCAAATACAATTCCTATAATTGAAACACATACACATCCTACTATAAGTTTGTTAACTTAATGGAAATTTTGTAATGATAACAATTTTTTTTGGAAGAGACAACACATTTGTACAAACTAAAATATTGGTTTTATAAATTTATTCTGTTGCATTAATTCAAAATTTTTCCACTCTTTACAATGATTAAAATAATTATATATATAACTTTGGGTGGGGTCACCTTATCTTCAAAGTTTGTCTAATTTTAAAAGTTTTAAAATAATACTATATCTTAATTTGGCATGTAGACTTTACATGATGTAATATAACTCTAAATCATGTGTCTACATTTAGTTAAATAATCCTATCAAAATTAGACTTCAATAGTCACTTTTTAAATTATGAATAGAATTTCTAGTTGATACTGCACTCAAACTAGACTAGGCTATCATTGGGAATATATGTTTAGAAGAACTAGAAATAGAGGGTGCTAAGGTGGAACTAAATGTGCATGGTATTTATATTTTTTTGGTGACTAGGATACTTGAATATGATACTAGAGTTGCCACTGTATTTGATCCTATTTGAGCCTACAAAGGAGGTATAGTGAACAAAAGTGTAATGAATATAGGCTATGTTAAAGTATAGATTGTAGTATATCTAGGAGAAGTAGATGTAATTGTCAAAGTTTGAGCTCATTAGGAAACAAATATGGAATAAGAATCCAACCTCTCTTTCTCTTTTATCTTATCATATTCATTCATACATGCAACAAAATTTAGCTCTATGGCTTCAAAATTGTTAATTAGTAATTTGACCAATAATAATAGCTTATCCATCGATTTCATATAAAACACCATATAAACCATAAATGAATAATTTAATTATTATTATTTTACTACTTTATCTTTATCAAAATTTATCAATTGAATCACTTGATCACTACTTCCAAGAACTATACTTTCAATTTTTGCCTTGAAACTATTGGAAGCAATCTAAAGAAAATTATCAAAAATGTTATGATTACTACCAAACCAAGTGATGTATATATGTAATTAATGCACACATCTCCAAGTAAATCTTTGTATTTAGATGATTCTTGAGTACATATTTTGTGAGGTTAAGAGACTCATAGACTACAATTATTGGCAAATTTGTTATAACACCTTATCTTATTAACAAACCTAATTGGGTAGAAAGGTTTACCTATAAAGGGATTGTGTCAAAATTTGATTGAGACTCTATATTTTCAAAGTATAGGATAACTAATATGGTCCTTCAAGCAAGTGCAAAAAAATAGGTTGTGTAATAGTACACTATGTTAGACCTTGAAAAAATTATGTAATGGGAACCTAAGTGATAGTCATGGGGTAAATAGTGGAGGTAGTAATGGTATTTACCAAATAATTTAAAACTAAAATACTTGAAATAATAGAGGCTTGAGAAATACCAACGGAGTCCAAAAAAGTAGTGGTAATAGGAGGGACAATTGGAGAAATTGGACTAACAAATGAAATAGAGGAGGTAGTTACTTGTGTTGAATCTTATGAGGTGACAATAGGATGTACAATTGTATTAAATGATTTTATCACTGAAGTGTCAACTTTTATACCTATTTGGTCCACACCCTTTTCCACATAAGTAACTTTGTCTTCATTTTCAATATATATTTATTCTGTATTATTAGTATGAGGATGACTAGGGTTTGAATTCCCAAGGTTCCCTATAGAGGTACCTTTTTAGAAATATAAAATGTAGATTCTTCTTCTAGTTCATCTTCATATATGTCCTCTAAATCCCCATCTTTATTAGACTCATCCAAATTATTTTCTAATAAATATTCCTGCACATAATCATATTCTATGTCAAAGTAACAAATGCATGGTGATACACTTGAGTAGGGAAGTGGTATTATTCTTGTGTGACCTTAGGGGATTGAAAAATAGTAAGAGAAGACATTATAACATAATTTACTACATAAGGGGTAACTAAGATAATTGTAATAGATATTTTAGGAGTAAGAAATGAATAACTAACCATTGAAGCTTGAAGAGGTGGAACTATGGTAAGCACTAGTGTAAAAGCAAAGGTAACTTTGGGTAATAAGGGTGTATGTACATCTAGATATTTTTACACTACATACTTTGACTTTGGAACATTCTTAAGAGTCATTGCTTTCAATTGTTCCTTAATTTTTTCCTCTATTTCTTTCTCTGTTTGGGGTTGCTCATCTTTCTTAGTGGGTTTCCCCCTTGATCTATTATGATTGCATCCTCCCTCATAATGGAAGGGTAATATTGTATTATTTGATTAATTTTCATGGATGTTTAAAAAAAAATCATCCTTATGTAGACTTTTGAATCATCCTCAGGATTCAAAAAGATTAGATCATGCTCATACTCATAATGTCCATAATTTTTCTTGAATTGTCTTTGAAACCTATTTATTTGTTGCATAATTACCCTCTTGGGATCCCAAAAACTGAATTCATCCAATCTAAACTTTAAATAACCTTTGTGTCTTGAGGGTTTGGTAAAATTTTAATAATTTTAGAACTATTCCCTCCAAATGCTTAGTTGTGTCTTATGTTACTTGGCCAATTTAGGCCTTCTCAAATTTTCATCCACACTATTAGATAGATGATAATCTATATCTGGATTGGATAATCTATCAGTCACATGCATGGTTAAATATAAATGGTCCACATTATTATATTCAACCTTGATTATTATGTTCTCTAGATAGAACCAAGAGTCACCTAATGACTTGAGTGGTCTCTTGATCTCTCTAGATAGTCTTGTCATTGGGTGCCCATTTATCACCTTATAAACCATGAGATAGAATGTGTCTACTATCCTCTATATATTATCCCTATATTATTATATATGGTGATGATTAAATTAATCAAAAATCCTTTTTTATCCTTTTGGATCAAAATGAGGGGTCTTGGTAGGCCTGATAGTCCCACAAATAGAGTCTACTAAATATGAAAGAAAGTAGAAGTTGTTATCTATTCAGTCATGCATAGTCCTTTAGGTTTTTAAATTATAAATTATGATTTATCTTGATGGGGGAATACATGTTTCTTCCAAAATTATAAATAGTAAAGGGACCTAGACCTCATCTAAATGGGTTGAAGATAGGGCTCCATGTAGCCTATTTAATAGGCCATGATAATTTTGACACCAGGTCTAAATTGAGAAATTGGTACCTTATTATTCATAAAAAAATTGTTTTGATTTTGAATCCATCCTATTAAGGTACCCATAAAAATATTATATTTGAACCAATCATTGGTTGTTTTCTAGTTGTTAGATATGTCTAGTTCTGGTAGTCTATAGAGATTTTCAAAGACTAAGTCAGCCACATATGCTACTAGTTGGGTATTGTTTTTCTTATCATAAATATATTATGTGCATGTTACTATTGTAAATATATTGTAAACTAAGTCCACATAGGAAAATATCTTAAGTTTGGCCACTACTTTGTGAAGTTTGATAGATTTGATTGATAACAAATCATCTCTATATTTCTTTTCATCAAGATTTAGATTGTCCTCATTATTTTATTGTTGAACAACCTAAAAATATAAAAAAATGGATGACTAGTGCTTAAATACATTATTCAAATTAGCTTGATCAAATTCTATGTCCTTGAACTCTTGCCTGGTTCCAAAGTAGAACATTGAAGGAGTTGGTTGTTGATTCTCGGCTTGCATTGTTGACTAAAATAATCTTTGTGATTAATTTTGAATTTATGGATTTCAATAAATATGGAGCTTGGCATAGTAATTTAAAATAAACAATTAGAAAATTCATTTCAATTTGACTTCAGGACATAATGTATAGCCATTTTATTACCCTATGAATTCATTTTTTGAATCCTTCATGCCTGAAAATTAGTTGTAGAGTAAAGGTCTCAATCACCCATCCATTCCAATTTTGAATTTGATTTTATGATGTAATATTTCAAAATTTCACTTAAAACATGGCACTTTATCATTGCCTTTGATTATTGAGTCATCCCTTTAAATTTTAATGTGTTGGTCTATCTTTATAGTTTTCATTATGTCATTAAATCTCAGCTTTTTACAATTGACTATGTCATTGTAGGACACATGGTGTATTGATTTATACATATCATTTCATCCTTGGGCCATTTTAGTATATATATATTAGTGAAGTAATAGAATGTGGCATATATATGCCATGAAATAGATACATGCATCAATCAATAAATGTCATGTGGTAGATAACTATATAAAGGATGACATGTGGTAGCTTGTCATTACATCATTTAGTCTGTGTCTTTGAGCAATGTCATTTTGTATATTAGCCTCTTTTTAATGAGATGATGGCACATGGAATCGTTTTTATTAGTCTCTCAATTGTCTATCTTTATAACTTATCTTTCTACCCCAAAGCTTGTGATCAAATGAGATTCAGACACATGGATTAATCTCATTGCTTAGGTGGTTTACAATTTTTTTCACTTGGGATTCTATAATAAGAGATGTGATGTGGTGAGATGAAGACATGTGGCCAAATCTCATGCATTAGTCTAGTTATAGGACCTTGTAACTAAGTTTCTAACAAATACTTACAATGTATTATGATGTGGACACTTGGTTGAATCTCCCTTAAACAACATGTCAAAATAATTTTTGAAGTCTAAATGAATTTCGATGGTCCTCAAAATTATGATCAACAAGAGACCCTTATTCACTGATCTATAAAATTGGCAAACTTAACAATTAAATGGTTAAATTGAGTAGTCAAATAAATTCATATAATAAAACTACAACCTTTAGAATGACTTTGATTGCATTATAATGCCAAACCTATGAAAAAAAAAAAAACATCAAGTGGAAATAAAATTAGGATTATATTATTTTATAAGTTCCAAAATAAATTCATGTCTTGATAAGGACAAAGTATGTAATATTTTAAGAATGCCTAGCTCCCTATTTAAATTTTTTGAAAATGGGATGTGTTGGTCACAACAAATGGTGACTCAATGGAGAAATAATCTTGAGTATTTGAGAACTCATAATGTTTTGATTTAGCTATCATACTAGAAATTCAATTTAATAATGGAGAAATAATAAAATTAAAGAACTGAAAGAGACTTCAAAATGGTCTTACAACATACTAACCTTTCTCACCTCTAAGATCATGTGTGATTATGTGAAGGTGATTTCCACTTATTATGAGAGTTTTATGAAATTATAAAAAAAAGATGAGGTTACTTTTTCTTTTCTTAGTGTTGGATAATAGATTTGTCCTTATCTAAAAATGTTTTATTTTGACTCTATACCCTTCTTATTTCAAGAAAAAACAAGTTAAACAACAAATGGGTGAACTATCAAGAATGATTCCCCTTTGAATTAAGGTACAACTCCCTTTAAGATTTTCAATGAATTCAAATTATTCTAATCATCATGATACACTTTTATCAAAAAGTGATTAAAGACTAACTAACATCCATACATAATCATGTTATGAATGTGATATCCTTTTCTATAACAACAATAGGTAGTAGAATACACATATTTTATCTTTAATAACAATAAAATAGATAAACATATATATATTGCTGAACCAATAAAGGATAAAACACATACAGTGAATTGTCTAATGAAAGAGTAATTACCATATGAAAGAAGATTTCACACAGAAAACCCAATTTCAAATACTCAAACACACAGATCTACATATGTAGTAATTGATTCTCCTTTTCATTCATAGATGAAAAATATTCTAGACAAACATCATATATATTGTAAAATAACAGTAGTTCAGTTTTAAAATTTCTTATCTCCTTTTCTTCCCTATTCTCTATATCTCCATTTTTAACCACTAAAAATATATATAGTTTCCCTAATTAACCAATATTTCAAACTAAACTAGAGTTAAAGTAACTCTAACCCATATGGGATTTAATTTTTACAATTTTAAATAAAGATCAAGTTTTAAACAAAAAACCAATTGAATAACTGAATAAAAAAATTGTGTGAGTAAGATCATTGCTAAAATGATGGATTAGAATCTCCAAATTTGTTGTGTTCAGTTGGGTAGGCACGATGAGATTTCCACTCCTAAAATGTTATAATAAACTCTTAGATTTTTGAGAGATTGGGAATATTGATGTGCTTTATCCTAGCCTTCCAGATATTTTCTTCCCTCTGAATTTTCCCCATCTTTTTTGCATGCTTTGGGAGTGTGCTGATGTAGTGACAAAGAAGTGACTCTACCTTTGAAATTTGAGATAAATTTTCAATTAATATGTTATCACTTTTTTTAATGATGCTAATATTTTCTTTAAAGGATTGAATCATAGTATTGATATCCTTTTCTAGTTTTTCATCATCCTTTATGTATTTTACATCAATACACTGTAGATCATGCTGTAATGATTGAGTGAATTTATAAATTTATTTGATCATTTTTATGAGTTCAATTCACCCTTGCTAGGATTATAAATTTCTCCATTATATGTTTTTCTTACTTACATATAGTACATCTTCATCCAGACATGTTAAATTCTTTTCTGACAAAAACTTTGCTATTCCATACTTTTGTACCTCATCAATTTGGTTCATAACACTCATCCATTTGCCTTCATCTTTTATCCATAGAGAATTTTGTATCTTCAAATATTAAACAATAATTATGGTTATATCATATACATTCTTCATTTTATGAATGTATTTACCTTTCTTAATGATGCCATCCAACCAATCATTAAATACCCTAGTGACCATTTTACTTCTTTGTATCTGATCCAACATCTTTTGATTGATAGGTGATTTTAGATCGAAAGATAGTGGTAGTTGGGCAATAGGTTGTGGATTTGGATTATGAATGGAATCAATGTATTCAACCATTGACTGCAAGGTCTGCTTCAACTTCCTTTTGTCTTTTTCATCCTTCTAGGTTTGATTGATGATCCTTTTGGTGGATGCTTCAAGGTGATGTACATCTGTGACATGTGATGCAGTCCAAAAATCTATTTTTTCAATTGTAAAATCCTTAACTGTAGGATCTTAAACTTCCTCATCAGCTCTTGGTCAAGCTATTTCTACATTCTAGTTCCTTGTGTTAGGTTTGACATCTACCCTAGATGTTTTTTTTAATTTCTTGGATTTAGGAGTTTTTCCTAAACATTTACTCACATGTCTTCCAATGTCAAAGAAAATGGTACAATTTTCCTTTTGCTACTAATTGAGCTTTCTAGCCACTTGGGTGCAGAGGCCGAGACTTCTTTATTAGGATTTGATTGATCAGAGGTACATTTGAAATAATCATTAGGTCAACAAAATCAAAAGCAATATCTTTTTGTTATTTTGCACTAACTTCCTCTGCCATTCATGAATTGGATTCTTTATCACCTATTGCTTCTTCTGAATCCTCTTTAGAATTCAAATCCACAACTATTTTTTTAGTAATCTGACTCTTTCTCTTGCTTTTCATCCTTGATTTGGTGGCATGAGGAGGTAGAATATTTGTAAGGGCCTTCTTGGATTCTTTGATGATAGGATCCCTTCTAGTTTTTGACTTTGAAGTACTTGGATTACAAATAGCAATAAGATGGTTAGAGGACCTTATTAGGGCTGGTGATTCAACTATTGATGTACATTACTTGGGAACTTTGTTTTGAGCCCCCCTAGTTTTTATTCTCTCAACCATTTATTAGTTCTCCTTATCACTGGGAGGGTCTTAACCTCAATCCTATTTTCTTCATTTTTATCCCAGTCAATTTCTAGAATAGGTTATTGTTTTATCTACTCAAATTATGGATCAGTCACCTATTCTTCATTATCAAAAATTATAGAAATGTCGATATTCAAATTAAGGGTAATTATTTATCCTAGAGAGAATCTAGACCATAGTTTCCTTCTAACCTCAAAGTCATCTAAACAATCCTCCCAATAATCCTCTAATTGGGGAATATGTGAAAACCCTATTCTAAAATCCAAGTTATCCCTGACAAAGCCTTTACTATCAAATTAGGATCTGGTCGTGAAGCACTAAAAATTGAATTTTTTAAAAATCCAATTCTAAATTCAAAGCATCAGATACTGACTGGCATAAATAACATCCAATTTTGATGGGAAAAGATATGCCAGGTTTCTTTTTCAGTAGGATTTTTTTATCTACATGTGATAATTGTCTACAGACTTCTATCACCACAAAATGGTCAAAAACATACTTGGGTAACCTCAAAGGTTCACTGTCAATATCCCCAATTCTGATATAAGTGAACTTGGAAAACTAAATAAATAAACCACCATAAATTTTAATCAGTTGCATAGCCTCATCAGACATCCTCTTATTGATGTTGTTTATTAATTCATAAATCATTTTTTTGGTAAACACATCATTAACTCTCTTGTAATTCTCACAAAAATTATGCATTTGTAATTGTGAGTAATAGTCATAAATTTTGTTGTCTTCAACCAAGGGTGCATTAGATAGTGCTACCCATTATCTTGTAGATGCCAAGAAATAGAAGAGGTACGAGGACATATAAAAAATTTTATTCCCTAAACAATTAGTTATACACAGATGCAAACATTCAACTGCAATTTCCACCCAATCCAAATATTGCTCTCCTTGAAGGATCACCTGTATGAAAAAGTACATCTAATCTTCCCAATAATATGCCTGAGCATTTCCCTTTAACCTATGTAACAATACCATAATATCTTGTACTTCCAGAATCATGTGATTTCTTGTCAATGGTTTGGGCAGTCTTGAACCCCCTTTTTGGAACTTCAATAACCAATTCCTTGCAATCACGCTCTTGTAAATTGCTTTCTTTAGTGAAAAATAACCATAGGAAGAGGTAATACTAAGGTGAAAATATGGTTCCTTGGGAAAAATTCTCATCACAAACATTAGGGTTTGTCTATTGATATGAAGTAAAACATCACCATCTACATTTTTTATGCACCTATTTTGAGGCTCATATCTATTAATGCATTATAGAACTAATTTAGGGCATTCTAAAACCATGGAAAAGGCCACAGCTTTGACCAAAATCCAAGTTATCCCTGATAAAGCCTTTACTGTCAAATTGGGATCTAGCTATGAAGCACTAAAAATTGAATTTTTGAAAATCCAATTCTAAATTCAAAACATTAGATACTGACTAGCATGAATAACATCCAAGTTTGATTGAAAAAGATATGCCACATTTCTTTTTTATTTTGAATTTTTTATCCACATGTGCTAATTGTCTATAGACTTCTATAAACATAAAATGGTCAAAAACATACCTGGGTAACCTCAAAGGTTCACCATCAAAACCCCCAACTCTGATATAAGTGAACTTGGAAAATTGAATAAAGAAACTACCATAAATTTTAATCAGCTACATAACCTCATCAGACATCTTCTTATTGATGTTGTTTACTAATTCATAAGTCATTTTTTTTGGTAAACACATCAATAACCCTCCTGTAATTCTCATAGCAATTATGCATTTGTAATTGTGAGTAATAGTCATAAATTTTGTTGTCTTCAACCAAGGATGCATGAGATAGCCTACCCTTTGTCTTGTAGATTCTAGGCAATAGAAGATGTACAAGGACATATAAAAATCTTTATTTCCCAAATAATTACTTAGACGTAGATGCAAACATTTAACTACAATTTCCACCTAGTCCAAATATTGCTCTCCTTAGAGAATCACCTATATGAAAAATTACATCCAGTCTTCTCACTAATATACCTGAGCATTTCCATTCAACCTATGCAATAATACCACAATATCTTGTACTTTCATAATCATTTGATTTCTTGTCAATGGTCTGGGTAGTCTTGAACCCCTTTTTTGAACTTCAATAACCAATTCCACCGCTCTTGTAAATTAATTTTTTTAGTGGAAAATAACCATAAAAAGAGGTAATATTGAGGTCAAAATATGGTTCCTTGGGTAGAATTCTCATCACAAACATTAGGGTTTATCTATTGATATGAAGTAAAGCATCACCATCTACATTTCTGATGTACCTATTTTGAGGTTCATATCTATTCATGCATTCTAGAACTAATTCAGAGCATTGTACAACCATGGGAAAGGCCACAACTTTGACCAAAGCACTTTCTACTATCTTCTACATCATATGATTTGACACAAGATTTCTAGCCCTCTCTTTAAAATTTTCTAAGTCATATTGAACCAGAGAGGTGTCCCCAATTTTAGGAAGAGAACAGATCAGACTAGGACCATGCTCATAACCAAGACATGCAAATTTCATGGCTACAAGTTGGAGGATGTAATTAAAAAAAAATGTTTTGAACTTCTTAGACAATGCTGGAAACTCAAAAGGATTCTTCTTTCCAAACAAGTAATGGAAATAGCCTATAGTAAGAGAAGAACTCACCTTAAATGTATCTGAAATCACTATGAATTTGAGCAAAAAAAATCTTATACCACCTGTGATGTTCTCCTTTGGATCACCTAATATGTTTGTTTCCTAAATTTGACTTGTTCTCTCTTGATACAGACATTAACCAAGACAAATAATTAAACTAAAATAATACATACTAAAAATGCTTGATAAGACATGAACTCTAACATATGCATTAATGGCAAGTATTTTTTACACATGATTTTGATGAGTAATTATTATCTATAACCTCATAAAATTTAAAACTTTTTACTTTATAATGAGTTTAGGATATATTATCCTCTAAATCTCTTGCTACTTTTAGACTTACAAAAAGCCTCAGGGTGAGATAAGAGTATAGTCACTGAACCTTTGAATCTTTAAACCATTAAACTTTTAGAACGTGGTTCAATTTTGAAGTTTAAAGATATGAGATGAATCACACAGGTTGACCAATAATCACATGACTTTTCCAAAAACTTTGAATTTTGAAAAAGTGAATAGTTGAACTGTTGAATTGTTGAACCGTTGAACCATTGAACTCCACTATGAGGTTCAAGTGGTAGGTTCAATAATATATTAAATTATACAAGGGAACTGAGTGAACATTACTCTTTACAAAACATTAGGTATTGAACTATTGAACTGTTGAACTCTAAAAAAGGGTTCAAGTTCAATCGAAAGGTTCAAAGACATAATTGAAATATATAATGGGACAAATAGTTTAGTTTGAGAAACATTGAATCATTGAACCTATTGAACCATTGAACTCTTGAACTTCAAGAATGGTTCAATTTCAAATGTCCAAATATTTATAAATTTTAGACACAAAAGATGAAAGGTGGGTGAACTTAAAAAATAAAGAGTCGACTTAATAAACAAAGATATGACCAATAAAGGGAAAATGATGAGTTGAATCTTACTTAAGGACATTCATGAAAAATTAAATAAGGGTGACTCAAAAGGTAACATTGGCTCTGACTGGGTTCTACATTTTATGGTAAAATGTAGAGAACTCAAAAACTCTGGTTATGCATAAACTGAGACACAGAGATGGAAGAAAAGAAGAAGACAAACCAAAATCAGGAAAGGAAAACACAACACGTGACAACAAAGGAAAGACTATGTACAAAATAGGGGACACTTATTTCACAGTTGATACAACTTAAGATCCTATCCATTATAAGATAGGGGTAAAATAGCTCCATCCAGATATTCTAATTTAAAAGAATTAGGACCCAGTACGTGACGAATTTTGAAAGGCCCTTCCAAAGTGAATCAAATTTGCCATGTGCTCCTTTAGGTTATCTCCTTCTATCCCATAACAATACTTCATCTCCTTCCATTAACTTTCTAGGTTTAGTTTTCTGATAAAAAATCTTTTTAACCTTGGCTTGATGAGTAGTAATCCGATCAACTAGTTCATTCCTCTCTTCTTCAATCTTAGTTAAGTACATAACTCGTCTCTCTAAAGAATCTTGAAAGTACTGATCTTCAATAATTTTTTTTAATTTAGCTATAGATAATTCCAAAGGTAATGATAATTGTGATCCTATCCCATAAACTAGTTCAAAAGGTGCCATTCCTATTACTCTTTTTGGGGTTACCCTGTTAGCCCATAGTGCTTCATAAAGTTTCTTATGCCAATCTTTAGGATTATCACTCAACAATTTCTTCATGATGGCTATCATATTTTTATTACTGGAGTTCGCTTGTCCATTCCCTTAAGGGTAATAATCTGATGAGTGAGAAAGAGAGATACTATGCTCATAGTAGAATGAAGTAAGTTCCATTAAAGAAAAATTGGTAGCATTATCTGCTACAAGCTTCTGAGGAACACCAAAATCTACCAATATATTTTCTTTGAGAAAATTACATACCACTTCTAAAGTGGTTCTTTTCACAGGGGATACTTCAACCCATTTCATATAATAGTTCATTGCTGTTAAAATATGTGTATGACCAACACTTGAAGGAGGTGAAAGAGGCCCAATGAAGTCTAATTCCTATTGTTTGAAAGGTTCTTCAATAATGATAGGCCTCAGAGGCAATGTCACAAGTCTTGGTCTTCCTAAAAATATTTTGCATTTTTCACAGTTAGCCACCCATTTATATGCATCTTTGAGCATACCTGGTCAATAATAACAATATCTAAGGATTTTGAATGCTATGACCGAAGAAGAGAAATGTCAACCATAGGCTTCATTATGAAAAAATTCTAATAGTTTGTATTGTTGTTCTTTATCTACACATCTCAGAAAGGTTCCATCTAGTCCCCTTTTGTATAGGACATCACACCAAATGACCTCAAATTCCTTTTCTCCTTTGGGGATAAGGGACTGGGACAGTCTCCATAAGTAAGATAGTGTGCCACATTTAGGAACCATGGATCTTATAAACTTACCAACAAGATAGTGGGAAGTTCTTCTTCCTTTTCTTCTTCTTTACTTTCGGTAATTAGCTTGCATAAACCTTGACCTCTAACCAATTTGGTTGGTTTAATCTCCAAGTCATATTTTTGAATTTTAGCAACCCATGTTTCTCTATTGTTCATCCCAACATCTTATTGAGTTAGAATACTTTTTACAACCAAATTAGGAACAAATACAATTGAATGAGAATGAAGTATATAATATTTGAATTATTTAACAACCTTTAATACATTAAAAGCTTTTTCTCAGCCAAAGAATATTTAAGTTCATGCTTCTTGAGAGGAACACTCATAAAAGCTATTGGGACTTCTACATTTAATTCAATTTTCTATAACAAGATATCGGACATGGTATATTCAAAAGCATAATAGTAAATAACAAAGTCTTTTTGGAAATCAGGGTTTACCAAAGTAGGTGTTTGTGCAATCACCTCTTTAATATCTTCAAATTCTTTCTTAGCAATTTCATTCCATCTGAATACTTGTTTTTCACTCATCATCCCCACAATATGCTTTATAATCTAATAAAAATTAGGAATGAACCTTCTAATAAAATTAATCTGACCAAAGAAAGACTTAACTCTAGTCCTATTAGAAGGAAGACTTAGCTATTGTATTGCTCTAACCCTTTCTAGGTCAATCTTGATTCCATCCTTTGAAACTAGGTGCCATAATAACTTCCCTTTTGTAACACAAAAAACTAACTTCTTAGGGTTAAGAGATATCCCATGACTCTGACACCTTTATAAAATGGTCTCCAGATCTTTCAGATGATCCTCCCTTTTTCTAGAGAAAATAGTCAAATCATCAAAATAAATGATAATAATTCTATCTTTCATATCTTTAAAGGATGAATCCATCACCCGTTGAAAAGTTACACCAGCACTAATCAAACCAAAAGGTATACAGTTATAATCAAAAGTTCCTTGAGGTGTAGTGAAAATAGTTTTATGTTAGCTAAAACTACACTTATCTGATTATAACTTGAGAACCCATCTAGCATGGACATCATTTCTAACCCAGCAATAGTTTGCAAGATGTGATTTATCATAGGTAAGGGATACTTAACTTTTCAACTAGCATGGTTCAAATTCTTGAAGTCAACACAGATTCTTATTTCTCCATTCTTTTTGTGTACTAGAACAATGTTTGCTACCCAGGTGGAGTGATGAATTGGATAAATAATCCTTGTCGTTAACATCTTGTCAATATCTTTAAAGATAGCCTCAACAGCTTTTGGGTTATAATTTCTCAGCTTCTACCTGAATGGCGTTGTATTTTCTTTCAAAGGAATATGAAGCTAAAACTTCCCATGCCTAAAATCCTTAAGATCATCATAGCACCAAGCAAAGACATCTTTATACTTAATCAACAAATTAATTAATTTGTTTTTCTCCTTTGGTGAACAAAACTTACCAATGGATATCTATTTGGGATTAGTCTCACTCCCAATGTTTATGTTCTCATAATCCTCCATTTTATTAAGATTTTGGGCAAGTTTGCGTTTAGTATATTCATCTTGTTGAGTGGCTAAATATTCTAGAGAAACCAATCCTTTAGGAATTTTGTTTCCATTTAACTGAATTACATCATCTTTTGAATTGATTCATGGATCAAGATTGAATTCTTTACATTCTAATTCAAAACCTTCAAAATAAGTCCCCAAGAACATGTTGGCATTCTCCAAATTTTTCTAATTTGCTTATTATTCTCATAAACTTGCCAATTTTTAGCATTATCTGGGACTTTAGGATGATAGACTAGTTCTATTCTATATGAATCCCTTTTGAAATCAGGGTGATGGAGAAGAAGAGAAGCTAATACTACTAGAGAATAAACCCATGTGTTTTGGTCTCTGGGAATTGCTTCAATAGAAAAGGCATCAAAATATTTTATCTCATCCCAAACTCTATTTCTATAATGTCTCAATCTGTTATTTTTAACTAAAAAAATGCCTCTTACCTATTTGACAATTAATTCAACATCTCCTCTTACCTTGAGTATATTTACACCCTTTCCTTTATCTTCATTTAACCCAAGAAACAAAGCCTCATAATCTATAGTATTATTAGTGTTTTTAAATTATAGCTTGAAAGAGTAAGGAAAATTTTCATCTTCAAGTGAGATCAACACAATCCATGCTCCTGAACCAACATTAGCACAACTGCCATCAAATTCCATGGTCCATAGATCATCTAGATGAATAGACTTTGGGATAGATTATTCCTTTAAGTCTTTAGAGGAGAGAAAATAGTTACTAAATTCACATTCTTTAAATAGAATCTGAGACTTAGGATCATCAGAAGGGTATATAGTAAACTTGTATTTAGGTTCAAGTTCTAGCTTAACTTTATGCTTTCCCACTAGAATTGTACCTTTTGACCAATCCAATTTAATCTTCCCACCCAAATCTTTGCAAAAAGTCCTACTCAACAACATCCCATAACTAGCAGGGATATCTGCTACCAAGATAGTCAACTTCACCTTTTTATCAGGATAGGCTGCAAGAGCAACTCATGCATCTTTAATTTGTCTGAACAAAGAAATCTATTTTCCATCTATGGAGTAACATCTACTAAATATTTTTGTAAGGGATAAGCCTACAGATTTGGCTACATAATAAGGCATTATATTATCAAAAGAATATGAGTCTATAATACAATTGCTGAGTTTATGACCATTTATGAATAAAGAAACATAAAATGGGTTGGGATTCATATTAGCTATATAAAGGGAATCATTAGATGAATTGAGGGTCATTTTAGGAGTTTAGTGGGTGTTTGAGGTGGAGAAGTAAATAATTAGGCAATGGAAGACTTAGTATTAACATTTAATTGACTCTCAGGTTCAGCTTGTGTAGGCTCATTTTTGATATGTTTAACCAATTTATGAAGTTATTTGGGTTTTAACTTGAGGTATTTAGTAGGGGATATTTGAATCTTTATAGACTTACACAAATATAAAATATCAAAAGAAGTCTCATGATCATTTTTATGTGACAATTTATTTCCTTGGGTCTTTAGATTAAGATAAGAGATTCTAATAAAAGGTTCCTTACCTTTAATGGGCACTTCTTGAGTATTAGAAAATATCATATTCTTTTGACTTTTGGTAAGCACAACACATGAAGGTTCTTCAAGAGTAACCAATATTTCACCTCCTCTTTCTGAATCAGACTCATATTGTAAGAAATGTATTTCAGACTCACCAAGTTCTTCAAAGTTCCTTTCTTCTTAAGTATCCTCCCCTAACACATCTTGAGTAGTAGTCATTTGAGCATATCTAATCATCTTTGGACAAGAATTTCTATCATGATCAATAGTCAAATGAAAGGCACACATGTTACCTCTTCCAGAAGGAGCTTCAATAGTCAACCTTGGTTATGTTGATGTAAGTGGTAATATCTTGCAAGCATTTTCATGTTGATTAAAATTTCTCCTGCCAATATCTTGTTATGGTTGTTGGAATGAAGTATCAGTCTTAGATAATTGTCTTTTTGGGGCAATCATATCATTGACTAGTCTTTGAACCATAGGATCTGTAGAGGATGAGGGTTGAGCATTAGGTACTTGGACTTCTTTCTTCCATTTTCTAGCCATAATAAGATCATCTTCTAAACCAACTACCAAAGATTATGTGGTTTCTAAATCGACAATTGCACCTCTTTTGAGATGAAAACTTATATCAAAAGGCATAGAATTAATAAAGAAACATTTTTGATTCTCAGCAATTGGCCTTTTTATAGTAGGGATCCTGTGCATAATTCTATTAAAT
>JARHVA010004851.1:1147500-1200000 GCA_037957365.1 Torreya grandis
GAGGGCAATCGAAGGTCTAGAAGCCCTTGCAGAGGGAAGTTCAAAGTATAGAATCCCTTTTGAAGGTGTAGGGAAAGTCAAAGAGCCCAAAAAAAAGTCAAAGTAGCCAATTCCCACAGACTTTTTGTCTGTAGGAAAAAGCCTAAAATAGAAAACCTATGAGAAAAAAGCCCAAAAAAAAAGACCTGATGACTTTTGCCGAGGATAGTGACATCTCAAAAGCTATCAAATTTAAGTAGGCAAACTAGCCATTGGGTGATGGCTGCATGAACGTCAAATTTAACATAGTGAAATATCCATTATTTTTGAACTATTTGAGCGCCAAGCATGAAAGGAGCCTGAGGAACACAGAAACCCACCAGAAGATCACCCTCAAGGGCTGAAAGTGTAGGAAGAAGACAAGGAGTAGAAAAGATAAAGTGTCCAAGTGACAAAGGGAAGATGAGTCATTATCAGATGAGTGGCAAAGCCTATTTTTTGTAGTTGGCATTGATGAGGGGACAAATAACAGTCTGTTTATAGAAAAAGGTGTGGCCATGCTCTTACATTAATGCTTGAATGCCAAAGTCAATTTGGGCAATTGTGCAACATGGTTGTAGCAGGCCTTTTCTAAAAAATGACATCAGTAACAGTGGTTTCCTCTTCCCAAGGTTTAGAATGCACATGGGCCACTTGCAAAAAAGGGGCACCAAAATCTTTCCCAGGAAGCACCAAGTTTTCTTCCTCTTCCTATATATTGTAAACTCCTCTTTCGAGAAGAGGATTCACTCTCAACCTTAAGGCAAAACTCTGCCCAAAAATCTCTCAGGCTTGTAAGGTAGAGCTCTGCCAAAATTTTTACCTTGAATCAGAACATAGCTATTTTAACCTCCATTCTGAGTTTAGCATCTTTAGTATGTGTCTATGACTTAATTCTATGTTAAGTCATTTTATTAAATGCTTTTGTAGAATGATTTTAGCATGTCTAGTGCATTTTTGAGTTTCCTTTTACAGGTCTATCAGAAGTGTCCCTAGAGGAGTGTAGGTGAAGTGGATAGGCTACTATAGTGTGTCCCAAAATGCCTCTAGTAGTTATTTCCTCCCTGTATCTCCATAGACCCCTGACCCACTGATGTAGAAGGTTTTCTCACTTTAGATGAAGCGTATAGGCACTTCTTTTTGGTGAAAAGTGTATATTCAGGCTGGGTGGATCACATTTTTTTGTGTATCACCTTTTCTTTTTAAGGCTTAAGCTTTGTTTTCAGCATCTCTCTCTCCCTTTTCATCCCCCCCCTTTCCATTTTATTTGTTAACAGTAGGAGAAACCTAGGCCTAAATGATACATCAGAGGGATCTAGCCCTCATCTAGAGACTCTCCCCTCTAGCTTCACTAGTCCCACAGGCGAGAGGGGAGTTTCCATTATTGTGTGAAGAAGGCAAGAGCTTAGCCTCCTGCCAAGGGTGCAATCTTCTGCGTTAATAGTTTTTGGTATGCCTGATGGGACTAACTAGGACAAGTTGTGTCCAAAGAGTTGAATAAAATTTGGTGTGTTCTTCAACCGACCAGCCTTTGGAGGCTTTTGCATCAACACTAATGGTGACTCCGAGTTGAATCAACTGGTTAAGCAACCTCGTGCCATCATAAATCACATTTTTGTATGCATAATTCCTTTGCACAAGATCATGTGTCTTGTTTTCCTTCATATTACCATGATCAAGCTCAAAACATTCATGCAATCCCCTCAAGTAGCCCTCCTAATTATCCATCAACCAAAAGGGAAAATTCCAATTCTGAGATCTTTCACCCTGATGGCAACCTCTTGACCTAAGGGGAAATAGTGGAATCATGGGGCAGGAAAGAGAAGAAGAAAGGTTTAGCTCAAACTACTCCTACCCATGATTCCTATGATCTCCAAGAAAGGCTCTTCCAAGAAGATCTAGCTAGGAGAATTGCAGAGTTAGAATCTAAAGAGAGATTCCTCAGCCAGTGTGTGATGGATGGTTCAGACCCAACAACACATTCCATGTTTGAACACACCCCATCTACACATTTCCAAGAGAGATATCAGGCCACACTTGATATTGGTGAAGTGCTAGCCAGATGGAAGGAGGAGGAATCATTCGATTCTAGCTCAAGGACTGCCTTCTCTTCCACATGGTGTTCCCACTTCACCCCTTCTCAAGGAGGATCCTATTCTATAGGAGGTGAGTGAGGAGTAGAAGATCTAATCTATAGTTTTTTAGGAGGTTGTCATGAGCGACAACAAAGAAGAAATCATCATCGATGCTCCTTGTGAAGACCTCATCAGTAATGGAGAAGATGTAGGTCACGCATACATGCAGATGTTCCAGCAGTATGAGGAGGAACAAAAGCATGGTAAGCTCTCTTCCCCTCTGTTTGATGAACTTCTTTACTATTTTGATGAGGAGGATAACTATGCTAAGGAGCTTGAGTTGGAGGAAGATTAGGAGGATATCTTTAAACATCTAGAGATCCTAATCGCTAAGGAGGAAAAGGAGAGGTTTGTCTTCCTTGAGGGAGGCCTTAAAGAAGAAAGCTTTGAATAGAGAGGTAATGTTTTATGGGATGAACAATCAGTTTGTGATTCCATTTCAGACATCACAACTATAACCATTCTTCAAGAAGGCCAAAAAGAAGCAGAGGATGAGTCTGACAGAGTCTTCAATGAAGCAAAAGGAAATGGGTCAGACCATGATGCATTACAGAGGGACTGTACAGATCAAAGGGCTTATGGTGATGAGCCAGAAGCTACTAATTTCTTGGTAAAGAGCACCAGTATGAGGAAACATCATTAAAAAAGCTTCCAAGAACAAATAGAGTATAGATATGTTAGGAGCATGTTTGAATCTAATTCACTTGAATACCAGCCAATGCAGGTGACAGGCAAGAAGAGCAAGTCACCAACCCTTTTTTTCTTTCAGCTACTTGCCTGGCACCATAAGTCTTCTTGCCAAGAAGGGGACTTAGGAAGTTTCCCTTTTGATCTAGGAGGGAGGCAAACATTCCTGGTTAGTTGTATATAGTAGTTTGATTTTAGTTTCTTTCCTACTTTCCCTAAGTGCAGTTTGCATAGGTAGTGTTTTTTAGCCTTGTGTGTTTCCCTTTGTGTGTGGGGTAAAAGCTTCATGTTTTGATTCTCAAATCTTTTGGGGCTGTTGCTAACCTTTCTTCAAAGCTACATCTAACTCCATGCCCAATGGACTGCAAGGCAACTAGTCTTTAAGCATAGCAAGCATGCTTCCCCTGGGAGTCACCAATTTGTTGACCATTTTTTGCCCAACAGGCTAAAAATTGGTCCCCCTTTACCCCTGCTATTCTAGGCCATTTTCATTTTCTAATTTTACATGAATTTGTTCATTTCTATGGACTCTACAAAATTTCTATAGACTCTGTAGGTTTTAGATTTCTATAGACTCAATAGGTTAGTCCTTTGGCGCATGAAGGATCAGTTCCAGAGAGAGTTCTAGGTTTTACAAGGCTTCTTCAGGCTCTGGTCTAAAGAAAATCACAAGGAAAGTTGGCACCTTTAAACCATTGGATCAGTTCAATGCCTTAGTTCAATGTTTAGTTTAATCAGTTCCAATTCATTTCTTGGTTCATGAGCTAGTTCAATGTTTTGGCTTTGGTCCATCGCTTAAGGTTCAATGCACTTGGTTCGATGCCTGGTTCAATCGGTTCAAGTGCAACCAATGGGTTCATCAGTGTGTAGCTTTAAACCATTAAACTAGTTCAACCAATTGGTTTATTCAGTAGGTTCAACACAAGGTTCATCAGCCTTGGTTCACTTAGTAAGTTTAGTGGCATCAGCTCAAGTAGCTTCCAGTTCAATCAGACAGTTCAATGTCAAAGTTCAACGGGCTCAGCGTGCTTCGTTGAATCATTGAATTGGTTCAATGAATTGGTTCAATTGTTTGGTTCAATACTTAAGTTCAATGCTTTAGTTCAATGGATGGTTCAACAAGGAGGATCAATGAATCAATTCAAGGCTTGGTTTAATGGGCATCAACGCGCAGTGATTGAACCATTGAACTGATTGAACCGTTGAACCAATTTTGGTTCAACGGGTTGGTTTAAAGGCTTGGTTCAAGGGTGTGTCCTATAGCTAGAGGATAGCTGAAGGTCCAAAATCCCTTGTGGAGGGCAGTTCAAAGTCCAAAAGCCCTTTTGAAGGTGTAGGCAAAGTTAAAGAGCCTACAGAAAAGTCAAAGCGGCCAATTCCTATAGACTTTTTGTCTGCAAGAAAAAGCCCAAAATAGAAAACCCATGGAAAAAGCCTTAAACAAAAGACCCAATGACTTTTGCCGATGATAGTGATGTCTTAAAAGCTATCAAATTTAAGCAGGTGGACTAGTCGTTATCTGACAGCCATGCGAACGTCAAATTTAACATAGTGAAATATCCATTGTTTTTGAACTATTTGAGCGCCAAGAATGAAAGGAGCCTGAGGAATGTAGCAACCCGCTAGAAGATTGCCCCTAAGGTCTGAAAGATTAGGAAGAAGATAAGGAGCAAAAAAGATAAAGCATCCAAGTGGCAAAGGGAAGGTGAGTCATTGTTAGACGAGTGATGCAGCCTATTTTTTGTAGTTGGCATTGATGAGGGGACAAACAATAGTCTGTTTACAGAAAAAAGCCATGGCCATGCTTTTACATTAATGTTTGAATTTCAAAGTCAATTTGGGCAATTATGTAGCATGGTTCTAGTAGGCCTTTTCTAAAAAATGACATTAGTAACAGTGGTTTCCTCTTCCCAAGGTTCAGAATGCACATGGGCCACTTGCTGAAAAGGGGTGCCAAAATATTTCCTAGGAAGCACCAAGTTTTCTTCCTCTTCCTATATATTGTAAACTTCTCTTTCAAGAAGAGGATCTGCTCTCAGCCTTAAGGCAGAACTCTACCCAAAAATCTCTCAGGCTTATAAGGCAGAGCTCTACCAAAATTTTTACCATGAATCAGAACTTAGGTATTTTTACCTCCATTCTGAGTTTTGCATCTTTAGTATGTGTCTATGCCTTGATTTCATGTTAAGTCATTTTATTAAATGCTTTTATAGAATGATTTCAGCATGTCTAGTGCATTTTTGAGTTTCCTTTTATGGGTATGTCAAAAGTGTCCCTAGAGGAGTGTAGGTGAAGTGGATAGGCTGTTGTAGTGTGTCCCAGAATGCCTCTAGTAGTTATTACCTCCCTGTATCTCCACGGACCCCTAACCCACTGATGCATAAGGTTTTCTCACTTTAGATGAAGTGTATAGGTGCTTCCTTTTGGTGAAAAGTGTATATTTGGGCTAGGTGGATCACATTTTTTGGTGTATCACCTTTTCTTTTTTAGGCTTAGGCTTTATTTTCAACATCTCTCTCTCCCTTTTCATCCCCCACCTTTTCCATTTTGTTTGTTAGTAGTAGGAGAAACCAGGGCCTAAATGATATATCAGAGGGAGCTAACCCTCATCTAAAGACTCTCCCCTCTAGCTTCGCCAGTCCCATAGGTGAGAGGGGAGTTTCCATTATTGCGTGAAGAAGGAAGGAGTTTGGCCTCTTGCCAAGGGTGCAATCTTCTGTGTCAACAGTCATGAAGCACTAAAAATTGAATTTTTAAAAATCTAATTCTAAATTCAAAGCATCAGATACTGACTAACATGAATAACATCCAAGTTCGATGAGAAAATATATGCCGGGTTTCTTTTTCATTGGGAAACATGTGATAATTATCTACAGACTTCTATCAACACAAAACAGTCAAAAACATACTTGGGTAACCTCAAAGGTTCACCATCAAAACCCCCAACTCTGATATAAGTGAACTTGAAAAACTAAATAAACTATCTTAAATTTTAATCAGCTACATAGCCTCATCAGAGATCCTCTTATTGATGTTATTTACTAATTCATAAGTCATTTTTTTGGTAAACACATCATTAACTCTCCTGTAATTCTCATAACAATTATGCATTTGTAATTGTGATTAATAGTCATAAATTTTACTATATTCAACTAAGGGTGCATGAGGTAGCCCTACCCATTGTCTTATAGATGCCAAGAAATAGAAGAGGTACGAGGACATATAAAATTCTTTATTCCCCAAACAATTACTTAGACCAAGATGCAAATATTCAGCTGTAATTTCTGCCCAGTCTAAATATTGCTCTCCTTGGAGGATCAACTATATGAAAAAGTACATCCAGTCTTCCCAATAATATGCCTGAGCTTTGCCCTTTAGCCTATGTAGCAATACCACAATATATTTTACTTCTAGAATCATGTGATTTCTTGTTAATGGTCTAGGCAATCTTGAACCCCCTTTTTGTAACTTTAATAACCAATTCCTTGTGATCACACTCTTGTAAATTACCTTTTTAGTGAAAAATAACTAGAAGAAGAGGTAATATTGAGGTCAGAATATGGTTCCTTGGGTATAATTCTCATCACAAACATTAGGGTTTATCTATTGATATGAAGTTAAACATCACCGTCTACATTTATGATGCACTTGTTTTGAGGTTCATATCTATTCATGCATTCTAGAACTAATTTAGGGTATTAAACAACCATGGGAAAGGTCGTAGCTTTAACCAAACCACTTTCTACTATCTTCTGCATCATAGGATTTGACACAAGATTTCTAGCCCTCTCCTTAAATTTTCTAAGTCATATTAAACCAGAGAGGTGTCCCCAATTTTAGGAGGAGAATAGATGAGACCAGGACCATGCTCGTAACCAAGACATATAGATTTCATGGCTACAAGTTGGAGGATGTAATGAAAAAAAATGTTTTGAAATTCTAAAACCATGCTGAAAACTCAAAAGGATTCTTCATTCCAAACAAGTAATGAAAAAAACTTATAGTAATAGAACTCACCTTTAAAATTATCTAAAATCACTATGAATTTGAGCAACAAAAATCTTATACCACCTATGCTATTCTCCTTTGGATCACCCAGTATGTTTGCTTGCTAAATTTGACTTGCTCTCTCTTGATAAAGATTTTAACCAAGTCAAATAATTAAATCGAAACAATACGTGCTAAAAATGTTTGATAAGACATGAAATCTAACATATGCATTAGTGGCAAGCATTTTTTACGTGTGATTTTGATGAGTAATGATTATTTATAACCTCATGAAATTTAAAACTTTCTACTTTATAATGAGTTTCAGATATATTCTCCTCTAAATCTCCCACTAATTTTGACTTAGATAAAGCCTCAAGGCGAGATGAGAGTATAGTCACTAAAACTTTGAATCATTGAACTATTGAACTTTTGGAATGTGGTTCAATTTCAAGGTTCAAAGATATGAGATGAATCACACAGGCTGACCAATAATCACATGACTTTTTTAGAAACTTTGAATTTTGAAAAAGTGAACCATTGAACCATTGAACTATTGAACCATTGAACCATTGAACTCTGCTATGAGGTTCAAGAGGTAGGTTCAATGATATATTAAATTATACAAGGGAATTGAGTGAACATGACTCCTTACAAAACATTGGGTATTAAACTATTGAACTGTTGAACTCTAAAAAAGGGTTCAAGTTCAACTGAAAGGTTCAAAGACATAATTGAAATATACAAAGGGATAAACAATTCACTTTAAAAAACATTAAATCATTGAACCTAACCTATTGAACCATTGAAATCTTGAATTTTGAGAATGGTTTAAGTTCAAAGTTTCAAATCTTTAGAAATTTTAGACATAAAAGATGAAAGGCGGACTAACTTTAAAAATAAAGAGTTGAATTAATAAATAAAGATATGACCAATAAAGGGAAAATGATAAGTTGACTCTTGCTTAAGGATATTAATGTAAAGTTAAATATGGGTGACTCAAAAGGTAGCACTTAGCTCAAGTTATTTTAATTTTTTAGTATGCATGTATAGGAACCTAGGTCTATTATTATCCATGTGTCTACAACCTAAAAAGAGATACCTATGATTCTAGTCTTATAAATGCTCTATTTCTATCCAAGCATCCATTTGCATGATATTTATTACGTAAATCACCCCTCTTCCATTATTTTCTATTTTTTTTTATTCATTTCATTTTAACAATCTTGGAAGTAGGGTTGGTAACCACCATTGGATGGGTGTATAGGAATAAACCTTATTGTAAAAATATATTTCACTAATTTTTGATCTTTATCAATGTTTAAAAACTCTCAATTTTTTTTAAGCATGTAAATGTGCAATTAATTTTTAAAAATGAGAAGTATTTATAAAATTTTCATGAACATATCAAGGTAACTTCCAATAATCTAATAAATTTATTTAATCTGAATAAAAATTTCCATCCAGTCATGATAGTACCTCAATTATAAGATCCAAATTTATCATAAGTCCATGAATATCCTTAAGTGTGATTAACTACATTTATAGATTTATTTTGGAAATCTATCTTCAAGAGTAAAAATGACCTTATTGAAACACACGACTAATTGAAAGGTAATATAATCTAAGAAGTAGGAAATCTAATCTAAGAAAGTAGGAAACCTAATATAGAAAAACAAAAATTATAATCTACTCATTTAATAAATAAGAACTCCCAATCATTTTGAGATGATCCTTGTTAGAGTGTCCATGAAATAATGTTTCAAGAAATTTCCATTAAATAGAAAAGTCAAGTCATTACCTTGAAAGTCTTTTAAATAAAAAGTGTTTTTACCCAAAATTTTAAAATTTTTATATGGTCCAATACATAATGGTGTGAATTTATTATGTTGTCCTTTCTTCTCATGTGATTTATCCCATAGGAGGAATAAGTCTAAAATCCTAAAAACTTTGATTTTAGACCTTTTGTCAATCCATATTTTGATAATATCCTAATATTTAATAAAATTATACAAAACTTAGGTTCTTGCATCTTTTATTTAAACAATGTGTGGCAACTTAGACTGAAACCTATCATCATCTTTCATTTAATCTTTTATAAAATGGTATATTGGAAACTTGAGAGTAATGGGGAAAAAATGTTATTATACATATACTAATAGGAAAGGTGAAGATTTTAGAGCTTATTTATGTCTGTTTCTGTCTACCCATAATGTATATTTCATTAGTGGATGCCATTTTCTTGGTTACTCTTTGTAGACTTATTTATTGCATCAACCAAATTATTATTGGTAGATTCAACAAATAAATTTCCTTATGGGTAATAATTTCAAGAAAACTTAATAGTAATCCAATTTTTATAGACCATTTCAATAACTTTTTTAGATTGAAAGCAAGGCCATTATCACACATTAAATAAATTGGTGTTCCAAACTAATTTAACAGTTTTGGGAATATTAGAGTCTTAATCCTAATAAATTTGAAGGTCTAAGTTGACTAAATCAATAAATAATATTACAATAATTTAACCACTAATTTGTATAATTTATTTGACCTTTGTAACTTTCTAAAAATAGTAATGAAAGAGGAAAAATGTAACTTATCTTAAAACTAGGCTAATAAAATAGAGATAAAGGTTGATATCGGTTATGCAGGACTGGGATAGTGTCATGAATCTGGATCTATAATTTATTTAGTAAAAGGACATGAGCACCAAAAATAAGACACTTTAGGGTCTAGTTTTATAGTTTAGATCCTATCATTATTATCCAAACTAGTCATAGAGATTTGAGTTTTTTGGGTTTTATCCACTATCCTTGTGTGAGCCTGCCTATGAAATTTTGAATCTTGAATGTTGATGGAGCTCTTTGTAGAGATGATTTAATCTCCAATCCTAGACCTTCATAGTACTTGAATAAAACTTGAGAAAGAGGGGGGGGGAGGGGTTAGTGTGTGTAAGATGTACTGAACATGTATCCACACTTCTTGTGTGGGCATGTTGCATACATACCAATACTCCAAAGATGGATCAAACTATATGTAGTTCTCCCATTTGATGTGATTTGTGTAGTAATGTTATGTAGATGCAAAAATACTAAACTGGGTGTGCTTGAGGTGGCTAAGGATTAGTGTGAGGGTTTGAATATGATGGTAGTTGTATTAGACGGTTGTATGCAGAGAATATGAAAATTTGCCTTAGTGGTCTTTCTTATATTCTTGCTTACTTGATGTAATATTTGCCAACCCCTTCTAAATGAAATTTGAATGGGACTTTATAGAGATTTATTAGTCATGGATTAAATGAATTTATACTAGGTTGACATAATGAAGAAGAGGACTCAAAAGGAAATGGTCATTTGGGCTCAAAATGTGATTAGATAGGAGTGCTAGAAATGGGAGACCCTAGGGTCTAGCACTATAATCCAAGTTGGGCACTATTATCCTACAAGTATGAGACTAGGGGGGATGGAATTAGCAAGGGAAAAGTAACCTGTCTAAGCTAGAATTAGGTCTTGAAAGTCTATGGATGACTAAGAATAAGCAAAAAGGTGTCTAAAAGGGTCATGAGAACATGCAAGAGGGACCTATGGGTTAGGTGTCATAAGCCACACTCAATCTACCAATTTTGATATTATATATGACTACATTTACTCCCCCTTTATTCTAGTGATGTACTAGATGTAACAAAGCAAAATACTAGGATAAAAGAAATGTAGAAAATGTACTTGAACTTACCTACAAGGGTGAAGCCCATGAAGCTGCATGATGTTCAGTGTGCATAGAGAGATCACATTATGAAGTGTAAATCTACAAGAGAAAATAAAGAGTAGATCAATTCTTACTAGATGCGCTATATCTAAAATAAAAATGTATAAAGGTGGGAATGTGTGTGAGAGAGAGAGGAAGAGAAAGGAATGAATATACCTCACTGGGTATGTAAACCAATACAAAACTTATAATGATGCTACGTAATGTTGGATGATGCTGAGTAATATTAGGTATGTGCTATACCAAAAGTAATATCATGAATAGAATTGATTGCTTAATTCCCTGAGAGTGGCTCAAGAATGCAAAGGCTGGCCCTTTACCTCCATCATCACTTACTAAGTGAAGCTATGTGATCATGCATGCATTAATAGATGTTTGAACTATGTGTCCAATCCCTCTAAATAGGTGGCTCAAAAATACAAAGTCTAGTTAGTCCTTTGGCTCCATCATTGTCCCATGAAGTGAAGCTATAAATTGATATTGGTATGAATTTATGTCATATGAGATGGCTCCTAAATCCTATTAATGCTCTATAATCTAATAATGTGGTATGTATAGCTAAATGTGTACTAGAAACTAGACTAATCTTAGACAACTCTGGAATGAGGAGATTAGGCTTGTATGAAAGCCACTCCAAAACTAGAAACTTAGGCTTATGTGGAAGCCACTTGGGAATGTGGAGGTTAGAATTGTATGAAAGTCACTTTAAAATGATGCCAACCACCTATAGATGGAGTAAGGCATGTAACTACTGAGAATGCCTAGGTAATATATTAAACTCAAAAAGAAAAGAAGTCAAATATGCCACGCACATTACCTCCAGTCACTGGTGTCTATAACATGGATTATGATCTAGAAGTTATACCAACTGCTCAATCTAAAATTAGAAGTGAGAACCATCATGCCATACATGATGCCCCCTATATTTAAATTCTCTAAGAAGAACTATACTAAAATTATTGAATCTAAACTGATCTATATCTAAAAAAGTTATAGCTGAGTTGACCTTTCTACCTATTTTTGGAAAATTTGGTTTTTTTGCTATTTGAATAGGAGCACTAAAAATAGGATACCCTACTATCTATCATTGGTGTCCATGTTTGGTGCTATTATCCTTTACTAAATTTGATTATTATTATATAATCATCACTATTTTTTTGTCTATTATACCTAGTTTGACCTTTGATTATTATTTTAAGTATTCTCAAAACTAATTTTTTGATTGGTAAGAGCTCTGATCTCTATGACAAAACCCTTGTTTGTTTCCCCCTCTTTTGAGGGTAGGAATGAAGACCTTGTCATGACTGCCCTCAAAATAAAGAGCCCTGTAAGTGTGTTATGCTATGAAATACATGATATAACAATGTTAATTGAAAAGATGTCTCAAGATATAGTATAGTTTGTATTGGATATTGTTAGATTATTAAGGTATGCCTAGATAGATATAACAATGTAATAGCATCTACAATGTACTAAATTGAAAATGGAAATGTTAGTTGTTGGTTGTCATAGAGGGATGGAGTATGATGTCCATCATGGTATACAAGAAAGTAAGATAATGCATGATGTGGATCATGGCATTGCAAAGAGTTGAGAAGCAAATAAGCAAGCAAACATGCAAGACAAGAAGCAAAAAGCATACAAGAGTAGCCAAGGGGCCAAGCAAATAAGGGACATGTGAACATGTCAATCAAATTAGAAAGCAAGCATACAGGCATGTTTAATGCCACATACACATACAATTGAAAATAAGCAAGGCTAGCATGAGGGCCAAAATCACATAGAAGAGTAAAAATAAAGGATATTGGCAAATATCCTAAGGCACACACAATAAAAAAAGTAAAGGACATTGGAAAATGTCCTAAAGCACATATAAGAGACAAAATAGGAACTAAGAAATATAATCACATCTAGCTACGTAAATCAAGAAAGGAAGGCATGTAATATACTAAAAATACAATCACATCTAGCTAATCAAAGTAAGAAGTGAAAGTATGCAAGACATAGAGTACAAGACTAGGTATATGCTAAGTAATACACAAGTGTTATATACTAGTGAATGTTGATAGAGTAATCTATGTAAGCTAGTAAGTAATGTATATCAACATGATAACTATATTGTGTGATGTAGGAATGACATAACCTGGATGGTGTAGTCATTAGAAGATGCCCCCAGTGGGTAGATATATCGATGTATGTCTCAAATGTATGTATTAGGATGCCACCTCAATGGGTAGAATGAAGCAATAAAGGATCTGAAAGTCACTACACACACTCAAAGAAGATCAAGTGAAGGTATCAAGGATATGGAAGTCACTCACACACTCAAAGAAGATCAAGTGAAGCATGGTAATATAAATAAATCAAAAAACAATATCATAGAATAGCAAAATGTAAGTCTAGCATGGTAGTCAAAATGTAAATCATGGAGAATGCATACAATTGAAATGTTTTTGAATTTTTGAATTTTTAAATGTTTTTGAATTTGAAATTATGAATTGTTTTTGGTATTTTGACATATTTGTGTTTGTGTATTTTGAAATTGTGTATTATTTTTGGTATTTTGACATATTTGAATTTTTTAGGATTTTGAAATTTTGTATTGTTTTTTATATTTTTGATATAAGCTATGTACAGTCAATCACAAGGAGACTATGTACAAGAAATACTGAGAACCTATGTACAAGTAAGAAAAAAGAAACTATGTATAAGTAATTGAAAGGAAGTTATATACAAGTAATTTAAAATAAGCACTATATACATAATAATGTAAAAGACTAGGATATAGGGGGTAAAGGGTTCAAGGATGGAGCTCACTGGGGACAACGATGGAGGAAGGGATAATGGCCATCAACAAATGCCTAAAGATCATCATCATATGCTATAAATTTTGTATGCACAGTGGCTATCTCCTCAAGTGTCAGTAAGATCTATGATCTTTATGTAGTCAAAGATCTATCACTCATAATGGTGTCATCCTATCGATGGTAAACTAAAGGCTGATCTGGTGGTGAAGATGCTAAGTCTCCTTGGGGATGTTTAGCTCTAGTTGTAGATGGCTTTGGTGGAAGTGGTGAAGTTGGTGTTAGTGGTCATGTAATATGAATAATACCCTAAACCTATAGTTTATCCAATCTTTATTGTAAATTTATACATGAGTTTTTATCATGTCCTATGATCCTATGAAAAAGATAAAATGGGAGACCATCTTGCCAAGGTAACTTGCTAATAGATCTATGTTATAATATAGGTAGTGTGATTAATCCATGATCAGGCAAAATCTATAGTATAATATGTGGTTGATGTTGTTTTCTACCTATCTAAATCTAAATGATTGGCTCTATATCCATAGAGGTAACCATGTGAACTTTATGTACCAAGTGATCTATCTATGGTTGTAAATATGGAGCGTATCTTGAGAGTTTAGTACGAGATGCTAAGGGTGACATAGGATGTGTAATGAGAGCTCTAGAGTCATCTAATACTCTCCTAGGCCAACTATTTTAAATCTCAATCCACACAAATAGTCATATGTGAGTGTGGGTGTCGTATCATCATATAAAGTAGCTTGGGAATTTGTATCAACATCATGTACATATGGTAACTCAGAATTTACCACAAGGGGTAACTATGATATGAGAGTCTCATCAACTATAGTAGTAGAAGATGTTAGTGTTATGAGATTATATATAACTATCAAAGTAACTGTATCTATAGAATCAAATGGGACTACTAAAATTGCTATTAGTGATATTAAAATTGTAATAGGTGTAATAACTATGAATGATGGAGTAGATATAATGATTAAAGCTACTATGACTAGCTGAGTATCTGAAGCTGAGGACACAACTATAAGTGGATGAGTGTGAGATGTGATAGTCTCTTCTACCTCATATGTATGTATTTGATCAAGAGGAATGTGATGAGGTGGGGACTAAACTATGAGATGAGGTATCCCATCTAGCAAAATAGTCAAAGATGACTCTATAATTTGATAATATCTGAATGGTTTGTTATATGTTGGGCACATGTATAGGTGTCCTTCATGGAGATACTTAATACATTGATGAAGAGTAGAAGGAACTACCCCATAGCGTATATCCAAGGTTAGCCAAGTAAAATATTATAATTAAGAGGACCTGGCATGAACTAGAACTATGTAGAGGGTTTTGGGCCCTACCATGATATCCAAAGCAATGATGCCTAATGTTTATTATGACATATCATCAAACCCTCTAATATTATTATATGATTTTTTCATGGATGCCATATCTACACCCATGGTCTATAAGAATGTAATATTACATATATTAAGTTTGGAACCACTATCAACTAGAAATATCTTAACTGCACTAGTTTTTACTTGAGCTTGTATGAATAATGGTGAATTTTGATCAAGAATTGTCTGAGATGGCATGTCCTCATAATCAAAAGAAATAACATCTTCTATAGTTTTTAATGTGTTGACCACTGATGTAAAATAAGAAGGCTCTAAATCAATGGGCATAGAAGTCTAAGTGAGTGCTTGATAAAGAATGTCCTTGAACATATTGGCTTTTTGAAGTAGTTCTAACATGGAAATCTTAACTAGTGTGTTTTACAACTGATCAATAATATCATATGTCTTACATGGATTTACCTATACAGGTGGGTTAGGCCTAGGATGTGAAGGAATAGGAGGGTGACAAGGCTCTTGACTAGGTGAGGGAGGCATGGTATCACATTGAGTAACATATCTAACTACATTATCTACTATCGATATAAGACTAGTAATAACTACAGGAGGAGAGTGAAGATAATCGATAGGTCAAAGTGATAGAGGGACAAAGGGTGTGAAATAGGATATTTGGAAATGGGTAGTGACCTAGAGAATTGTAAGACTAGGCAACATAACTTGACATGGGATAGAGGATCCAAAGGAGGTGAAACAAGAGGTATCTTAACATGTTTATCACTGAATTTCTCAATATCATCTCATATTATAAAAATTAAGCATGAAATGCAAAGAATGAAGCTTTGTATTAACATATATTAAACTTCATCATTCATGTACATGATAAGACTGAGTATGGTCTCATTATTTTCAAGAAATGCAAGAAATGTTTTTAAATAAATGAGATCCATTTTAGTTTTTATGTGAAATTTGATTTTAGATGGAAGGTGATACCTCAAGAAAATAAAGGGACTTAGTTTATACAACTAGGGTTTTGAAAAATGAGATTTTAAGAATTACTAAGGAATTTTAAAATTTAATGTGAATTTTTGATTTAAATATGCAGGTAAAAAAATTATTTTTTTTTGAAAAAAACTTGATTTAAAGGGACCTAGTATATGCAACTAGGGTTTGGAAGAAAATGATTTTATTTTAAAATTACTATGGAATTTTAAAATTTAACATGAATTTTTGATTTAAATATGTAGGTAAAAAATCATAAAATTATTAGAAAAAATCATCAAAGAATTTACCCTAGGGTTTCTAGGGTTTTTATGCACAAATGAAGTAAGTCAAGTTCACCAAATAATTTAACAATTTTGAGAATATTGGAGTCTTATTCCTAATTTAGTTAAAGGTCTAAGTTGAATAAATTAGTAAATAATATTGTAATAATTTAACCACTAATTTGTATAATTTATTTGACCTTTGTAGCTTTCTAAAAATAGTAATAAAAGAGGAGAAATGTAACTTATCTTAAAATTGGGTTGATACAGTTGAGATAAAGGCTAATACTAGCTATGTAGGACTAGGATAGTGTCATGAATCTATATTTCATTTGGTGAAAGGATAGGAGCACAAAAAAAAGACACTTTAATGTTTGGCATTATAGTCTAGGTCTTGCCACTATTGTCTAAATTAGTCACAAAGATCTAAGTTTTCTAAGTTTTGTCTATTGTCCCTATGTGAGCCTGCTTATGAAATTTTGAATCTTGAATATCGATAGAGATCCTTATAGATCTAATTTAATCTCCAACCCTAGACCTTCATGTACTTAAATAAAACTTGAGAAAGAGGGGGGGTTAGTGTGTGTAAGATGCATTGAACATGTATCCACACCTCTTGTGTGGGCACACTACCTACATACCAATACTCTGAAGAGGGATCAATCTATATGTAGTTCTCCCATTTGATGTGCTTTGTGCAATAGTGTTATGTATATGCAAAAATGCTAAACTAGGTGTGCTTGAGGTGGCTGGGGATTAGTGTGAGGATTTGATCATACTAGTAGCTATATTAGATGGTTGTATGTAGAGAATAGGGAAATTTGCCTTAGTGGTCTTGCTTATATTCTTGCTTGCTTGATGTAATATTTTCCAACCCATTATAAATGAGCTTTAAATGGGCTTTTAAATAGATTTATTGGTCATGGGTTAAATTCATTCATGCTAGGCTGACACAATGAAGAAGAAGAAGGAAATGGTCAATTGGGCTCAAAATATGATTGGATAGGAGTGCTAGAAATGGAAACCCTAAGGTCTAATGCTATAGTAAAATTTGGGTGCTATTATCCTATAATTACAAGACCTAGGGGGATGGAATTATCATGGGAAAATTAGTCTAGCTAAGCTAGAATCAAGTCTTAAAAGTCTATGGATGATTGGGAATAAGCAAAAAGGTGTCTAAAAGGGTCATGAGAGTATGAAAGAGGGACTTATGAGTCGGGTGTCATAAGCCACACTCAAGATACCCATTTTTAAATTTTATATGACTAAACAAACCTATTCAAAATGTTTTAATCAAGGACTTTGATTACATAATGTGCCCTAGAGTTCTTTTTAGAAACTACTTTAGTCCATCTTATGCAATTGTCTATAGTTGTTAGCACAAACTTGTGTCCAATTGATGAATTGGGATTAATGACCCCTAAAAATTTAGAGCCCTTTATGTAAAAGGGTGTACTTAAATCACAAGTTATAGAGGCATGGATTAATGTATTTATCTTTTCCAAAATACTTCAAATTAATGACAATTTCTAACATGACCATGTGCATCCTTTAAAATAATAGGCTAGTCATATCCCAACCTCAGGGTTTTGTGAGTTGTATCATTGTCTGAGGGATGTCAACTTATCTAATGAAAAATTTCAAGGATATTTGTAGCTTCTTATTTAGAAACACATCTTAAGTGGATGCCTTTGTAATTATATAGACACAACACTCCAATTTTAGTAATATAATGTGTTTATTTAAATTTGAGTGATCTTATTTTTTTAATGTTCAGCTTAGGATGGCATGTTCCTATTATTAGGTAGTGAATGATCTAAGTATACTAATCTCTACTTGCTAGTTGAGACTGGTTGACTTACTCAGTATAAATGTACAAATTAGTATTTGTGATTAGCTAAATGATGCCTTATGTTTATACCATTTTGGTAGGTTTTATTTCCAGGTCAAACTCTTATAATTTGGCCATCCATTTATCTCTTCATTCACCTAGCTTATTCTATCAAATCTTGAGTTTGACAACTAGGTTTGGGGTAATGGTGTATGTCTTGCTACATAGAATATAGGTCCTAAATTTATCCAACACTTTGATGAGAGTATAAATTTGTTTTTCAGTCATAGAAAAATTCAATATAAATCTTTTAGGTTATTAACCATGAAGGCAATAAGATGCTCATTATATTCAAATTTTTGAGTGAGCATAATTGATATAATGTGTTTTGATGCGAATGAATACATGAAGAAATCTTCGGTGAAATCTGGGCTAATGAAGACTAGAGCTATGGAAATAGTAATTTTGCTATCTTGAAATAATTTATTAGATTTAGTTATCCATTCAAATTTTGGATCTTATTTTAGCATAGCATTCAAGGGTTTTACAAAAAATTATAAAACCTAAAATGATATTTCAAATGAAATTTATCTTACCAAAGAAATATTTGAGTTTTTTCATACTATTAGGATATGGAAATTTTGAAATAACTCAAAATATTATAAGGCTAATAGATATACCTTCCTTAGTGATTGCATGGCCTAAGAACTTATATTTTGTGAATCCAAAAATACTCTTCTTAGGATTTCGTGAGATTCCATACCTTTTGCATTTATCAAATACTCTTTGTAGGTGGGTTGTATCTGATATATCCTTAGAAAATATAATTATATCATCTATGTAAATAATGATGCACTTACCAATGATTCATTGAAAATAAAAATCCATGGCTCACTAAAAAGTGGCACCTACATTAATTATTCCAAAAGGCATTATTTTGTATGCAAAATTACCCCATCTAGTAGTGAAATTAGTTTTTATTCAATCATCATTTGCTAATAACACCTAATTGTAGTAGGAGAGTCCATCTAAAAAAGACATTATTTAAGACCCACTAAATATTTGAATTATTTTATCTAGAGAAGGCATGGATAGTTATCCTTCTCTGAATCTTGATTAATATTTATAAAATCTAGATAGAGTCTAATTTCACCATTCTTATTTCACATGGGAAATAGGTTATCTATCTAAGTAGAATGTCTGATTGGAAATATGATTTTGGCATATAATAATTTCTTAACTTTTTCTAAATGAGGGGTTATAGAATGGGATAAATAGGTATTTGAATTTTCTTAAAATGTTGATGTCCCTCTATAAGTGGTACAATATGTGTGATATCACTAGGACCAAAAATATTTAAATAATCATAAGTCTGGGAAACCACATGTTTGTATTCTATCAATAATTATTTTAATCTATGTTTTTATTGGTTAGAATAACTCAATCCAATATTGACATATTGGATGTATTAATCGATTCCAAACGTCACCTTGATGAAATAAAATTTGTTGGTCTTAGATTACTTCTTTTTAGTTTGGTAGACCATGTCTAAGAATTGTTCTACTAATACCATATATTTATGTTCCTATTTTCTTTTATATGAACAATACCATCATATTCATTTCATTCTTTTTTCATTGGATCAAGAAATATTTCATCAATAATTTGAGACTCAAAAGCATGATAATTACCCATGAACTATATAATTTGTTAATCATCATTAAATACTTGAAAATTGTCAACATTATTATGGATTGAAGGATATGGTACTAACTATAGAAAATTTATGCATTTTAGACTACTAAAATGGGACCAAATATATTTTATGTATCCATAGAATTTGTTATCTTATTTTTCTCTCTTATTAATGATTTTATATGAAAATTTTCAAATGACTTGATTAAATCCCATGCCATGTATCTGTATTTATTCAAATATGATAGCTTACATTGGTATATCCTCCTAACTTGGTTAACAACTATCTTTGAGTCTCCAACCATTAACAATTTTATGACATTATGCTTTAATGTGAATTGAAACCTTAAAATCAAAGCTTCATACTCTGCATAGTTGTTGGTGCATGTGAATTTGAGTATTGAAAAAACAAGGTATTACTTCCCACCACATTCAATCAGAGTTATGCCTACACCTAAGCCTTGTTTGGAGAAATCCCCATCAAAATATAAGGTCCATAATTACTAATGACCTTCAAACTATCCTTCATTATTCTCAGGATTCATTGTGAAAGCATAGACTCCTACATGTGGTGAATACAAATTTACTCTCTCATTTTTAGCATTATAATCTATGATTTTATATTTCATATTTAGTAATCTAACAACCATAATTTGATTGGGCACTCCTTTCAAAGGTAACCACATATGTGAACAGTATATCTTCGTATGTCTATTTAATGTTTTTGACCAATCATAGCTAAGGATTAGACCATAAGCCTCAGAAATTTCAACTAAAAGGATGTCAATGTATTATTAGACACATGACTTAGAAGTAAGTTACATGTGTACATTTAATAATTCTCTAATGATCGAGATAGAAGAATTATCTATTGCAGAACCACTCTTTGGACTTGTGTGGGGTTAAACCTAACTTCTTACATATCTTAGTGAACATCACATTTGCTAAAGCACATGAGTCAACTAAGCAATTATGCATGTTTTTTTTAAGATTCTTGCAGTTAGTAAGAAAGGTGGACTTCATTTTTGTCTTTATAAATGACCATATTGGCATGTGCACCTTTGAATTGTCAACAAATGGTTTGGTAGTTAAATATTTAAGCAAAAGTTATATTTTTTATGTAATTTAAGCCAATTTGTGAATGGTATTTTTTTAATTAATTTTCTTCACCTCTTTGACTATATTGTATCATATTTTATTAAGTAGATCAACAAGTTGGCATTTGTCATTTCCTTTTGGAAGAGGTGGATTATTATTGGCCTTTGGGTTAGGAGGAGTAGGTGAATTGTTACTTTAGAGGTATGGAGGTAGTATCAGGTTGAAGATTATTTTTTCTCATATTGTAATTATTTATTTGAAATTAATAAAAAATAATGAATATCATTTGTGTTGTCTTCAGGTTCATTCTCATCCTCAAGAGGGAATGGGATGTTATATGTTTGAAACATCATTGTAGTACTGTAAGGACTGGGTGCATTTGATATGCATGGATCAAACTAATTAGGAACAATATCATACCCCTCCATATTATTTTGAGAGTTATCATAAGAAATACATAATTTTATATAGTCTAAATTGTCATAATGTGTGGTGCTATGAACCCTACACCATTTAGGTAAAGGTACTTCATTGATGTTTATATTAGGGAGTTTGTTTTATGATGTGTCTATATTGTTACTTAATATATTATACCTCTAGAATGTGAAATTAATATTTTTTATTTCCCCCATTTTTTCCCTAAGCACTTATGCATACCAATAAATTCATTTTTTAAGTTTTTGCACCATATGTTGAATAAAATCCAACTTTGTTTTAGTGAAATCCAAAGTTATGCCTTGTGTGCTATAAGTATTAACTAGAACCAAATATTAGGTATATATTTTTTTTATTAGGCATAGTTATATAATTATTTAGAAAGTTTAGATTCCATTTTGTCATAACATAAGCTAAAGGTAACTGAGTGAAGACCTAGTTTTGATTGTTAACCATGACATTCTGATTTGTATTTGGAATAGGGTTCAAGGTTAGGTAATTTGAATTGATGTTGGGTATGGCCATAACTTATAGTTAAGGGTTCAATTGATGGTCAATGTTGATAACATCCACATAAGCCTTAGGTAGCTTAGTAATATTTTAGGCCCCATGCAGGAACATTGTAGTAATTGAATCTAAGGCATTCTTTTACATTTATAAATCTAGTACAACACACACACATTACTTCTATATGACTATGCATATTTTAGAATATGGTATTGAAATATCTAATTAGTTCATTAGGTTACCTTTTCATACTATTAAATATTAATATACTACACTAGGGTTGGTAACCTACCCAATTAATGTAATAAATATACTATGATAGTGATCCCATGAGGTTATTGAATTCTATGAAAGATTAAGGAATTGGTCATAAATAACATAATGTAATATGAAAGGAAATAATATATTAATTTGGGTTAATATTTTCATAACTAAACACACATAACATTATAATTTTAATACTCTGATACATTATAATTTGATTATATGTTTTATTCATAGTGCATGATCATTATATCAATGTTTTTAATCCTTTATGTAAGGATTCAATATTAATCTCAAACCTCCAATATCCCTCAACAAACCTAGAATATATTTTAAAGACTAGAGAGGTGAGTTGTGACAATCATAATTCATGTAAAATTATTCTCACGCAATAATAATATTAATGTAATTACTCACATACATATTAGACTACCCCTTACATGCGACTACTAAGTATAATATTCCCCCATTAGTGTGAAAATGTTAGAAACATCTCACTATGGACTTGTAATGTGCCACCTCTATTTTCTCATGAGCTTTATTTATGTATGTTGTTGCACAACTCTCCAAAACTATATTCTCACAAGTAGTTTTCATGGATGGATATAACAACCACCTAGGTATGAACAAGGACCTACACTTTTGTTCATCCTCCACATCTATATATTGATAGTTTTATGAAGGCTCCAACCAGTAACCCAAATATCTAGAAGGTTTAATTGGACAAGTGACAACCTATAGAGATCGTTTTACAAGATAACCAACAACCTATACTGATGGTTTTGTAGAATAGCCAACAACATCAATATAAGTATAATTATGCTACAATACTCTTTAATTTATAACTCCACTACATTTTTACATCAGGGGTTTACATTTGGAATTGCTCACTTATTCTATCCAACAAAACATGAAAACATGAAAAATTTAAAAATTATAATTAATTCCTCATCATCTCTTATGTAGCCTCCACATGTGATTGATACCACTCAATCTAACATAACATACATAGTCACCACTGCCATTGGTGATCTTCCTTGACATAGACATTTCTATGCAATTTATTTTATACTAATGCATTATGTTTCCTTATCACCAATAACTTGTGAGAGGATACTAAATGTCTTCCAACTTCCATTTTAATTCAACCTCCTATTATATACTAATTGCCAATTTTTTTGTTGAGGCTCAAAATGAAGTTCCACTTGTATGTCATTTTTATAATAAACTCTCCCCAATAGTTTTGACATGTTATCATTATACATGGACATTAAGTTTTCCCAAAAATACATCCTTTAAATATATAGAGTTTGAATTTGACAACATACATCATTTGGAATCAATGACACGTTTACAAAACATTTAAAACTAAATTGATCCACAATTAATTTTTGGAAGTAAAAACTAGAAGTGTGGTATTAACCTAAACAACATCTATATTTGACTAACAATTAATACTAAATGACATTACTTTCAAATTAAAAATATTTAAAATATGGAATATCACCTAAATTCTAACCAAACCTCATATTTTATCAGATGGAAGGGTGTTATATTATTTCTCCATGCATTGGGCTGAGTTGACCTAATCATTTAGAGAGCTCCTTAAAACAATAAAAATCATTATAAGTGATAAATGTTAGGCCATGCCATTCATTTCAATTATTGCACACCAAATAATACATCCTATGAAAGAAAGACAAAGAGATCATACACATGAGTATATATATATGATAGAGCATCAAATGGAAGAGACAAAGCATGAAACTTGAACATAAATATGTAAGATATTTATGAATGAGCCATAGTTGATATTGAATGGTGAATAAAGTGGCTAAAATATATATTTGAAGCATATAGGTTGACCAATAAAAATGAAAAAATTATATAAATACCATCAGGTGTGACAACTGCATAAGTCAATATTAAAACACATTAAGAGATAAGAACTGATCTATAGATGAGCTCACACAAAAGTTTGATATGTACTAAATTTTTTTCACAAGTCTTTAAAGTATTATAACCCATAAAATATGGAGCTAGACTTAGAAACAAATTCATGATTACTATTAGATCTATAAATATCTTAACAATTATAAAATAATCTAAAACTGTATGAATAATATATACATATATATTACATATTCGAATGGAGAATCCTAGGTGAAGTCAAAAATGATAATGTTTGTTTGTGCATGAGTAGAAAAAATATGCTCAGGGTTGTAAAAAATCATATGGTTGCTTCACCTCACTTGATGTTATTTTTTTATAGCTACCACTACTCTTGTGAGGAACTTTCTAAAAATAATATTAATACATAAATTCACACAAGTTCAAGTGGTATAATTTACATTAGATAGGGCAATGAGAAATCTAGATGGTTTCCCCTTGAAATTGTATTAAATTTTCATTAAAAGAGTAGATCATTTTGATTTGATGCAAAATATTATTTTGGGTTCAAATTTACATAACTAAACACACAAAAAAATTAAACCTTTCAATACTCTATGACAAAACACAATTCAATCAAATATTTTATTCATAGTATGGGATCATTATGTAGATGATTGTAGTCCTTTATTCAAAGATTCAATCTCTAATCCCTAATATCCCTCAACAAACCTATAATCTTTCCTAAAAACTAGATATGTGAGTTGTGACAATCAAAACTCACGTATAATTATTATTACATAATAATAATACTAATGTAATTACTCACACATATATTATACTACCCCTTACATGCGAGCACTAAGCATAATATTCCTAACATAAATGGATGCAACATATTCACGAATCAATTTAAATAATATTAAATAAGTTTTAAAATCTTTCATATGTACCTCTAAATTTTGTCCATTGGAAGGATAGAATGAAGGTAATTTTCAGGATTCCTAAGTAGGTCATGAATGACACTAGATATACCTATGGTAGAACAAGTTAACTAGGCAATAGTGAAATATTGAGGATGGTTCCCTTGGGTTGGTAAATTTGGTTGATTATAGTTATCCTATGGATACCTCAATCAGATCTAGGTCTTTCATGAACCTATAAAGGTGATAATAATAACAAACCATAATTAGAGTTGGATCTTGTTAACCTTACTAGTGGATCAAATGTAAACAACTCAACTGAATATTAATGATTCAAATATTGTGGCCCTCATTATAACATAAGATAAAACCTATTGATGTGGGTTTTATGCACACCAAATATTCTTACATAAAGGTCCCTAACATTTGAGGAACAAGCAAAAAATTCACTACAAAACATGAGCTTCATGTCTTGGTTCTATAAATAACCATGTGGTAGAATAGAGGTGAGAGGAATGGTTATTTACCTTGGTTAGTTAAATGTGATGAATGCATAACACTCAATCTAAAATATACTTGAGGTGGATGAATGGATTTAAACTAAGGTGAATCTTATCAAAAGAAAGGATGGAAAGGTAGGGCAGAAAATAAGGATATCTATAATCTAGTTGAAGATTAAACCCTTCGAAGATGATTAACTTCCTTGAGTTGAGCATATGTCACATACCAATGTTTTTTGTAGATTAGCCATGAGTATAAAACATAATCAAACATAGTAAATAGCCCAAGCAATTAATTATAGAATAACTCATTGATTATAATTAAATATATTGTTAGTACCAAATTGCTATGCATATCCAATGCCATTAACAAGTTGTAATTATGATCTATAACCAAAGAATTGATTAGGAATAATAGAATGTTGAATATAATCCCTAAAAGTAAAATAAATTCATAACCTACTATAGGTTTTTAAACTTAATGAAAATTACTCAATGAGAATGTAATAAATTTAAAGAGATACCATATTCATACAAACTCATAAAACAATTACAAAAATTTATTTTATAGAATTTATTACTAAATTATTCTCTTTACAATGAGTAAAAGTTGTGTATATATAAATTTGGATTGGATCACCTCATATTCAAAGTTCATCTAATTTTAAAAGCTCTAAAATAATATTGATTCCTAATTTGGCATACAAACTCTAGATTATGTACAATGTTTTATAAATAAAAGAAATTGAGTCTTAATAGAAATGGTAGTCGAGACTGCACTTAAATTATATTGTCATTGGGAATATTTCTTTAGAAGTAATATAAGTAGAGGGTGTTTAAGTGAAATTCAGTATGGGTGGTATTTGCGTTATCATAGTGACTGGATTACTTGAATATGTTACTAGAGTTACCACTATAATTAGTCCTGATTGAGCCTATGAAAGAGGTGTAGTGAATGTAAGTGTAACAAATACATGGCTTGCTAGAGTATAGATTGCAGTATATATAAAATAAGGAGACACAATTGTCTAAATTTTCACTCATGAGGAATAACCTCCTTCCTAGGTGTCCAAAAGTTCTTGCTCCTTTATCTTCTCATATTCAGTCATACATGCAACAAAATATAGCTCTATGGATTCATATTTGATTATTGGAAATTTGACCAATAATAATAGTTTTTCCATTAATTTCCTTTGTAACAATATATAATACCTAAAGGAATTATTTAATGATTCTGATTATTCTATTTTATCTTTATCAAAAGTGCTCAATTAGATCACTTGGTCACTACTTCTAAAAAAAGTAATTTCAATTTTTACCTTGAAACTGTTGGCAACAATCTAAAGCTAATTATCAAAAAATGGCAAAGTTATTACTTTCCCATGTAGTGTATATTTGACATTAATGGACATATATCCAAGTATTTGTATAGAATTTTTATCTTGGATTCTAAATTATTTGACTAACTCTTACGTGTGTTTATGCCATTCCATTAGATGAGATCTTTTATTAGTCACATAATTATGTGCCAAAGTGAAGTTTAGAAGTTATAGTAGATTGAGATGTTGATATTAATTTTGTCATATTGGATTGTTAATGAAGTGTAACTCAAAATCCAATATTTTTATAGACTCATAAAATCTCACCACAAATCCCCATTGTGGTTGTGACTTTGCCCTTGATTGATGTATAGAACATACAATGTTATAAAGGGTCTTAATATAACTTTACACATTATTTAATATTTATTTTGGTGTCTCTATCCTACCCTAGCCTGCAATACTTTTTTAATTTGTTGAATCTTGAAAAAAATATTCTCTAGGATTCCTCCATTGAAATCAACCATATAGATACAGTCCTCTTAGATCTCATCTTCCTATCTAGTCCTATCTTTACTCTTAGTTATAAATGAGAAGAGATATTCTTCTCTTATAAACTTGGTTGGATTCCATCCTACTATTACTATTCTTCTCCTCACTCTTTTTAGTTTATTTGAGATCTCATAAAATTATATAGATATCTTGGGATCCTTAATTAAAACCTAGTCTTTTTTGGTTGACTAATTTAATTTCATTTTTTATCCATGTGGGAGTCACTATAAAGTATTGAGAAGAGGTTTGAGTGGAATATTGAGTGATAAGGGGTGATGTAATTTATGATGGATGCATGAGGATGGAGGGAGATGAAGGACTTTGTGAAGGCAATATGAGGATGGAGGGATCTAATGATGGATTAAAACTAGGATATGTGAGTGGTGAAGGGAAATGTGGGATGACCATCTTATATTTGGAAATATTGGTCCTTGAAAGAGTCTTGAGTATATGTTTTGTGAGGTTGGGAGACTCATAGACTAAGACTATGGGTGATTTTATTATAAAATCTTGTGTTATTAAAATCCCCAATTATGTATAAAGTTCTACCTATAAATGGACTTTGGAAAAAATTTATTGAGACATTAGAATTTCAAAGTGTGGGTTAGTAATTATGATACTTGAACCATGTGTAGAAAACATAGGCTGTGTAATAGTAGCATGTGTTAGTGTTTGTAAAAATTATGCAATGGGCATATAAGTGAAATTCATGGGGTTAGTGGAGGAGGTAGTAATGGTATTGACCAACTAATCCAAAACTATAATAATTGGAAGAATGTATACTTTAAAAATACCAATATAATCCAACAAAGTAGTGGCAATAGGAAGGATGATTGGAGAAATTGGAGGACCATATAAAATAAGGGTGGTAGTTACATGTGTTAAATCCTATGAGGTGATGATATGATGGATAATTGGAGAAAATGATGTGATCATTAAAGTTTCAACTATTGTACTTGTTTATTCCACACCCTATTCCACATAAGGAACTTGGTCATCCATTCCAATTTACACTTGTTCTATATTTTAATTATGAAAAGGACTAGGGATTGAAGTCCCAAAGGTTCCCTATGATGGTACATTCTGATAAATATCAAATATAGATTCTCTTTCTGGGTCATTTTCATAGCTTTCCCATAAAACTTCTTATTCAATATACTCATCCACATGCTCTTCTGATAAATATTCATCCACATAGCATCTTCTATGTTAAATTAAGGGATTCCTAAGGAAACGATTGAGTAGGGATGTGTTCTCTCTTATTCTTGTGTGACCCTAGGGCCTTGAAAATTAGTGGGAGAATACCTTATTACATATGAAATTGTGACAAATTTAATGTGTACTAGAGGAGGAAAAATTAGAATTACTAACCACTGGAACCTTATTTGGTGGAGTTGTGGTAACTAGTAGTATAAAATAAAAAGTAAATTTTGGTAATAAATGTGTAGCTATCTATAGAAATTGTTTCCCTACATCCTTTGAATTTGAAACATTCTTAAAGATTATTGATTTCAATTGTTCATTTGTTTCTTCCTTTACTTAGGGTTGCTCAACTTGCTTGAGGGATTTCCTCTTGCTCTATTTTGATTAAATCCTCCCTTATAATGGAGGGGTTATAATGTATCATATGAATAATGTTCATGGATATTTCAACATTCTTCATCCTTAACTAGAATTTTAAATCATCCTCAAGATTCAAAAATATTAAATCATGCTCATACTCATAATGTCTATAGTTTTGCTTGATTTATTTTTGAAACCTATTATTACCCTCTCAGTGTCCCAAAATATGAATTTAACTATATAAAATTGAAATAACTTCAAGGGCTTAAAATTTTGGCCAATTTTTAACAATTTTGGAGCTATTTCCTCCCAATGTTGAGTGGCATCTTATAATACTTGACCAATTTATCCCTTCTCAAATTTTCATCCACACTATTAGATAGCTAATAAGCTATCTCCTACTTGGCTAATTTGTCATGCACATGCCTCAGTAAATATAAAGAGGCCACTAGTGTACCTTTAACCATAATGATTGTGTGGTTTGGATATAACTAATAGTAACCTAATGACTTGAGTGATCTCTTGATATTCGTAGACATTCTTGACATTAGGTGTTTATTTATTGTCTTATAAACATTGAGATATAAGGTGTTTGTTATCCTTTATATATGATCCATGTATTTTTAGATATGGTTTTAATAAATGTAATCAAAGATCACTTTTGATCCTTTGGATCCCATGTAGGGGTATTAATAAGACTAACAATCCCACATATCACATCTACTAAATACAAAAGCATGTATAAGTTGCTATCTACTTGATCATGCATGACCCTATGGGTTTTTAAATTATAACTTATGATTTCCACCAATGGGGGAATTACATTTCCTTCCAAAATTATAGATAGTAAAGGGATCCATACCTCATCAACATGGGTTGTAGACAAGGCTCTATGTAGCCTATTTAATAGGGACATGATGATTTTGAAACTGGGTCTGAATTGGGAAATTGGGATGTTTTTCTTCATTAAAAAATTGTTAGGATTCTGAGACCATATTATTAAGGTACCCCTAACACTATTATATTTGAACCAGTCACTAAATATTTTTATTATTATATGGTATGTCTAGATTTGTAAATCTATAGAACTTATAAAATGCTAAGTCAGCTGCATATGATATTGGATATATGTTATTGATATTATGGAAAATATTTTTTATGCATGTAGCTGATTTAAGTATTTTTAAAACTAATTCTATGTATGGAAATACCTTAGGTTTGACCATCACTTTGTGAATTCTGATAGCTTTTATTGATAAAAAATCATCTTTGTATTCCATTTAATCAAGAGATAGATTATACTTATTCTTTTATGATCAAACAGACTTGACCTTAGAATAAATGTATGAATAGTGATTTCATACATTATTAAAATCATCCCAAAATAATTCTATGTCCTTGAACTATTTTTTGGTTCTAAATCATAACATTGAAGGAACTAGTTGTTGATTCTCAACCTCTATTGTTGACTGAACTGAGCTTTGTGCTTAATTCAAATTTAGGGATGTCAGTCGATATGGAGCTCTAAATATTAGTTCAAAGATAAAAAATGAAAAATATAATTTAATTTGACATTGGGACATAACATATGGCTATTTATTTATCCAAAAAAATAATTTCTCTAATCCTTCATGTGTGAGAATTAATTATAGAGTAATGGTCTCAGTCACCCATCCATTCCAATTTTGAATTTGATTTTATGATGTAAGATTTCATGGGTTTACTTAACACATGGTTTTTTTTCATTGCCTTTTATTATTGGGTCATCCCTTCAAGTTTTAATGTGTCAATTTGTATTTATAGTTGTCTCTATGCCATTGAATTATGCCTTTTTTCTATTGACTATGGCATTGTAAGTTACATGGTGTCTTTTTGATTCACCGCTTGATTTATACCTTTAATTACAAATTTGGGTTGTGTCAGTGTACAGATAAGTGTGGTAATGTCACATGGCATATGTTTGTCATGAAAGAGATAAATGAAAAAATTGGTAAATGTCATGTGGTAGCTAACTCTTTAAAGGATGATATATGGTAACCTACCATTATGTCATTTGGTCCATGTCTTTGAGATTTGTCATTTTGTCTATTGGCCTCTACATAGTGAGATGATGACACATCGAATAATTTCACTTAGTCACTCAATCATTTATCTTTATAACTTATATTTTTGCCTCAATATTGTGATCAAACAAGATTGAGACACATGGAGTAATATCACTTTCTTGGGTGGTTGCCAATTTTATTGATTTGAGATAATAGACTAAGAGACACGATGTAGTGAGATGAAGATGTGTGGCCAAATATTATGCAATAAATTGGTCTTAAGACCTTGTAACTAAGTTCTATTTTGAATACCAATGATGCATTGATATGTGGACACTTGTCTATGTCTCACTTAGGCAATTGTTGAAAGAATTTCTTAAGCCTAAATACATTTTGATGGTCCTCAAAATTTTGATGAAAAAGTGATACCTATTCATTGATCTATAAAATTGATAAAATTGACAATCAAGTGATTAAATTAGTCAAGTAAAGTGATATCATAAAAATATAACCTATGGACTGACTTTAATAATGTTATAATCTCAAATTTATTTAATAATTAAAAATAAGTGGTGATAAACTTAGGATTATAGGATTTTATGATTTCCAAAATAAATTCATGTCTTGATAAGGACTAAGTATATAAGATTTTAAGTACTCATTGGTCCCTATTTGAAATCTATGAAAATGGGGTATGTTGGTCACAAAAAATGGTGACTCAATGTGGAAATACTTTGGAGTATTTTATAACCCACAATTTTTTTTATTTAACTATCATAACAGAACTTTCATTTTATAAGTAAGAAATAATCAAATGAGACAACTAAAAGATGCTTCAAAATACTATTTTAACATGATAACCCTTCTCATCTCTCAGATCATGTGTTATTATGTGAAGGTTATTTCCCCTTGTTATGATATTTTTATAAAAGATTAAACAAAATATAAGGTCTCTTTTGCTTTTCTTAACTCAAGTTATTTTAACTTTCTAGTATGCATGTATGGAAAACTAGACATTAATCTAATGTCAATCAAGTGTCTATATCTACAACATAGACAATTTTGATTCCACTTTAGCATTGGTATAATTCTATCAAGACATCCATAACCTTGATAGATATTAATTGATTCACCCCTCTTCCACAATTTATTTTTTGAACAGTCTTTAAAGAAGGGTTGGGAACCACCATTGGCTAGGTGTACAAGAATAAATATTATTTTAAACAAGATATTTCACTTATATTTTTATTTCTCAATGTTTATTATCTCTCAGAAAAGTTATAAGCATGTAAATGTGCAATTTAAAATTTGAAATAAGAACTCTTTCTAAAATTTACATGAACATATCAAAGTAACTTCCAACAATATGGTAAGTTTAATTTATCAAACTAACAATTTTCATCCAGTCATATACATACCTCAATTCTAAGACACAAATTTATCATGAATAAATCCATGAATATCCTTAAGTGTTATTAACTACCTTATGGGATAAAATTTGTCATTTTGCTTGCAAGTGGCCAGTATGATCTTATTGAAACACACAACTAACTAGAAGACAATCTAATCTAAGAAATCAAGAAATAAAATCTAGAAAAGTATGAAAATTAGTATACTCATACCACTAAATCTAACTCATACTCATTTTGAGATGATCCCAATTGGAACAACCAAGAAATAATGTTTAAATAACTATCCATTAACTAGAAAAGTCAAATCACTACTTTGAAAGTCTTTTAATTAAAAAATGGTGTTACCTAAAATTTCATAAATTTGACATGGTCCAATCCATAATGGAATGAAATTATCATTTTTTCATTTATTCTCATGTGCTTTATCCCACAAGAGGATTAAGTCTAAAGTCCTAAAAACTTTAATCTCCTACCTTTTTTGAAATTATCTTTTGACAATGTCTTGATGTTTACTAAAATTCCATAAAGTTTATGCTCTTGCATCCTCCATTTGAACAATGTCTAACAACCTAGATTGAATCATGTCATCATCTTCCATATACTCTTGTATATACTGGTGTGTTATCAACTTGAGAGTAATAGGTAAAATAAGTTATTGTCCATATACCAATATGAAAGGTGAAGATTTTAGATCTTGTTTATTTTTGGTTCTATCTTCCCATAATGCATACTTTAACATTGATGCTATTCTCTTGGTTTACTCTGTGTAGACTTATTTATTGCAAAATCCAAATTAAAGTTGGTATATTCAACACCTCTATTTTATTGTGATTATTAATTTGAATTAAACATAAAAATAATTTGATTGTTAGAGGCCCATTTAGTAAATTATGTAGATTGAAAAGCTAGACCATTATCACACACTGAATAAATTGGTGTTCTAAACTATTAAAAATGTTTTCCTCAATGAATTTGATTACATATTGTGCCTTAAAGTTCTTTGTAGAATTAACTTCAGTCCATGCCATGCAATAGTCTATAACTATTAGTAAAAAATTATGTCTAACTAATAAATTGGGATTAATGACCCCTATAAAATCTATACCCCATTGTGTAAAAATGTGTCCTTCAATCAAAGGTTGCAGAGGCATGGCTACATGTATTTATATTTTTCTAAATACTTGGTGGTGATGACAAGTTCTAACATGATTGTGTGCATCCTTAAAAATAGTGTGCTAGTAATATTCCATCCTTAGGATTTTATGAGCTTTAGAATTACCTATGGGATGTAAAATTTCTATCTTTAAAAAAAAAAGACATTTAAAGCTTCTTATTTAGAAACACACCTTAGGTAGATGCCTTCATAATTATTTTGATACAACACTCCCATTTTAATAATAAAGTGTGTTGATATGAGTCTGAGTGATTCTCTTTGTTGTCTTTTTAGTTTAGGAGGGAATGTGCTTGTGATTAGGTAGTGAATGATCTGAGTATACAAATCTACACCACCTATTTGATACTAGAGGACTTACTCAATGGAAATGCATGGATCGGTCTCTATGATGACCTAAATGATGCCTTGTTCTTATACCATTTTGGTGGGTTTGATTTCCAAGTCAAACTCTTGTAATTTGGTCATCCATTTGAATCTTTATTCACTTATCTCATTATATCCAAACATGAGTTTGACAACTAGGTCTATGATAATAGTGTATGTCTTATTGTGTGCAATATATGTCCTTAATTTTTCACTTATTTGATCAGATCATAGATCTTTTTTTCACTCATAGAAGTTAGTACAAATGAAGGCAATATGATACTAATTATTTTCAACCTTTTGAGTGAGCATAACTTCTATAATGTGTTATGATGTGAATAAATAAAAGAGTACAAATTTGGTGAAATCCAAGCTAATTAGGACAAGAGCTTGATCAATGGTATTTTTGATATCTTAAAATGTTTCATTATATTCAATTCTCCATTCCAATTTTGCATCCTATTTTAGCATATGACTCAATGGCTTTACAACTTCTACATATCTTGAAATGAATTTTAGAATGAAATTTATCTTACCAAAGAAAAATTTGACTTATTTCTTACTATTAGGATATGAAATTTTTGAAAGAGCTCAGATTCTTTCAAGGTTAATAGAAATACATTCCTTAGTGATCAAATTTTCTAATAACATATCTTTTATAACTCCAAAAAAATTGTTCTTAGGATTTAATGAGATTCCATACCTTCTGCATTTATTAAATACTCTCTACAGGTGGGCCTTATGATTGGATCTATCTTAAAAAAAAATAGATCATCCATGTAAATAATGACACACTAATGAGTCCTTGAAAATTAAAATCCATGGCTCAATGAAAACTAACACCTACATTGATTATTCCAAAAGTCATTCTTTTTTATGCACATGTTCCTCATTTAGTAAGGAAAGTAGTTTTAATTCGATCATCATTTTATACTAACACCTAATTGTAGCAAGAGAATCCATTTAGAAACGACATCATTAAGACCCAATAACTATTTGTATTACTTAGTTTATATAGGGAAGATAATATATAGTTATCCTTATTTGACATTTGATTAAGATTTATAAAATCTACACAAAGTTTGATTTTGCCATTCTTTTTTTGCATGGGAACTAGGATAGCCACCCAAGTAGAATGTCTGATTGGAAATATGATTTTGGCATCTAATAGTTTTTAAGCTTATTTATGAATGATGGATTTGGATTAATCAAACTTATCCTTTAATTTAAAGGTTTATGTCCATCTCTGAGTGGTACAATATGTGTGATAACCATAGGATAAAAAATATTTAAATACTCGTAAGTATAGGAAACCCATATTTGTATTCTATACATAATTATTTTAATATCCATTTGTATTGCTCAAAATAACTTAATTTGATATAGAATTATTGGGAATATTCCCCAATTCCTAAATTCACCTTGGTGAAATTTCATTTGTTGTTCTTAGACTTCTTTTGATTTTTAGCTTGGCAGTATATGCTAAAGACTCATTCTAGTGATACCATAACTTTAGGTATCCTAGTTTCTTTCAGGATGGTCTCTTCAATTCCTTATTTATTTAATGGATCAAAAATATATTTCATCCATAATATGAGAATCAAAAGCATCAATATTTAACATTAATTATAATATCTAATTATCATCATCGAATACCTGAAAAGTGTCAACATTTTTAGGGACTAAAGGACATGGTACAAAATCTACATAAAATTCCTACATTTTATACTCTTGAAATTGGGCCAAATTTTCTATTTAAGTATCTAAATATTCTATTGTATATTTTTTCTATATTGGTATTGATTTTATATTAAAATATTCAAATGAATCAATTAAATCCAAAAATATATATTTATATTCATTTATATATGATAACTTACATTGGTATCTACTCCTAACTTAGTTAACAATCAACTTTGAGTCTCCAAACATTAACAATTGTTTGACATTGTGATTTAGTGCAAACTATAACCCTAAAATAAAGCTTCATAATTTTCATGGTTGTTAATGCATGGGAAATGTGTTATTAAATTAGCAAGGTATTACTTCCTACCAAGGTCAGTCTAAGTTATGACTATACTTGAGCCTTGTTTAGAGTGAGCCCTGTCAAAATACAAGGTCCAAAACTATGAAGGACCTTTAAATTTTCATTAATTATTCTTAGGATTCATTGTGAAAGTGTAAACTACTACATGTGATGAATAAAAAATTACTCTTTTAATTTTATAATTATACTTTGTGATTGTATATTTCATCTTTGGTTCTTTATCAACCCTAATCTTATTGGCTAATCCTCTCTAAGGTAACCACATATGTGAGAAGTTTGTTTCCAGATATCCATTTAATATTTTTGACCAATCATAACTAAGGATTAGACCATAAGCCTTATGAATTTAAACTAAAAGGATGTCAATGTATTCTTGGACACATATCTTAAAATCAAATGACATGTGTACATTTAATAATTCTTAAATGACTGAACAAAAAACTTGTCTAATTATAAAACTACACTTTTGGACTTGTTTGGGGCCAAACCTAGCTTCTTACATATCATAATCGACATCACATTGGCTGAAGCACATGAGTCAAATAATAAATTATCCATGTGTTCACCAAAGATTCTAGTAGTTGGTAAGAAAGTTGGGACCTTAGTTTTGTTTTTATAAATGACATATTGGCAAGTATAGTCTTTGACTTATCAACATATGGTTTGGTAGTGAAGGATTTAATAAGTTTTATTTGTTCTATAATTTGAGCCAACTCATGAAGGGTAATTGTTTTCTTAATTTTATTCATGTCTTCTACTATATTGTACCAATCTTATTAGGTATCTCAACCTATTTATATTGGTCATTTCCTTTTAGACAAGGTGGATTATTATTTGTCTTTGGGTCAGGAGAATTACCTACATTTTTATTTGGAGGCATAAAGGTAATAATAGGTTGAGGATTATTTTTTCTTAGGTTGAAATTATTTATTCATAATTGATGAAAATTATGATCTCATCTATGTTTTCTTCAGGTTCATTCTCATCCTCAATAGGGAATTGGAATTCATATGTATCAAACACGATTGTAGTAATGGAAGGATTGGGTGTACTCAAATTGGATGGATTAGATTGATTATGAATAGTCTCATACTTTTTCATAGAATTTTGAAATTTCTCATAGGAAATATATAATTCTATATAATCTAATTCATCATGTTGTGTAGTGTTATGAACCTTACACTAGTTAAGCAAAGCTACTTCATAGAAGTTTATCTTAGGGAGTTGATTAGGTGATGGATATAGATTATTAATTTTATTATTAAAAGGTCTATTATATCTATAGAATGTGAAATTACTATTGGTTACTTCCCCCACTATGTTCCCTAAGGGATTTTACATACCAAAAAATTCATTGCTAAGCTTTTTCACTGTACATTGAATATCATCCAACTTTGTTTTGTTGGAATCAAAAGCTATGCCTTGTGTGGTAGAAGTTTTAATTGAAAATAATGATTGGTTATGAATATTTTGATTAGGCACATGTATAATTTTTTTTATAAATTTTAGATTCTAGTTTGGCATAGCATGAGCTAAAAGTAAATGAGTGAAGACCTGGTTCTAATTATTAGCCATGAAATTATGATTGGAATTTGGGATAGGGTTCAAGGTTGGTAAATTATAATTGGTGTTGGGTATATCCATAACATAAAATTAAGGGTTCAATTTATGGTCAATATTGATGGCCTAAGCATAAGCTTCAGGTGATGTATTTATATTATAGGCATTACATAGGAATATTGTAATCATTGAATCTAATGTGTCTTTGAACATTTATAAAACTAGTGTAACATGTTTATATAATATGTATATATGTATATACATGTTTTGGATTATGTCATTTAAAATATCTAATTGGTTCATTGGGTTCTTTTTTCATAATAGTAACATGTTGATATATTATAGTAGGAATGGTAACCTACCCAAATTGTGCAATAAATGTATTATGGTATTGGTCCCATGAGGTTATTGAATTATAAGGAATATTAAGGAAAAAATCATAATTAACATCTTGTAAGGTGAAAGGAAATAATATTGATGAAACATCTTCATGAATCACATTCAACTATCCTAAAGAAGTCTAAAATGCTTTCATATGTTCGTTTGTAGTTCATCCCTCAAAAGAAGAGAATAAAATAAGTTACTTTTTAAGATTCATAGGTAAGTCATGGATGATACCAACTATAAATATCATAGAACCAACTAACTATGCCATAGTGAAGTGTTGATGATGGTTTCCTTAAGTTGGTGAATTTGGGTGAGTTACACCTCTCTTATGGATACATATATCATATCTAAGTATTCAATGAACATGTAAATGTGATAATAATAGGAAACAAGATTTAGATTTGGACCTTGTTAAACATATTGGTGAATAAAATTTACATAACTCAAGTGAATTTTAATGATTTAGATGTTGTGGCCATCCTCATAGCACTAAATAAATCTTATTGATGTGGGTTTTATACATACCAAACATTCTTATAGGAAGGTCCCTAATGTTAAGATAGGTGAAAAAATGCACTCCAAGGCACAAGTTATGAGTCTTGATTTTATTAATAACCACATGGTAGAATAGTAGTGAGAATAATGATTATTTACTTTAGATGGTTCAAATATGATAAATGTCTAACACTCAATCTAAAATCTACTTGAGGTGGATGGATGGATCTAAGATAAGGTAAATCTAATCAAAAAAGAGGGGAAGGTAAAGAAAAGCATAAGAATATCTATGATCTAGTCAAATATTAAACCCTTACAAGATGAATAACTAACCTAAGCCAAGTGTGCATGGACCAAACTTTTTGTTATGGGTTAGTTGTAAGCATAAAACATAGTCAAACATAATAAAGTGACTAAGGAATTAATTGTAGAATAAATCACTAATTAGAATCAAATATGTTGTTAGAACCATATTGATATGCATATCTAATGTCACTAACAATTTTTAATTATGATATATAATCAAGGAATTGATTAGGACTAATATAATGTTTAATATAATCCCTAAAAGTAAAATATATACACAATTTACTAAAAGTTTGTCAAATTAATGGAATTTATTCAACGAGAACACATAAATTGGAAGAGAAATCACATTCATTCAAACTCAAATAATAATTACATAAATTTATTCACTTGCATTAATTGTTAAATTATCTTCTCTTTATAATGAGTTATAAACATGTATATATAACTTTGGATGGGGTCACCTCATCTTCAAAGTTTGCTCAATTTTATAAAGTATAAAATAAGAATAACACTTAATTTAGAATACATAATTTGTATGATATATATATTTTTTATTAATAAAAGAGTATTAATTTATCTCTATAGTTCATAAATGGATGTATATAAATAATCTTATCAAAATTAGACTTCAATGGTCACTTTATTGAGTTTGATTAGATCTAGTGTTCGATATTGCACTCAAAGTGGATAAGACTACCATTATAAATAATTGTTTGTAAAAAATATAAGTAGAGGTTACTTAGGTGGAACTTACCTTTGGAGGTATTTGAATTTATGTAGTGACTTATTAGATTTTCCACTGTAGTTGGTCTTGATTGAGCTTACAAAGGAGGTGTAGTAAATGGAAGTATAACAAATGTTGAGTATGATGTCAATATAGGCAATTGAGTTAAATTTTTAAAATTATTATATTTTGTTTTTTAGGTGTTATATAAGGTTATTTAATTTATTTATGATCTTAATTAGTGTTTTTGTTAGTTTAGGACATTTTCAAATGATTTCCTAAAAAATAGGTGGAACTACTAGTTCACTATAGTTCACTTCAGTGTATTCTAGTTCACTATTTGAGTACCTAGTTGAGTATAAATAATTATCCACTAATTTTCAAAGATTAATAACGTGGTTTATTTATTATATCACTTAAATTAAAGATAATTTGAGTTAATTTACTTTAATTAACTTAGTTGGTTGACTATGATGACTTTCTAATTGCATGTTTGTCTTTATTATTAAAAAGGCTTCTTGCATGATGTCCAAATATTTATAGTAAGTTAAAATTATTTTATCTAGTATATTTTAAATTTTATTAGTATATTTTAAGTTTAATTAGTAGTCTACGAGTTATTTATTATAATTTTATATTTAGACTTTACTTGCACTACAAGTTATCTTGTAATAAGCGTATTTTAGTTTTTTATTAATAATAATTACACACAAAGGTAGTGTAGTGAATTAATTCAAATTTATAAGTTTATTGTATGTTTTATCTCTGATATACATTATTTTATACCATAAATCATATATTTTCTAGTTTGAAGTTATTCAATACACTTTTTGATCAATAATTTTACTTACAACATAGCTAGTTTGACAACTAGTAATTTGGGGATAGTTTTGTTGATGCATAGCTTCAATTTTATAGATAAAAAGATGATTTAAACTCAATAAAATAATTTAAAACATTAAATCGGTATTATATTCATGTTTAATCAAGGTTCATAAGGTTTTTTAGGGCATTTTTAGAAGATATAATGGCTTCAATGAATATTCATATTTTTAAAAGTGACAACTGAGTATTAGAGAGATATATTACAGAGAATTATTATGTAGAATGAGTTTTGGATATTTATATCCATTGGTACACACCAACTCAATATTGGGATGCCTTGACACAAGATTGAAAAATTAAAAAAAAATGCAGAAAAGGAAGATGCACAAGCTTTGTTATATATTAAGAGTGTCATAGACCCAAGCATTTATCCAAGATTTACAAGATGCAAGAATGCCCATGAGGCATGTAATACCTTGGATAGTTCATATGACGGCTATAATAAGGTAAGAGAATAAAAACTCCAAACCCTTAAAATGAATTTTGAGAATTTGAGAATGTAGGATTATGAAGAAAAAAGAGATTATTACGTAAGAGTAAATGATTTAATACATAGAATGAGGGTTTATGGAGAAACTATACAAGATAGTGTTAGAGTAGGAAAGATTTTAATATTATTAAGCTAAATATGCATGCATATTGTGATCAATCTTAAAGAGTATAAGGACATGAACACTATAAATGTTGATGAGTTAGTGGGTTCTCTCTTGTCTCATGAGGATAATATGAGATTATATGTCGAAGATCTAGAACATAGTATAAATCACTTGAAACCAAGGCAAGGTTTCAAACACCAAAGAGAAAAATAAAAATTAGAATAAATGGAATTTACAAAAATAAAATTCAAATGGAAAATCTCAAGTAAAATTCATAGATATGGTAAATAAATACTTGCCATCACTACAAAAAACTAGGACATATGTTCAAATATTACATGATACTAGAAGTTAAGAATCAAGCCAATAAAGAAAGGGAATAAAAGGATTTTCATGATGAATAAAGTGAATTTCAAGAGGAATCATATTATTATCTCACATGTTTTTTGGGGAATAGAGGAAGATAATAATTTATTTTCTCTTAATTCAAGTTGCTCAAATTAGGTGACATGTCACAAAGATGATTTTAGTAAGTTAGATGATTTTTTTAAATGTCAAGAGCAATTAGGATAAGGAAAGCCCATCCAAGTTTAATGAAATGGTATAATAAAAATCAAAAAATAAAATTCAAGGGTGATATGATAAATCCTAAAAGTGTTTATCAAATTTTTATAGGATATAGTGATGAAAGTAAGTCATATAAGTTTTATAATCCTATTAGTAAATCAATAATTATTTATAGGGATTGTATTTTTTTTGAAAATGAGATTTATTTTAATTATGATAATGTAGATAAAAAATTCATGAGTGGGGATTTATAGGGATTGTATTTTTTTTGAAAATGAGATTTATTTTAATTATGATAATGTAGATAAAAAATTCATGAGTGGGGTGAGGAGGGGGCGGGGGGTGGAGGGGGGTTGTAGCCTATTAAATTTAATTTTTAAGGATTAAAAATTTCTACATAGGATTCTAGTTCATCAAGAGATAATATTATTTATTTGTATGAGACTAGTCATACATAAACATAAAATCCAAGAAATAACAAAAATTTGTTGAATATTTATCTAACAAATCAAATTATGAATTATAATTATGGCTTCTAGTTCATTAGGAGATAAAATTATCTTTTTACAAGTGATTAGTCATCTGTCTACATCAACTCGAAGTAAGACTAAACATTTGTTAAATCCTTACCCAACCAATAAAATGTTGAATACAATTTATGATAAAAAGATAAAAAGGCTAAAAAATCAATAAGATAATTTATTTGATGTTAATGATGAAAATACTGTGTTTACATTATCATCAATGGCTAGTGAACCTAGAAGTTATGTAGAAGCTAGTCAAAGGAAAGAATGGGTTGATGTTATGAAATTAAAGATCGATTCAATTGAGAGGAATGATACATGTAATTTAATTTAAACTTAAATTGAGTACATATGTAATTGATATAAAGTGGGTCTACAAGACCAAAGTTAAAAGTGATGGTACAATTGATAAGCTCAAAGCTAGACCAGTTGTAAAAGGGTATGCACGAACATATAGAGTTGACTATGAGGAAAGCTATGATCATGTGGAACATAAATATAATATAAAACTAATGCTTATTTTATATATTAATAAATAATCTAAAATTCATCAAATAGATGCTAACAGTGCATTACTTAATGAAGTGATTGAAGAAGTATATGTGGGGAAGCCTCAAGTTTTTGAGGTAAAGGGTAAAGAATTATGTGTATATAAGTTGAAAAAGGATATTTATAGGATGAAGCAAGATACAAGAGTTTGGTACTCAAAAATTTATTGCTAATTATTGGATCAAGGATTTATAAGAATCCAAAGTGAAACAAATCTTTACATACAAGCATTGAATTATAATGTTTTTATATGTTTGTCTCTATGTAGATGACTTGATATTTATATGTAGATCTATAGAGATGTTGAATAGATTAAAGGAAGATATGAAATTAGAGTTGAGATAACCAATCTTAATCTTATGAAGTAATTTATTAGAATAAATTAACATCAAAATAAATAGAAATTATTTATTTATCAAGCTAAGTATCCACATGACATGCTAAAGAAGTACAATCCTCAAGATTCAAAGCCTACAAACACTCTGATTGTAAGTGGATAAAATATTATGAGGGAGGATGGAAGTCCTTCAGTCAATGAAAATAATTTTATAAGTATGGTGTGATGTTTGATGTATCTCACTATGATAATATTTGATATCAGTTATAGGGTTTCATTAGTTTATATATTTATGGGCAAACCATCACTCAAGAATTTACAAGTAGTAAAGAGAATTTTTACAGATATACAAGAGGTAATTATAATCATGGTATTAACTTTATACCAAAAAGGTATTTATGTCATATATATATATATATATATATATATATATATATATATATATATATATATATATATATATATTGGGGAAGATATTTTAATTATGAGAAGTCAATTTTAAGTTATTGCTTCATATTGAGAAGTGGGTTGGTTTATTGGTCTTCAAAGAAACAAGTTACAGTTGCATTATCATTTACTCAAGATGAATATACAACCCTTATATTAACTTTCATGCAAGATTTATGGTTGAGAATACTCTTAGATGATTTCATAGAGGCTCAAGTTGAGCCAACATAGATTTTTTATGATAAAAATGGGGCAATATAATTATCCAAAAATCTAATTTTCTATGCTATAACTAAACACATTGAACTCAAACATCATTAAATGTCAGAGACTTGGTCAATGATGAAATATTTATAATTGAGTATGTGAGAAGTGAAAATTATTTTTATGATATTCTCACCAAAGTATTGCAAAAAAAGATTCATGAGCACTCAAAGAGATGATATGAATCTCACCTCTTTGCATCAAACGGGGGAGTGTTGAGTATAATGTCGATATGGCCACTTGAGTTCTATTTTATTAATTCATATATTTTAGTTTTTTAGGTATTTTTGAAGGTTATTTAATTTATTTATAACCTTAATTAATGTTTTGGTGACTTTGGGATACTTTTCAATGATTTCTTAAAAAATAGGTGGAACTTCCAGTTAATTCCATGTTCAGTTCAATGTAGTTCACTCTAGTTTACTTTAATGTACTGTAATTCACTATTTAAGTATTTATTTGAGTATAAATATTTATCCACTTGTTCCCAAATAGGAATCACATGGTTTATTGAGTATATGACTTAAATTAAAGATAATTTTCTTTAATTAGCTTAGTTGGTTGACTAGGATGACTTTCTAATTGCATTTTTGACTTTAATATTAAAGAGGCTTCTTGCATGGTGTCCAAACATTTATAAGAAGTTAAATTTAGTTTATTTAGTATATTTTTAGTTGTCTTATTATATTTTTTTTTCACTTAGTGGTATATTAGTTATTTATTATATTTTTATATTTAGACTTTACTTGCATTGTAAGTTACTTTGTAATAAGCATATTTTAACTTTTTTTATTAATAAGAATTATGCACAAAGGTAGTGTAGTGAAATAATTATAATTGAAGGTCTTATTGTATGTTTTATCTTTGATATTATTGAAGGTATATAATATTTCATACTATCAATCATATGTTTTAATATTTTAAGCTATTCAAAACACATTTTGATCAACAATTTCATTTACAACATGACTAGTTCGATAACTAGTAATTTTGGTTCAGTTTTATTGATACATAGATTCAATCTTAGAGAGAAAAAAAGATGATTTTCACTCAATCTAATCATTCAAAACCTTCAATGAATATAGGTCATGTTGGAGACTATAGTGTATCTAGGAAAATAGGATGTAGTTATCAAAGATTTATCTCATGAGGACAAAGATCCTGCCTAGGTAGCCAACCACTCTTTCTCATTTATCTCTTCATATTCAGTCATACATGCAACAAAATTTATCTCTATGGATTCGAAATTGATAATGGAAATTTGAAAAATAATAATTTTTTTCCATCAATTTCCTATGCAACCCCATAGAAGCCTTAAAGGAATAATTTAATATTTTTTTATTGTGCTAATTTATTCTTAGAAAAAGTGATCAATTGGATCACTTGATCACTACTTTTGAAAATTATACTTTCAAGTTCTACCTTGAAACTATTTACAACAACCTAAAGTAAATTATCAAAAATGGCCTTATTACTACAATCTCAAGTGGGGTATATACACCTTTAACATGCATATCTCCAAGTATTTGGATAGTATTTTTATCTTATCTCATCAATTATTCGACCAATTATACATTTATTTATGCCACTCATTAGATTATCACTTTTATTGATCACATAATTATATGCCAAAGTGAAATCTGAAAGTTGTAGTAAATTTAGATATTGATATAGATTTTGTCTTAATACCTTGTTAATGAAATTTAACTTATCATCTAGGATCTTTATGGACTCATAAAAGATCACCACATTTCTCCATTATGGTTGTGACTCTGCCCTTAATTGTCATATATAACATACAACATTATAAAGATTCTTTGCTCAAATCTACACATTATTCAATATATTTTTCATGGGTCTATCCTACCCTATGCCTCTAATATTTTGTTATTTTATTTCATGCCATGAAACATCTTGTTTAGGACTCCTCTAGTGGTATTAACCATCTAAATAACACTCTCTTAGATCTCATCTTCATCTTTAGGCCTAGCTTTCATCTTTTTTGTCAATGAGAAGAGTTCTTCTTATTGTATAAAATAAATTGGATTATTTATTGTTTTTAATATTCTTATCCTCACTATTTTTAGTTTATTTTCGGTCTCATAAAATTATATAGTTAACTTGGGCTCCTTGGTTATAACCAAGTCTTATTTGGTTGAATGTTATTCTTGCATTTTTGTATCCATGTGGGAATGACTATGAAGTCTTGATAAGAGGTTAGAGTGGAGGACTGAGTGGTAATGGGTGAGGTGATTTGTGGTGGAGACATGATTATGAAGGGATATGAAGGAATTTATGGAGGTGGCATGAGGATGGAGGGATCCAATAAGGGAGTAGAACTAGAGATGTGAATGGTGAAGAAGAAAGGTGGGATGACCATCTTCTCTTTGGACACCTTGGTCTTTGGAGGAGTCTCAAGTACATATTTTGTGAGGTGAGGATATTCATAAACTGAGCATATTGGTGAATCTATTAGAAAACATTTAATATTGACAACCCCAATTATGTATAAATGTCTAATTGTAAAGGGAATATGGAAAAAATTGATAGAGACACTAGATTTTCAAAGTGTGGGATAGTCAATGTGGTACTTGAACTAGGTGTTAAAAAAATAGCATGTGTAATTACATCCTATTTTAGTCCTTGAAATATTTATGCAATGGGTGTATAATGGAAATTCATGTATTAGTGGTGGATGTAGAAATGGTATTGACAAAATAATCCAAAACTAAAGTACTTGCAAGAATATAGACTTTATAAATACTATTAGTGTCTAACAAAGTATTGGAAATAGAATGAATGACTAGAGAAATTAGAGTAATATATGAAATAGGGGAGGTAATTCCCTATGTTGAAGACTTTGAGGTGAGCATAGGATGGAAAACTATAGAAAAAGATGTGATCACTAAAGCTTCAACTATTGTACATGTTTGGTACATTCCCTTGTCCAAAAATGCTATGTGGTATTCCTTTCCAATCTATGTTTGTTTTGTATTTTGAGTATGAGGAGGAGTATGGATTGAAGTACCAAAGGTTCCTTATGGAGACACCTTCTAAGAAAGGTCAAATTTAGCTTCTCTTTTTGAGTTGTATTCATATTTTTCCTTTAAATTCCATTCTTCAGTATACTCATCCAAATGTTCTTCTAATAAATAGTCCTCCACATAGTCATCTTTTGTGTATGAGTGAGAGATGCCTAGTGATGTGTCTGATTAGGGAGGTGGTATATCATATTATTGTGTTACCCAATGGGTTTGAAAAATAGTTGGAGAAAACTATCTTACATAATTTACCACATGATGGGTAATTGAGATAGTTGTAATGTGTACTTAAAGAGTAAAAAATGAATGACTAACCAATGAAGCCTAAGGTGGTGGAGCTAAGTTAACCAATGCCATAAAATCAAAGGAAAATTATGGTACTAAGGTAATACATGTGTCTATAGTATGTTTCCCTACATATTTTGACTTTGGAATAATCTTAAGGATCCTTGCTTTCAATTATTCATTTATTTCTTCCTCTATTTCCTCCTCTACTTGGGGTTGCTCAACGTACCTAGAGGATTTTCCCCCTTACTCTTTATGAATGATTCCTCCCATATAATGTAAGGGTCATATTGTATAAATTGATCAATCCTCATGGACATTTAATCATTCTCATACTTGTGTATAATTTTGAATCATGCTCAATATTCAAAAACATAAAATCATGATCATACTAACAATGACCATAGTTTTTATTGAATTATATTTGAAACCTATTCATTTACTATATTATTACCCTATTGGGGTCCTATAATATGAATTAAATTATTATAAACTTTAAATAACTATGGTTTCTTAAGGTTTTGGCTAATTATTTTTAATTTTGGAACTGTTACCTCCAAATGTTGAGGGGTGTTTTATGATACTTGGCCACTTTGGCCCTTCTCAAAATTTCATCCACACTATTAGATAGATGATAAGCTATCTCATAATTTCCTATTTTTTTAGCCACATGCATGGGTAAATATAAAAGGGCCAATTACATACCCTTAACCCTGATGATTGTGTGGTCTATATAGAACTAATAGTTACCCAATGACTTGAGTGATCTATTGATCTTTGCATATAGTTTTGGCATTGGGTGTTCATTTATTTCCTTATAAACCATGGGATAAAAGGTGTCTACTATCCTATACATATGATCCATATTTTTTATATATGGAGATGATCACTGTCATCATATATTTTTTTGGATCCTTTTGGCTACCAAGGATGGGTCCCATTAGGGATGACAGTCTCATAAAAGGTGTCTACTAAATATGAAAGCATGTAGAAGTTGTTATGTACTTAGTCATGCATAGCCCTATGGGCTTTTAAATTATAAATTATGATTTCCAATAATTGGTGAATTCCCTTTCCTTCTAAAATTATATACAGTAAAGGGACCCATACCTCATCCACATGGCTTGTAGTAGGGCTCCATGTAGCCTACTTAATAGGGCCATGAGAATCATCACACCAAGTTTGAATTGGGAAATTGGGACCTTATTCTTCATATAAACTTTGTTGGGACTCTAATACCATCATATGAAGGTATCCATAACACTATTATCATTGAAGCAGTCACTAACTATTTTTTGGTTGTAAGGTATGTCTAGTTTTGGTAGTCTATAGAAATTCACAAAGTCTAAGCTAGCCACATATACTACTAGTTGTTTATCTATGTTCATATGGAAAATATATTTTATGCATGTTCATGATTTAAAAATATTTTAAACTTATTCCACAAGAATAAATACCTTAGGTTTGGCCCCTACTTGATGAATTGTGATAACTTTGATTGACAACAAATTATCTCTATATTCTCTTTCATCATGAGTCATATTGTCCTCATTTTTGTATGGTAAAACAACCTCAACCTCTATATAAATGGCTCAATATTTATTAAATACATTATTTAAAGTAACTCAATTGAATTACATCCTTCAACTCTTTCCTGGTTGGTTCTAAAGTATAACATTGAAGGATCTAACTATTGATTCTTGGCCTCTATTATTGATTAAACTAAGCTTTGTGCTTAAATTAGAATTTAGGGATTTTAGTTGATATAAATTTTATAATAGTAGTTCAAAAATCAAAAATTATAAAATGTAATTCGATTTAAATTTTGGATATATCATATAGCCATTTTCTTAACCTATAAATTCATTGCTCAAATCCTTCATGTGTGAGAATTAATTACATAATAATGGTTTTAGTTACACACCCATTTCAATTTTAAATTTGTTTTTATGATGTAATATTTTTTGGGTTTACTTAACATGTGGTGATTTTTCATTTCCTTTGATTACTAAGTCATCCCTTTAAATTTTAATGTGCTGGTATATCTTTTCAATTGTCTCTATGTCATTGAATCATGGATTTTTATAGCTAACTATGTCATTGTAGGATGTGTGACATATTTTCACTTCATCAATTAATTTATATCCATCTCTCCATCCTTGGGTCATGTTAGTGTATATATGGAACAATTGGAAAATGTCTATCATGAAATAGACACATGAAATAATTAGTAAATGCCATGCGGTAGCTAGTTGTCCAAAGGATGACATGTGGCAACCTATCATTATGTCACTTGGTTTATGTCTTAAAGATCTATTATTTTGTCTATTAGCCTATAAATAATGATATGTTGACATGTATATTCATCTTAGTTTTTTGATTGATTATATTTGTAACATATATTTCTACCCAAAGCATATAATCAAATGAGATTTAGACACATGGAGTAATTTCGCTTGCTCTAGTGGTCACTAATTTTTGTGACCCAAGATTCTAGACTAAGAGATGTGAGGAAATGAGATGAATACATGTGGCCAAATATCATGCAATCAATTGGTTGTGGGACCTCATAACTATGTTTTCTATTGAATACTGATGATGCATTGAGATATGGACACTTGTTTAGATATTACTTAGGCAACATGTCAAAATAATTTTTTAAGTATAAATGCATTTCAATGGCCCTCAAAATTTCAAGGAATAAGTGATACCTATTCACTGATCTATAAAACTTGATATCCTTAACAATCGATGGTTAACTTGGTTAGTAAAATAAATCCATATAATAAAAATATAACCTTGATACTGACTTCAACCATTTTATAAGCCCAAACTGATGAAATAAAAAAAAATGAGTGGTGATAAACCTAAGATTATATGATTTTATTAGTTCCGAAATAAATTCTTGTCTAGATAAGAACTAAGTATATCAAATTTTAAAAATGTATGGGTCCCTATTTGAAAGATTTGAAAAAGGGACATGCTGGTCATAACAAAGCTATTGTGTAAATTTAGAATACTACACAAAAAATAAATGACACAAATTGATTTGAACTAAAAATATGCTATAAGGGGAAGTACCAAGGAAATATAACTTAGTTGGAAATTAGAATGTAGGATGTGACTGAGACTTGAAAATAGGTTGTGTAACTGTGCTGACTAACTTTGGATCCAAAATAGGGGTTTGTTGGATCTATAGATAATAACTCTAGATCTAGAAAGGGCATAGTTCATTCAAGTCCTTAGGGAAGACTAATGTTATATAGATGATGGCTCTCTAAAATTATTTTGACAGGTTCACCTTTACCTATATGTTTCATTTATCTATGTAGAAGGATTCAATCCATCATCAAAAACACTATGTATCTTCTCCTTCACTTGTATTCCTAGATTAATATAAGAAAAATAAAAATAAAATTATGAAGTAAAATGGATATATTAGTTGAAGTTATGTTTGACCCCAACACCACCTATGTTGAGTGTTTCCCACATACCAATACTCTGAAGAGAGATCAAACTCCAAATAGTTTTCCCATGCTATGGTGGTTTGTGTTAAAGACTAGTGTAATGTTAGATACTTAATTTTGGTGTGATTAAGTGCTTCAACCATGACTTGTGACATTGGAAGTGTATTTAAACTTTATCTTAGGGATAATATGGTTATATATATTCATAATTGAGATAAATAAGGAATTTTTTCTCAATGTATAATTAGAATTCTAGTGTTTTCAATATACAAACCTCTTGTGTGAAAAAGTGATTGAAATGTGACTTTATAGTGCTCTTTTGGGAATTATTTTGGATGGGAATCACTAAACTTGTGAGATGACCCATTAAAAAAATTGAATTTTAATAAAATAGTATTTATTTGGGGGGAGGACACTCTTGGTAGAAATGGACAACAGCAGGGACCCACCATATCTAAATAAAGTGGTTTTACCTAGAGGGCAAGAAAAGCTAAACTAAAATATAGGTTCAGTATCAAAGTGAGTTTAGTTTGATTATAGTGATGGATAGTGACATTTTGAGATCATTTTTTAATTTTGGGAATGGTCATCTAAAATAAGGGTGAAGGAAGAGAACTTAAGGATCATTTAATGAGGTGTGAGCTAAGTACGTAAAATTAGTGGTCACAAGTGTACAGTTTTAAAAATAAATGTTAATTTATCATTCTAAATTTTCCCCTAAGATAAATTAATAATTTAAAAGGAAACACACATACCTGAACCTACCTTTGAAGAATAATCCTTAATGTAGGCCATAATTGTGAACTATGCTTCATGTGAACCTGCAATTAAACACATATAAAATAAGTCCTTACTTAGGATTAAAACTTGAATGTAAAATGCAAGAAACTTATAGGTCTAGATAATAACAAGGTATGAATACACATTATTGGGTACATGAATTATTGTGTTTTTATGGTGAAAATAACAGTGACTATAGAGGGTGAGAACCATATATATTTATTATTTGTTGAATAGCTTGGATTGGATTGTGCATGTCCCAATCCTCATTAATACGTTAGTGTTCTTAATAACTCAAGGTGTGCTTGAATCCATCATTGCATACCTAGGGTAGAGAATTAGGTTTAGAATCCATATATGAATTATAAGAGATCATTATGGTGTAAATAATTATGTAAAAGTGAACCAATGGATGTAGATGGAATAAGTTTCATTTTTGGTCAAAATTGGTGCAAAAATATAGTGTGATTTGAGTTTGGTGTATGAAAAATGGAGAATGGCATGGATTTACATTCCATTTATGAAACTAGTGCAAAACTAAGAAAGGGGGTAGTCATATGCCACACACATGCCACCAATATGATATCTAGGTGTATATAGAATATGAGACTTAGAAATAACAACTGAAATTATGAATTATAACCTCTATGATAAATTGGAACACATTCCATCATGTTACCACCAAACTAAGCAAATATGAGATAAACTTGAGTGGTTTTCTAGAAAATTCATTATGTATACTTATTACTAATTATTCTGTACTTATTTTAATTATGATAATTTCTATAAATGACTATTTTATATTTGTTGGGATAATATCTCCCTATTTTTGGACATGGTCAAAATATGCCCTTGTCCAAATGGAGTGCTCTTATCGTAAATTGATTTTTGGTTTTGAAACTTGACCAATCATGTAACACCTAAAAATTTATGTCTATGTATTGCACTATAAGATCTTAGTCTCTAAGATAAGCCATTGTGTATGCCCCTATTTTAAGGTGATTTGTTGATCTTATGCAATAACTTAAATTGAAATAAAAATTTATTCAAGAGATGTTATGAAAAATATGTACATATGAGTAGTAGTGATAATATAGAGGTGCATGACATTATTATATATATATAAGCTAAGCAAAAGAGTAATGTGAGATGAATGTACACACTAACATATAAAGTGGCATTGATAAGATATATGTTATCAATTTGGTGCATATATAAGTGGTCACAATTGAGTACTAAAATATGAATACAACTACTTGGGGAGAGATGCATGATATCCATCATATCATCAAAAGGTATGGAAGATGCATTCTATCCATCATGGCATAGAAACTATTCAAACAAGTGCCACAACCATGACACTCTCTTTCAAAGATTACACACAAAGAAAAAAATATAAGATGAATGTGGCACATACAAGGGATATATTAAAATGTCACTCACATTTATATAAACATACAATTAAGTATGTTAGCCACACACAATGACATGATCAAATGTCCACAATAAAAAATAGAGAATACACATAGGGCATGAAGAGGGAAATAAAACATGGAAAACATGCATGATTATGTGTGATTGATCAAAATAAGTAATTCATAATAGTAATATATTTTGTAACTTAAGTAAAA
>JARHVA010004851.1:1205000-1277500 GCA_037957365.1 Torreya grandis
TTGTGTTGAGTGTTGCCTACATGCCAATACTCTGAAGAGTGATCAAACTCCATGTACTTCTCCCATGCTACATTGATGTGTATGAAAGAATAGTGTAATGTTATATGATTATGAAATTATTTTGTGATTAATTACTTCAACTATGACTTGTGACATTGTAATTTTATTAAAGACAAACCATATCTAGAATCTCAATATTAGTTATACTTATATATAGGGGTGCCAATCCTATATATATATATATATATATATATATATATATATATATATATATATATATATATATATATATATATATATATATATATATATATATATATATATATATGCTAAAAAGCTATATATATGGGTGCACTTGGCCACCTATATATGAAAACCCCATCTATATATAAATTATGCCCATATATATATATATAAAGTCCAAGTCATTTAGTTAGGATAGCTGGGTGAGGGGAAAACTCTAGATAGGACCTGATGGCCTCCCTAGCTATACTCTCTCTCTCTCTCTCTCTATATATATATATATATTCTAAAAAGCTATATATATGGGTGCACTTGGCCACCTATATATAAATTATGCCCATATATATATATATATATATATATATATAGTCCAAGTCATTTAGTTAGGATAGCTGGGTGAGGGGAAAACTCTAGATAGGACCTGATGGCCTCCCTAGCTATACTCTCTCTCTCTCTCTCTCTCTATCTATATATATATATATATATATATATATATAGGGGTCTTCCTAGATATAATCTATATATAGGGGGTCATATATATAGATCGGGCCTTACATTGGGGGGGTTGGTCCCATATAGATACATAAGCGACTAGAGATAGGTTCTCCTAACTAACATATATTATATAAACCCTATCAATTTGGTACTGGCCAACCCCCTTGTGTTATATATATATATATAATATATATATAGGGGTATTGCTATATATAATCTATATATAGGGGGTCATATATATAGATCAGGCCTTACATTGGGGGGGTTGGTCCCATATAGATACATACACGAATAGAGATAGGTTCTCCTAACCAACATCTATTATATAAAACCTATCTATTTGGTACTGAACAAGCCCCTTGTGTTATGGCCCTACCTATTTGATGCACTCTGGTTGTTATATGAGACATTGCTATTAGCTTGATGCTTGATCTTAGCTGACTGCTTATTGTAGATATGATTATGTTATGGATATTATGTTTTTGTATCTTGTTATTAATTATGATTCAATGTCATTACCACTATATATGATTATGCTTGATTTAGTTATATCATGCTTCTATTCTATTCATTTCAGTTTAGAATATTATTATTATTATTATTATTATTATTATTATTATTATTATTATTATTATTATTATTATTATTATTATTATTATTATTATTATTATTATTATTATTATTATATATCATGAAAATATTGTTGATATCTTGTCTTGGTGAATGCAATAACCCAGAGAATGATCTAGGCTCAATGGTTGCTTTGATAACATAGTAAAGTGACAGTGAGAACCAAATGTAATTTTATATGACTCTGATAGGTAAAAATGTTGAAATAAGGATTCTAAGCCACTATTTAGTCATGAGTCTTTTGCAGCATTATTAATTTGACTTCATCACTATCTCTTTTGGTCATGTGTGTTATTGTCTTGGATTATGCCTTTATTATAGTGTTATGTGAGATTTAGTTTGTTGACCTTATTTATGTGATAATTTTGTATTCTACACTCATTGAGTTGTTGAGTATGGTTGTTCATGTCTTGACTGATCATCTTGGTTGTCATTTTACTCTTTGACTATGAATGTATTATATTATAACTCAAAGTTATTTAGTGCTCCCCATAATTTACTTTTACCTTATTGAGACTTTAGTTCTTACTACTTTCTTGGGCTTTGGTTTTTGAATGTTCGAAGCCACAATGATGTGAACCCACCTTTTAAGGTTATATGAGACCTTGGATAGGACCATCTACCACCATCATGGTTTCAATTAATCCAATGCATGATAACTTAGGTTGACATTATTTATTATTTCAACAATTATGACCCAAAAATCTACACTCAATTATTATTTTTGGAGAAGGATGGTAGATGCTTGGTTATTAGGGTTGACATTTCAATATGATTTTGGCCATGATGGCACAAAATTTGAAGTCCCCCTCTCCTCAAGTGTTACTTGGGAATGTGGAAACTTGTGTTACTTTTTTGTGGGCTCAATTTTTAGGGCATAGATATCATTTCTTGGGGGAGATCGATGGAGTTGGAGGTCGAGCCTGAGAAGACATCATTTTTCTCCATAATGCCAAGATTTGGCAAGTAAGTTTTTCCTATATTTTTATTCATGTAAGTTGATTTGGAGGTTTTTAGGGGATAACTAATGAAGAAGTTTGAGGAGGGAAAGACAAACATGCTAAGAAGGCATGAGGATTATTAACAAGCCTATAATGCCAAGAAATAAAAATTTCATGTTATTGTGGAAACCTTGGTGATTCTATTTACAAAATGAATGGCTACAAAAAAATTGGGGAAGTAGGGTTTGAGTAAAACAATTATTCTTGAAAGGAAATAGGGTTTGTGTGGGGGTTCTTGTTTTACTTGTATTTTTTTTATTGGAATTACCTTCATTTTAAAATTTATGAAGGGAAATTTTCTTTCTCTATTTATTTTTCCTTATAAAATTAAAAAAATTGTAGAACTATGGGCCACATTTATCTGTTATGGAACTTTTATATTGATGGGAATTACATTGTGGGTTCATGATGAATTCATAAGACTTCATGATGACCCCAAAAATATATTTAATCAATTATAATATTATTTAAATTACCTTATGTCTTCCATGTTATTGATTAATTTGATGCACTCAATTGATATGGGGAAATTAGGGAAGTTTATGTTAGGTTGGCTATGTGGGCAGAACCTTTCTAAATAAGAATTATTCTTTAGAATATAATATGTGGAATGTTTGTGTTGGTTGTACATTGTATTTTTTTGAAACATTCAATCTAATCATAAGGGTAAACTTAACTTAATCCAATGGTGTTTTAAATTTGACATGGATGAGTAGAGGGGGAAAATCTTGGAAGTATGTTTCGATTGTATGCATAAGTCAAATTTAGTTATTGTAAAGCTCATTTGGTTGAAGTTAGAACTCCCTGAGGGATTTTGAAAATGATTCCACCCTTTATTATATCCATTTAAAATTAATTAGGTGTGTTTTTAATTCACCTATAGAAAAAATTGAAATATTTTGGCTTTAACCTCTTTAAGGGGTAGATTTGATTACTTGTCCATTCAAACCATTTTTGAAATAAACATTGCATAAATTTAGGTTGCTTTCATTTTGTTATGACTTGATCATTTTTCTTAGGAGTATTATTTGGTTATGTAAAAATGTTTAAAGGTTGAGGGATGTATTTAAAATTCAATGAAATTTAATAATGAGTTGTATCCCTTTTTGGCCATCACTATTAGGAAGTTTTTGATTGAGTTGTTTTAGTGGATTGATTTTCATTAGGGGACATTGTTTAATCCACTACCCAAATTTGAATTGTTATAATTATTCAATGGGTTTATTTTCATGCTAATTTAAATATATAATTTAATTTATTAAATGTTGAGAACCTATCATTGATGTTATTATTGAGTTATAAAGCATATGGACTCTGTTAGTGGCTGAACAAAGTTGTTTACTTCTATCTTATGTGAAACTTGGAGGATGCTAATGAATTTATATTCATTATAAACCTTTCCTTTCCTCTTGGAAATAGCCTCTTGGTGGGGTTACATCACTTGTAGTTATTCCAATTGATCCATTTTGAGATTATAGACTTGAATCAATTTTATTTGGTTTCTATAAACCTCTCATAAATGCTAGCAGGCTATATTGACTAGTGAATGGATCTGATTTGACAAGCACTCTTTTGGTGACCCTTAAATGTTATTTCTTATAGAAATTTTGTTGCTTGTTTGCTTGTTCCATGAATTGAATTGGTGGATTAGAATGCTAGTTGTGCATTTAACCTCCTTATTTACTCTTTAATCTAATCCACCATCTAGTTGATGGGTGGGGTGGTGAGGGCCACCATATGGATGGGCTAATTAGAGTGTGCATTTGGGGTTGGATTATTATAGTTGTTGTAATTCTATTTCCTATATTTTTTTAATGGTGTCACTTTTTATGGATGTTCTTGGATGGTATTCATGCATTCTTTCTTAATGTAATGATTTTCTTTATTTGATCTTGAGATTATAATTGTATTTATCTTATGCAAATGATGTTTGTTGCTAGTTCTCCTATTACCTGGTATAATTTTGTACATGTACCTTGAGGTATCTAGTTACTATCTAGATGATTATTAATGGGTTTTATTATATCTTGGTTGATTCTATGTAAACATATAATTCTTTATTTTGATATGAGAATTATACTTAACTGTTATGCTCTCATAGAGGTTGATGTTCCTATGAAACCATGTTTAGATGCATTTTAATTTATGCATAAATAATAGTTATGTTGGATATTGGATTATGATAGTAGGCCTCTATGTGTATATGTTAAATTACACACTTGTTGACAGAATTGTAGTGATACATGAACTAGTCAAAAGGAATGTTAGATGCAATTTGATAATTTTATTGTCTTGAAAAATGATAGTTAACTAATTATAATATATTGGATGTAGTATACCAACCCTACATCCATGTTATGTATTTCATGTATCTTATTTTTAGAAAGAAAATAAATGTATAGTTATTATGGGATATTCTAAATTCTTGTCATATTTCATTAGTTACCTTATGGTTCTTTACACTGAAATGGATCTTATGGTTGTGGACCGAGCTCCCTTTTAGTGGATAAATAATGTATGAATTATTTATGTTCCTTTTGGTCAAATAAAATTCATGAACATCCACTAAAGACTAATCTAAATTTTGATTGTGATATAATCCATTTGCCTTTGGTTAATTGACCCTACCATAGTAAATCAAGTCTCTTTGTATTAGGAGTTGTTACTATAGCTGATTAATAAGTTGCTAAAAGTTGTTCATAATAAGTTCATTCCTTTCATTCATTGCATGCTATGATAATATTATAATACATTACTATAGGCCTAAATTCGTTCTTGGGTTAATTGTCTCAAGTGGTTGAAATGTTATACTTGTTTTTATTGTCTTTTGTTGAGGTTTATAACAAGTGAAATTAATAGGATTGTATTTCACCTTATGAATAACAATTGGTATCTCCATGTAGAATCTGGCAGTGTTTGATTGCGTAGTGTGAAAGGAAATTGAAATTATTATGTTCACTAGCAAACCAAGAAGACCTAATTTTTGAATAAACTAGTGGTTGTTAGTACCATTTATGATGTTTCGTTAGATGATACAAAGAAGGTAATCCTTTAAGATCTATGGTAGACAATTCATTGTATAATTCTAGTTTTGCACAAATGAATACATGAAGACTTATGATAGTTCAAAATTAATTGTATGGGAAATTCAAAGGCATGATACAAGTTTGATTGATACTTAACTTCTTGAGTTACTATGAAAAATATAATTTAGTATGAATGAATATACAAGCCCACTATTAGGGGCAACTAGAAATTCATATATTTGGCTCTACTTGTAACATTATTTTACATAGGGATACTCAGTTGTTAACTTAAGATATTAATTAAAGGGTAAGAGATGGTACAAGGACCTAAAATAAAGACTTAATGTAAGAGTCTTGGTATGTAGTATCATTCTATTATTTACTGTGTTTTTGGTAATTACAAATAGATTTTGGATCAATTAGGAATCATATGGTGGACCTTGAGAAACATTAAAAATGACACAACCATCATATTGGTATAGGCTAGATATTAAAGGACTTAATGTTTTCATGTCATTTTAAGCCTTCTCATAAATCTTAATTGTGCAAAATATTATTCTCTATATTACTAATTTATTATATGGATCGTACACATGGCTGCAAGTCATTTTATAGTTATGGCATCTTGTTACAATATTATGAACTGGTTAGCTATGTATTTAGGTTATGGCATATTATTTTCTTTGATTTGATTCCTATTCATTAGGCACTAAATAAAAAGAATCAAAACTCCTCATGGTATATGTTTGAGGTGACACTTGGCTGCAAGTAATAACAAGCCTATAGCTGGTCATAATCCTAAAAAATTGACTAAGAGGTTGAGTAGTGGAATGTTGAATCAAATGATTACTTTATCTGATATATATTGGCAAAGTTTTATAATCAATGCTTTAATAGGGAGAATAGTGGTGCAAGGATACTTAAATCAAGGATTTCTAAGACCCCTTGATGGTTATCACTACCAAATGGTCCTCAATGATTCCTTGTATAAATTAATTCTAGTAGCATTGATTCATTGGACAAAATATAACATTGGTATGGTGGTTCTATGATTGAATTCATTAAGGAATTGAAGGCATGAAAGATCTATCTTTTAATCATTAAGTTTGTACAAGCATTTTGGGCTTTATGTGGGTTTTTATATCTTAGATATACGAACTATAAAAAAATGCAACTTATGTTTTGGTTTAGTTCCCTTTAGCCTGTTACTCTAATTTGTTAATTCATGAATTAACTATTATGACTTACTTTGTTGGTTGCAAGTTTGACTTAGGAAGTGATGATTGTACCTTTTTGTTTAAACATGGGTTGAATCTAAATCCTAATGGTAGAGGAATTACGGTGTAAGGACCTAAGCCAAAGATTAAGCTATACAATCTCGATAGTTAGTGCTAGTACAAATGTTTATGTTACCTCTATTGATCACTTGATTATCATAAATGTTTACTAACATACTTAACATTTAATTTTTCCATTTGGGGTTCAATGTTGGTATTAATTATTTAGTGCATTATATTATACATTGATGGTATTAATAAATTATGCAATGAGCCCTACACACATTCTTATTCACACTCTTTTAAGCAATTCTTGATTTTTTCTAGGGGTTATTTCATCTACTATCAGAGCCTATTCTCTAGATATTTTTATTATAAAATATTAATATTTCACCTTTGTAAAGTAAGATATGCATTGGTCTCCTTGTAATTGAACCATGTTGTACTTACCATTCACTTTTACCAGATTGCATCTCTAGAAATCTTTGTGATAAGAATTTTTTCTAACATGGGACTAATGAACTATTTCATTTAAAAGGGCTATGATATGATTTTATAAATGCACTTAGCCTCTTGAACTAAATATGAGAATGCCTTGTTCTATAAAACTGAGGTGTTGGATATTCCTACGCCCCTTTGGAATTAATATAGGTGTGGGTATCTATAATTTTATACAGTAACACTATGATGCCTACCCATAACCTTGGTTGGGTTAGTCCTTCTTGAACTAAGTTGTGTAAGGAAAAGTCTCACTGGTTGAGTGTTAACTTGTATGGGTGAGTCAATAGGAGGCTAGTGATAACTAATTTGGTCTTAGAAATAAGAGAGTGATGTTTGATATCTATTGTTAACTCATATGGGTGAGTCAACATCAGATGCTTATAACATTATAACCTAGGGAAGACCAAGGGTTTGACTCAAACTTGGAGGGTCGAATGGGGTTAAAGCAATAGTCTCACTTGGTAAATAATGGAGCTAGGTATCCCTCTTATAAATTAGAATCGTAAAACCATCTAGTCCATGAGACATAAACATTATTGGTATGTTAGTAGGGTTGTCAATACTTCTTGCTATAATATTTCATCCTTATTGTGCTTAGTAATAAATTTTAGGAGCTGTGTTGGAATATGAATAAACATTTTTTACCATTGGCAGCCATGCTTCAGGCATAAAACTTAGGATGGCATATTTGTTACCATCATTCCTAGCAAGGAAAAGTCATCATGGTTGATGCTTTCAACCCAGACCAGTTAGGAAACCATGATGGTGTTATATTATTTTGCCTTGGAAATGGTAAATAATGAGCTAAACACAACATTAGAATGCTATTTTGTTATTATGAATTAGATATTCTGATTTGTTGAGTGGTTGGGTTTTAATAAAAGGGCTCTAATGTAGAAATTTTGAAGTGATATGACACTCCCTTGATAAGCGGTATTAAGTAAATAAAATATTCATCTAGAATATATATTTCTCATGGTTGGGAAAGGCCGTTTAAAAGGAAATTTCACTTTGGGTGGCATGAACATAAGCCTTAATGGGATAGTAGTTGGTTGTTATGTAAATAACTAATTTTGATTCACTGCATATGCCAAATTTGGTTGATTGGTTGCAACTAGGATGTGATCCAACATTGAAATGAGTGATTGTGAAGCATTATAATTCTTATAAACTGGACTCATGTGTAAAGTCAACAAGGTTGTACTTGTTATAACCATAGGCCCTTTTGGTTTAAAAGTACTAATGCCATAAACTAGGTAATGTTATGTTTACCTAAAAGATATATTCTAGGATGAATATTCTAGTTCTTATGAAGCATGACTAAAATGTATGTTGATTACTCAGAAGAAGCAATGTTACAAAATCCTAGGTACCCTCTTAACTCTTTGTAAGAATGATAAAATTTGGGTGAAAACCCTTATATGGATGATTAAAATATGATGGGATTGGGATCCCTGAACCATTGTGTGAGATCACAAATAATGGAGAACATGTTGTAAGCCTTGAGATTGCATGCGATGCCTAGAAAGGCTTCTCCAATGTTTAGTGTGGTTGATGCAAGGTGCTGCACTAACCCATAAATGGTAGATATTGAATGAAAGGTAACCATAGAAGTATGGATTACTATCTGATGAATGTTAATGAAGTTATGCGTAAAGCATGATGGGCATTAGTGGAAAATACCACCTCATATTTGGAAAATTTGTTGAACAATCTAGTTGGATTGGATTGTTGTAAATGCTATCATAAAAGTTGTAGCTTTTCGTGATGACATATCCTTGTAGTAAAAAAAATGGTTAGCCTAGAAGTTGTTTCATTAGAAAACTATTAAACTTAGATTCAATATCTAAATTGAATTTTTATGAATAAATCTATCATGTAAGCATTAACAATTGTTAGATAGACTTGAAAGTATTGATACTTCTTATTGGAAAGAATTAAGGTGAAGATTGATCACCTTAGCCTGAAATGCTTGTTTTATTATAATAATTAAATTACATGCCATTCAGGTGGCTATAAATGGTTGATTTCATAATTATTGTCTTAAAAATAATGGTGTTTGCTAATATATACATTTTTCCAAGGAAAGAGTAGGTTTGACTTGCAAAACAATTCATAAAAGAGATTAACTACTCTTTTATTGTAATAAATGGCCTTATAAGACACAAAAATATGAATTTTATATCCAATCTCAAACATTTTTGGAATCTTTCAAGGGGGTATACAACACCCCATTCTAATTAGTTTAGTGTTATAAAGGGGCACCTGAGCTGGAAGGATATTTCTTATTGACCTGACACAAAATTTAGTGTTGCTAATTTGGTGACAACATACTTAAAATATTAGTAAAGTAAGGGTAAACATGTCCATTCTAGATGTTTGTTATATCCTCATGTTATGCCTAGAAATAAATAGGTGGTAATTCCCCCTCTATGTTCTTATTGTTAGGTTATGTAAGTATGCAACAAGTGTGATGCTAATTGGATACAATTGATTGAATTTTCTAAGTGTTACTTCACTAATTGGATATTTAATTGTTGGTGTTTTTGTGTTATGGAAGGATTATTATGACCTCTTTTGGGTAGATTACCTTAATTATTTAATTTGGTGCTAGGATGGCTCTTCTCTAAGGAGGGGAGGATGTTATGACCTTACCAATTTGATACACTTCAGTTGTTATACGATACATTGATATTAGCTTGATGTTTGATCTTAGGTGACTGCTTATTGCAGATATGATTATGTTGCAAATATTATGTTTTGGTATCTTGTTATTAATTATGATTTGAGGTTATTTTTGCTATATATGTTTATGCTTGATTTAGTTATATCATGCTTCTATTATTGTTATTGTTGTTTTTGTTGTTGTTGTTGTTGTTGTTATTATTATTATTATTATTATTATTATTATTATTATTATTATTATTATTATTATTATTATTATTATTATTAATATTATTGACATTATATCTCATGCAGACACTGTTAATATCTTATTTTGGTGAATGTAGGAACTTGGATAATGAGCTAGGATCGATGGTTGCTTCGATAACAGAGTAAAGTGGCAATGAGGTCTGTATGAAATCATATATGACTTCAATAGGTATAAATGTTGAAATCAAGATTCTAAGCCACTATTTAGTCATGAGTCTTTTGCATCATTATTAATTTGAATCCATCACTATCTCTTTTGGTCTTGTGTGTTGTTGTCTCAGATTATGTCTTTGTAATAGTGTTGTGCAAGATTTAGTTTGTTGACCTTATTTATGCAATAATTTTTAATTCTAAACTCATCAATTTGCTTAGTGTGGTTGTTCATGTCTTGATTGATTGTCGTAGTTATCATTTTTCTCTTTGAATATGAATGTATTTGATTATAAATCAAAGTCGTTTAATGTTTACTGCAATTTACTTATACCTTATTAAGACTCTAGGTCTTACTACTTGTTTGGGCTTTGGTTATTTCTTGTTTAGAGCCACGATGATGCAAAATCACATTTTAATATTTCATGGGACCTTGGCTAGTACCGACCACCACCATCATGGTTTCAATCAATCCAATGCATGATGACTTAGGTTGACATTGTTTATTATTTTAGCAATTATGAACCAAAAATATGCACTTTATTATTTTTGGGGAAGGATGGCAGATGCTTATTTATTGGGGTTAACAATGATTTTCGCCATTATGGCATAAAATTTGAAGTCTCCCTCTCCTCAAGTGTTATTTGGGAATGTGGTGACTTGTGTTATTTTTCTATGGGTTCAACTTTCTTAGGGCAGGGCTATCATTTCTATGGGGAAATTGATGGAGTTAGGCTAAACCTGGGAAAACATCCATTTTTTCTCCATGATGCCAAGATATATCAAGTAATTTTTTCTTGTATTTTTATTCATGCAAGTCAATTTGGAGGTTTGTCGAGGGTAACTAATGAGGAAGTTTGAAGAGGGTAGGACAGCCCTGTTATGAAGCCATGAGCTTCTTAACAAGCCTGCAATGCCAAGAAATAAAATACTATTTATATTGTGGAAACCTTGGTGATTCTTTTGGAAAAATGAATGGCTATTAATTTTTTGGGGAAACAAGTAAGGTTTGAGTAAAATGGTTATTTTTGAAAGGAATAGGGTTTGTGTGGGGTTTCTTATTTTACTTTTATTTTTTATTGGAATTGCCTTAGTTTTCAACCCTACGAAGGGAAATTTTCTACCTCTATTTACTGTTCCCTATCAAATATTTTTTTGTGCAAAACTATGTGTCATATTTATCTATTATGGCACTTTTATATTAATGTGAATTACATTATGGGTTCATGATGACCCCAAAAATGTATTAAATCAATTATAATATTCTTCAAATTTCTTTATGGCTTCCATTCAATTGATTATTTTGATACACTCAATCAATATGGGGAAATTAAGGAAGTTTATTTTGGGTCGGCTATGTGGGTAGAACAATTCTTAATTAAAAATATTCTTTAAAATATAATGTGTATTTTTTGTGTTAGTTGTACATTGTATTTTTTTGAAACATTCACACTAATCATAGGGGTCTCCTTAACTTGACCCTGTGGTGTTTTAAATTTTACCTAGCTAAGTATGGGGGGAAATCTAGGCAATATGTTTTGGTTATATGCATAAGTCAAATTTAGCTGGTGTACAACTCATTTGGTTAAACTTTGAACTCCATGAGGGGTTTTGAAAATTCTTCCACCCTTTATTGTATCCATTTTAAATTTATTAGGTGTGGGTTTAATTCACCTATAGGATTAATTGAAATATTTTGGATTTAGCCTTTTTGAGAGGTAGATTTGATTACTTGTCCATTTAAATCATTTTTGAAAGAAAATCTACATAAATCTAGGTTGGATTCATTTCATTATGACTTGATTATTTTTCTTAGAAGGATTATTGAGTTATGTACAAAATTTTAAAGGTTGAGGAATGCATTTAGTATTCAATGTAAGTGAATAATTAGTTGTACCCCTTTTTGGCCATCACTATCAGGAAGTTGTTGATTGAATTGTTTTAGTGCATTTATTTTCATTAGAGGAGGTTATTTAAGCCACTGCTAAAATTTCAATTTATCATTATTCATTGGGTTTATTTGCACATTGATTTAAATCTATCATTTAATTTATTAAATGTTAAGATCCTATGCTTGATGTTATTCTTGGGTTATAAAACATATGTACTCTCTTGGTGGCTAAACAATATTGTTTACTTCTATCTTATGTGAAACCAAGAGGATGTTAATCAATTTAGATTCATTATATACCTTTCCTATCCTATTAAAAATATCCTCTTGATGGGGTTAAATCACTTGTACTTATTCCAAGTGATCCATTTTGAGATTATAAACTCAAAACAATTTTGATTGGTTTCTATAAACCTATCATAAATGCTAATAGGTTATTTTGAGTGGTGAATGATTTCTAATTTGATTAGCACTCTATTGGTGACCCTTGGATATTGTGCTTACTTTCAAAAAAATTGTTTCTTTTTTGTATATTGCATGAATAAAACTAATGGATTAGAATCCTTGTTATGCATTTAACCTCCTTGCTTATTCTGCTATCGAATCCACCATCCAATTGAAGGATGGGGTGGTGAGGGCCTCCATATGGATGGGCTCATTAGACTATGCATCTAGGGTTGGTTTCTTATAGTTGATGTACTTCTTTCTCCTATATTATTTCAATGGTACCACTTCTTGTGGATTTTCTTGGATTAGATTCATGCAGTCTTTCATATTATAATGATTTTCTTTAGCTAGTCTTGAGATTGTAATTATATATATCTTGTGAAAATGATGTTGGTTGCTAGTTTTCCTATTATCTAGAATAATGTTGTATATGTACCTTAAGGTATCTAGTTATTATTCAAATGATTGTTAATGGGTTGCATTATATCTTGGTTAATGTTATGCAAACATAGATTTCTTTATTTTGATATGAGAATTATACTTGACTACTATACTCTTGTAGAGGCTGATGTTATTATGAAACCATGTTTATATGCATGTTAGTTTGTGCATAAAATAATTATTGTGTTGGATACTGGATTATGATAGTAGGCCTCTATGTATATACATTAAATTACACACTCCTTGATAGCATTACATTGATATTTGAACTAGTCAGAAGGATTATTGAATGTGATTTGATAATTTTATTGCCTTGTAAAATGCTAGTTAACTAATTATAATTGATCCAAGCACCAATTTAGGTGACAATTTGGGTGACAGTTCCACCCCAATTGATGATGGAACTTCCAGGAGCCATAAATTTTACACCGTAGCTCCAATTGACTCATCGTTTGAACCGTTGGAAAGCTAAGAATGAGGAGAACATCATGAAATTGCATGAGCTTTACTCAATGAAGTTTGAACCATAAAAACCCAATGGAAGTGCCTCAAATTTCAATTTTAGTATTGTAGTATAAAAATAGTAAGTTTCTAAAAATAGTAATTCCTCAAATTCTGTATTGTTTTAAATTTTAGAAGTCAAACCACTTAATCTCCCTCAAGATTGGTGACCTTCCACATCCTCTCCCTGCTTTCAAAATGTGTATAAATGAAGAGGTAACCGGAAATGTGAAGACAGACATTTCTTCCCAGAGATAAGCATATATTTGTATTGCGATCTTGAGTAATACTACATCTCTTCTCAAAGAATTCATTGTTACTGTGTTATTTCTATGCTATTGAGATATTTATCAACTAGAACTTCTAAGTTTTGGATCAATAATATACTGGGTGTTGTAGTATACCAACCCTATAACCAGGGTATGAATTTCATGTATCTCATCGTGAGAAAGAAAAGTAATGTACAACTATTATGTGTTGTTATAAATTCTTGTTGTATTTAATTGGTTACCTTATGGTTCCTTACGCTGAAATGGATCTTATGGTTGTGGACTTATCTCCTTTGTAGTGGATAAATAATGTATGAATTGCTTGTGTTCCTTTGGGTGAAATAAAGGTCATGAACAACCACTAAAGACTACTCTAAATTATTATTAAGATATAATCCATTTGCCTTTGGTTAATCAACCCCACCTTAGTAAACCAAGTCTCTTTGTAGTAGGAGTTGATATTATAGCCTTTTAACAAGTTGCTGCAAGTTGCTCATAATAAGTTCCTTCCTTTCTTTCCTTGCATGATTTGATAATAGTATAATACATTACTACAGCCCTAAATTCATTCTTGGGTTAAATATCTCAAGCGGTTGAAATATTATACTTGTTACCATCTTTGGTTGAGGTTGATAACAAGTCAAATTAATTGGATTGTATTTCCCCTTATGAATAACAATTGGTATCTCTATGTATAAGATGGTAGTGTTTGATTACATAGTGTTAAAGGAACCTAAAATTATTATTCTCAATAGAAAACTAGGAAGACATAATGTTTAAATGAACTAGTGGTTGTTAGTAATATATATGATGTTTTATTGGATGATACAAATAAGGTAATTATTTAAGAGCCATGGTAGACAATTCATTTTAGAATTCTAGTTTCTACACATATGAATGCATGAAGACTTGTGATAGTTAAAAATTAATTGTATAGGAAATTCATATGCATGATATAAGTTTGATTGATACTTGAATCCTTGAGTTATTATGAAAAATTGAATTTAGTATGAATGAATATATAAGCCCATTATTAGAGGTAACTATAAATTCATGCATTTGGCTCTACTCATAACATTCCCTTACATGGGGTTACTCAGCTGTTAAGTTAGGATATTCATTAAAGGGTAAGGTATGGTAAAAGGACCTAAGCTAAATACTTATTATAATAGTCTTGGTAGGTAGTACCATTCTATTATTTAGCATACTTTTGGTAATTGCAAATAGATTTTGGATCGGTTGGGAATCATAAGTTAGACCTTGAGAAACATTCAAATAACATAACTATTATATTGGTATAGGCTAGATATTAAAGGACTGCATGGTTTCATGTCATTATTTATCCTTATCACAAATATTAATTGTGAAAGTTATTATGCTCTATATTACTAATTTATTATATGGATCATACACATGTTTGCAATCCATTTTATAGATAAGGCTTCTTGTTACAATATTGTGAATTGGTTAGCTATGTATTCAGGTTATGGCATATTGTTTTCCTCGATTTGATTCCTCTTCATTGGGCACTAAATATAAAAAATTAAAACTCCTCATGGTCTACATTTGACATGATAGCTGGCTATAATAAATAACAAGCTTATAACTGGTCATACTCTTGTAAATCGGATTAGAGGTTGAGTAGTGGAATGTTGACTCAAATGACTACTTTATCTAATATATATATCAATGTTTTATAATAAATGCTTTAATAGGGAAACCAATGGTGCAAAGATCCTTAAATCAAGAATGGCTAAGACCCCTTGATGGTTAGCACTACCAAATGCTCCCCAATTGTTCCTTTCATAAATTCATTTTGGTAGCATTGATTCATTGGAAAAAAACTAACGTTGGCATGGTGGATTTCTAATTAATTTCATGGAGGAATTTAAGGCATGAAAAATATATCTTTTAATCGTTAAGGTTATACAAGTATTTTTGGATTTATTTCAGTTCTTATATCTTAAATATATGAACTACAACATGATGCAACTTATGTTTTGCTTTATTTATCTTTAACCTATTACTCTAATTTGTTAATTCATGGATTAACTATTATGACTTACTTTGTTGGTTGCAAGTTTGACTTAGGAAGTAGTTATTGTACCTTTTTGTTTAAACATGGGTTGATTCTAAATGCTAATGGTAGAGGCATTGTGGTGTGAAGACCTAAGCTAAATATTAAGCTATACAATATCAACATATATCATTGATATAAATGCTTATGTTACCTCTACTGATCACTTGATTATCAAAAATATTTACTCACATGCTTAACAATTAATTCCTCCATTTGGGGTTAATTCTAGATGCTGGTATTAATTGTTTTAGTGCCTTCTATTACATGTTGTTGGTAGTGGGAATTTATACAATAGGCCCTACACACATTCTTATTCATACTTTGTTAAGAAATTCCCAAATTTTTTGGGGGTTGTTTCACCTTGGCCATATATATGTATGTATGTATGTATGTATGTATGTATGTATGTATGTATGTATGTATGTATGTACATATATACAAGTTTTATAACCAATGATTTAATAGGGAGACTAATGTTGAAAGGATGTTTAAATCAAGAATGACTAAGACCCCTTGATGGTTAGCACTACCAAATGCTCCCCAATGATTCATTTCATGAATTCATTTTGGTAGCATTGATTTGTTGGACAAAAACTAACATTGGCATGGTGATTTTCTAATTCAATTTATTGAGGAATTTAAGGCATGACAGATATTTCTTTTAATCATTAAGGTTATACAAGTATTTTGGCCTTTATGTTAGTTCCTATATCTTAGATATATGAACTAAAATAGGATGCAACTTATGCTTTGGTTTAGTTTTCTTTAACCTGTTACTCTAATTTGTTAATTCATGGATTAACTTTTATGACCTACTTTCTTGGTTGCATGTTTGACTTAAGAAGTAGTGATTTTAACTTTTTGTTTAAATACAGGTTGACTATAAATGCCAATGGTAGAGGCATTGCGGTGTGAATACTTAAGCTGAGGATTAAGCTATACAATCTTGGCAGATAACACTGGTACAAATGCTTATGTTACCTCTATTTATTACCTGATTATCATAAATATTTACTCACATGATTAAAAATTAATTCCTCCATTTGGGGTTAATTTTAGATGTTGATATTAATTATTTTAGTGCCTTCTCTTATATGTTGATGGTAGCAGCAAATTATACAATTGACCCTACACACATTCTTATTCATACTCTATTAAAAATTTCCAAATTTTCTAGGATTTATTTCACCTTGGCCACACACACACACACATGTATGTGTGTGTGTGTGTGCGCGTGTGCATGTGCATGTGCGTGTGCGTGTGCATGTGTGCATGCGTGTGCGTGTTTGTGTGTGCGTGTGCGTGTGCACGTGCATGCGTGTGCACGTGCATGCGTGTGTGCATGTGTGTGTGTGTGCGTGCGTGCGTGCGCGCGCGCGCGTGTGTGTGTGTGTGTGTGTGTGTGTGTGTGTGTGTGTGTGTGTGTGTGTGTGTGTGTGTGTGTAATGATGTTGGATAATTGGGCTAAGCATGTTTTGAGTTTGATACATGTTATTTGAATTAAATAGAGAAGGAGATTGATAAAAAGCTTGGAAAGCTTGAAAGAGAAGAAATAGGTTGTTGGAAACCTTAAGTAAGAGGTTAAGTGATAAAACCCATAAAGGCTTGAAAAAGTAAAAGAGAGATAATGAAAGCTCTTAGATAAGCTCAAGATGAGAGCTTAATGAAGGTGAAAAGTTCAAAGAAAAGGACTAAAAATTAACCAAAAGACTTGGGTGAAAAAGACCTAGGTGAGGTACTAGATAACAAGGTGAAACTGATTTGCTAAAGGAAATAGGTCCAAGTGAGACCTAAGGAAAAGAGTAAAGAGAGAAAAATAAAGAAGGGCTTAGAAAATGTAAGTTTCCACATGAAGATGAGAGAGATAGATATAGAAAAAAAAATTCAAAGATGAAAAAGGTCTTAGTAGTTATGATGGAAGTCTTAGAGGAATCAAGACAAAATTTTGTTGTAAGGATCATAAAAAGGATAAGTGGCCTCTCAGAAATATCTTTTAAAAGAAGAAGAAAAAGAGATATCTAGAAAAGCAATCCAAGAAGGAAAATAAAGAGGCAAACAAGCATCAAAATTTTTTTTAGGTGTGGAGCTTGATTGTCTTTCAAAATATGATGTAATTTCAATCAAGTTTTGGATCCCATTCTTTGTATCTGTGATGGCATGGGGGTTACCTCCCTTATGGGGTCTAGGGGCTATTCTCTTGGTGGAGGGTCTAGGGGTCATGCACCCTAGTAGGGTTTCAGGGGTAGCGCCCCCAAAATAAATTTTTTATTAAAATTTATTTATAAAATTATAATTTTGTAGTCAATCTGGGCCATTGATTAAAGGTTTGCATATTTGATGATAGAGGTTATGTTTAGGTTTTTTTTTCCTAAAATGTATTATTACATGGCTAAGATGAAAGAAAAAATAGATTGTATACAGAGAGGAGGTAGAGAAGGTAGAGAGGTGTGGTTTTGTTGTAGAATTTGTTTCTCCTTTGTATTACTGAAAATAATATACTATACAAGTTTGGTAGATGTAGCCCATCTTAGTTGAACTATGTTAAATCTGGTGTCTCTTATTTTGTGCATGTTTATGATTGTTTTATGTATGTTTGATTGATTCATTTTATAGTGTCTCTTGTATGTGATTTGGGGATAAATCTGCATTTTATTTTATCCTAACAATTTTTTTAAAACTAATGAATTCTTTATATCTATGCATGCAGGTAAGAAGATAAATGAAGAGATGGTCTAATCGAAGGACCTAAATGATGAAGTCAACATGATGGAAAAAAAAGAGAAGCATGGATAACATGCTTCTACTATGAGGAAGAGAACATGTAATTGGAGCATGAGATAGTGTTTTGTCATCCAGAAGAAAGAGAATTGTTTGAAGACAGAGAGCAAGGAGAAGATATTCAAAAATATCTCATCAATGATGAAGAGTTGATCCAAGAAAGGCATGAAGTGAAGAAAAGTTTTTTTTTTTTTTTTTTTTTTTTAATACTGATTTTGTCGATATGCATGTGGAATTGTGTAAAGATGATGATGTATTATAGGAAAAAGGAGATGAAGGAGAAGTTGAGCGTATGCATGTGCTTATTCAAAGTAGATGTGAAGCAAAGGAAACACTTATTTTTCCTTCTCTCATTGTAATGAAAAAAATGTAAATTTTTAACTAGATGATTTGTATGAACAAATAATAACATTGTTAGATATGTTCATGAATGATGGATGTAAGGAAGAAGCACCTATTAAATTTCTTTTGAAATCTAATATGCAATAGGAAGAATTGTTTCAAGTGACACAAATTGAACACAAACCAACTTTGAGTCAAAATATGACAAAGTTCAATGAAGAAGATGAAATGATTTGGCATAAAATCATGATAGAGTCAGAAGATTTGAGCCTCATAGGAGATGAAAAAGCTATAAAAGAAGCTAATATGGAGCTTTTGAATCTCTTTAAAGAAGAAGCTGAAGGGACACTAATGCGTCAATATTTAAAATCTGATTTTGTTTTGAGTTTAATGTTTACAGGTGTAGAAGGCTTTGTGGATGAGGAAGTGAAGTCCTTCTTCATGGACTTCAACCAAGAATATGGAGTGAAGGTTGAGCCAATTGGGCTCATTAAGTATAAATACAAGAAAAAAAAAAAAGATAGTAAACATGAAAGCAGTGAAATAGCAATCAGAATTGGAAAGAAAAGAAGAAAAATAAATCCCTTTGAGTAGGAGCTCAAATATTTCCCACCAGGAAAGTTTGATGCTGGAACATCAAAAGATCATTCATGATTCATATGTAAATATGTCAATTTATACTTGATCATGATCTAAAAGGCTATATGATTGTATTGAAAAAAAAAAGAGCTTTAATTTCTCAACCTAGGTCTTTAGGAGTCTTTTTTTAAATATCGGAAGGTATTCAAATAGTGTAATAATATTTGTAAACCTTCGTGACAAATTGTGGAATTATGAACCACATAGAAAAGTTGTCAACATACTATAAATATGTTTTAAATTCATGTAAGTCCACCTCACATATCCTCTAAAAGGATGATCCCACGTTGGAGAATAAAGAAATTAGTAGATGCTATGTTAAGAAAGTGTTGGTTGAGAAGATTTGGGCCTTCTTACTTATCCTAAAAACTATGGATAAGCATGTACAACTTCGACCTTATCAAGGAAGATAATTATAAAGTATCCATACGTATAAAAGAAAGATAAGAGATGAAGAATAGGGTAGAGTAGTATTGATTAGGATGAGTGAATAAAGGCCATTAGGCCTGTAATTTGTAAATAATGACTATCTTTGTAAACAGGTTTATGTATGAAGGTTGGTCAATAATGGAGGAAGTTTTGTATTTAAATGATGATCTTCTAATTTGGCCTATGCAAGAATGATTGAAGAAGAAACTTGAATTGATCTCTCCATTTGATGACTGATCAGTCGAGGTTTCATTTCACTCCTTGGAAAAAGTATGTTTGTCTATTGGTGACATTCTTCCATTAAAATTACAGGTACAGGTCTGCATAAAGTTTTTGATATCTTGATAAATAAAGGAAGATTATATTCTAATTGATTATGAGTGCTTTGTAATTGTAAAATATAGAACTATGTGTCTTCATGATTAAATAGAGTTTAGAATTGTCTTAGTGTCTTTGCAAGATGACTATATATGCAGAAAGTTGCAGAATTCTGTATGTAACAGCTTGAATAAGGAAAATGATTGTATATTGAGTTGCATTGATGACCAATGATGATTAATAAGATTGAAAGATAAGGCACGTCACAAACAATGTGATCGAATTGGTTATTGGGAAGGCGATGATGAAGGGGCTAATGTCAAAGAGCTTACAGTGAAAGGCGTGTTAAAAACTAGGGTTACTGAGGTGCAATTGCTAAAGAGGATGTCCTAGACGATCCTGAATCCTACTGGGCGAAATCGGTCCAAGAGAATGTTACTATTTTTTTCTGTGAAAATGATAGAGTGTTGATCAGTTAAGGAATAATATACCCAAGATTCCAATGCAAATGATAAATATGATGCTGAGGATTCTAAGGCGAATGAGGTTGGCACTGTATGTCCTTTGACCGGGAATCTGAGCATTAATATAGAAGGCACTGTTGAAGTTGGTTTGCATGGATGGACAAGCAGCATTGGCAATGGGTGAATATATGAAAAATTAGTGGGAAAGCATAAGTTGACAATATGATGGAGTATTGAGGAGACAAATGCTGACTATGAAACACATACATGAAGCCATGATGGTGCACAAAACCAGTATAAATGGATGTGTATGGATTGAAGTCTGCAACACATGGGTGGAGTAGATCAGAAACTCAAAGGAGGACATACGAGTATCAGGCTTAGTTGTATGGATTTACTTGAGTCACGGATGTGGGCGTTAATGAATGAATGAAGACTGCTCAATCGGTTGATCAGAATGAGAAATTTCGTTGGAGAATAAGGATTAAGTGAGATGTAAGAAGGGTGAATTGAGACCAGACTGTGTATTTGAATATAGACTAATTAAGAAAATATGTAAACATCATCCACAGATGGCTCCATAACTCAGCTTCGACGTGATGTATTGACTTGATGCTAGATTAACTCAGAGTATTATGTCTCGGTCGAGCTCAGAGGTTTCCTTGTTTTTATCAGTAGATTTCATGTGATACACTAAGAATCGGATTTGTTTAGAAAGACTTGCAGTTCAACGTCACCAGGTTTATGAGAATCACATGCAAAGCAAGGTTACAAGGTACAGTTTTCTGATTTCTTTTACACAGTTGTAAAGTTACTTTTCAAGTTCGATTTGGTATTTGAGATGACTAATGACTGTCTAGAAATCCGTCAAGAACAATGTAAGCAACTTCTCATAAGAAGAAGATAAAACACAGATGCTCAGATTATTGTTGGGTTTGAGGATGATCACGTTTATGTTTGGGATATCATGGAGGTTCCAATTGTTCCGTCATTCAGAATTTATGCATCAGTAGTAACCAGTGTACTACTAAGGCATATAATTTATTAAAATTGAGATTGTTCCAAAAAGAATGTTTTGTGTAAGGACTTATTGTCTTGGTAAATATTAAAGAAATTAGACAATTCTTATATAAACAAAATAAAATACAGAGATGAGACATAGTAAATCAGATCATTAAAAGGTTATGAGATCTGAGTTGAAACAGAGCTTTTAGGAGTTTTAAATACATTAAAATAACCGTAAGCCTATCAAGAAATCGGACCCAATTAAAGGAGAGGTGATCTTGATCTGCTGGCAAAATTGATAATCTTGGCATCATATCTATAAGAAATGGTTTAGTAAGAGTGATCATATTACACTATTAAATTAAATTCTCTAATATTATGTATGGTGGGTCTAGTAGTGCTGTAAATGATTACATTTTCTTAGGAGTGGGAAAGGTAAGCTTGTAAATTTGGTGCATTGTTATTATTAGATTTAAATGTTGTTTACTTGATATATGGAGCTATCAAATCTAAAAATATTAGATGAGTACTCCAACATAATGGCATAAAAAATATGAACATAAATGTTTTTTTTAAAGCATGTGAAATGTCTTCAAATGAATCATATGTATTAGACATAAGCTTGTTTTTAAGAGGGTTAAGAAAATTATTTGTGAATGTGTTTTCAAGCTCACTACCAGATAATGTATGTGACATATTGGTATGAATGGTTTAAAATATTAGCACATAGGAATTAATATGCTCATTAGATCATTGTTTGATATGAGAAATTTACGAAAAAGTGACATTTTGAATAATGTTGAGAAAAAAAAAAGTAATAAGAATATATGAAGTATTTCATGGAATCTCTACATGAATCCTTTAGGTAATAAATATAACTAATTTATGGCATTTCTTATAAGGCTTATAGGAAAAAATTGGTCAAGATAAATTACTCTCGGTGGTATTCATATAAAATTCAAAGAAGGATTTAATGTGAAATTATGTGTCCCGATTTCTATTGAATGTTGCAAACTCAAGCATGTGAATGATGTGGGGAAAGGATGAACCAATAATTCCATATCTAATTGGTTGTGTAATATGCCTAAAGATGAAACCACATGACTTAGCTTGATATATGTTTGATATAATTGTAATTATCTCATGTGCATACAATTAAGTTGTTGTTGTAATTAGGGATTATTAGATAATTTATTAGAAGTAGGATTAAAACTGGTATTATCATTAAAATAAGTAATTTTAAATGATTTGCACTAGTAGGTGAGGTATGGTTTTATTAATATTATGTCCATGACGAAGATAATAATTGTTTATATTCAATGGAGGCACAAATGTATTTAAGTTAGGAATATAAGTATCCACCAAAGGAGGTGTAAGTGCTCTAGGTGAAGGCTTAAGAAGATTGAACACTAACATCACCCCTTAATTTAGAAGGAATATAGTCATTCAATGGAGGTTGTTCATCTATACAATGTTTGTTCCTAATATTATATTGCATAGTGTTAAAATTGTACACTATCCTCGTTATACATCATGGTTTTAATTAATGATGGTTTTAAAGAAATTCAGGGTTTTAAACCTATTTAGATTAAATTCTTATTCATGATTAGGATCTTCATGGATTAGATTTTCATGCTCATAAGATAGATAAATTGGCATTTTACAAGCAAGGTATTGTGTTTTGGCAACAATATTAACCATAGAAGGATTAACATCATTGGTAGTCATGGCTAATGTATGTAGAGAGGAAGCAAATAAAAATGCTATAAACCCTAGGAAAATTTTGAATAATGTATTGAATTAAAAGTAAAATGTAACAAGGATTTAAATAATATTGTAAGAAAAAAAATTAGATTGTAAATTAGATATGAAATCAGTCGTGAATCCCTAGGAAAATGAGGATTTAAGAAACTTTATGTTGTATGTAATAAATTTTGATGTTCATCATTTATGTTTATTTTAATTTTAGTTTTACTCAAAAAAAGCTAAACATATTTCACTAATGAATAGATTTAACAAATATGGAATTAAATTACAACAATCAGTTCTATTTTAGTGTCTAAATAAATATCATATATCAAATGTAATGTAAAAATGATAATTGAAATGTAAGTGAGAGTGAATGAGTTAGAGTTATCAAACCTTGAGTAATTTTTTAGAAGTCTACCAGTCTCTTGGGAAAAATCAATGTCGTGACTATGATTGCCAAGTTTGAGCTAGGAAAACTCATTACAAGTAAGATTACCATGATGATTCTTACTTTATCCACCAAGTCTAACTAATGTAAAATTTTGTAATTTACACTCTCTATCATTGCTTCACTATTTGATGTTATTATTTAACATATGCTCTCTTCGTTTTTTTTCAATGAAGAATAAATGACTTTTATATTTATTCATTTTTATACCTAGTTTCACATTCATAATAATGAAAGGGTTATGGAGTTAGTATGACATGAAGCCATGGTTACAAATAACACATTACACACACTGGAATCATCATAACTTAATATAGTTTTCAAGGTATGTAAATGGAGTATGTTAAGAAAGGGTTTTGAATCTCTTCTTCTCTCAAAGTGATGATGAAGCTAAATGCAAAGTTAAATATTCATTTGGTACAAAAGGGTAATGAGATACCAAAGTATATATTTTGTTGACTAGGTTCAAGATACAAATTAACTAGGTTCAACTTGAAACCTAGGAGGAATGATGAAGCTCAATGCTTGAATAAGTTTTTATCTTGGAATGACTCTTGGATCTTGTCTTTTTTTCCTTGGTTATGAAATGAATTTATGTAAATATGTTGTTTTAGGACAAGAAATACTCTTAAGCATACTTTAAAAATGATGATAGTTAATATTAAGGCATATGAACTATGGAAAAGGGGAAAGAGACCCTAAAACTATTTATTGGGTAGATTCATCATGCTTACAATTTTGACTAAGGTAACTTTGTATGACCTATAAGTTTGAACAAAGTAGACACATATGGCTTACAAGCTTTACTAAGGATGAACACATGCTTTTGTCTTGACGCACAACATGGAAATGAACACATGCTTTTGTCTTGACACACAACATGGAAATGAATGGTATTCAAGATTAGCATTGCTAATGGATAGACTGTAATAAGTTTTCAATATAATTTTTAGACTAAAAGAAAGAAATGAAGATCCTTATGGATAAGGATAAGAATTGAAAATAGTTGTTAAATACACTTATATATGGGGAAAACATTAAAAAAATGTCTTAGACCAAATTTATTTATGCTAACGTAAGATATCAAGGTTATGAAATTAATTTTTATAATGGCGAAGGCAACTATAACTTTTAATTAATGGCTATGGTAGGCACATACCCATCCATACGGTTCTAGTAATTTTTTTAATTCATTTTAAAGTTTTTAATTTTTTTGGTCTTGTCATTTAAACATATATTTAGTGCCTATTTCTTGTTAGTGTCTCTAAATTTATGAAAATTTAGATATTTAAAAAAATATATATATTTTATAGTATTCATTTTTACAATTAAATATAATTTTAATAAAATAAAATCAATTAAATTTATATACAAATTAATGTTTATAAATATAATAAATTTTGATGTAAAACTAATTTTATATATTATTTATCACTAAATAAATACGTCTTTTTATTCACAATGCTCTTACTTCTCATTGTTGAAATTTTGTCAAAAATCTACATTGATTCACATCTATGATAATATTCAATGTAGGTCTTCCTAAAAAAAAAGATAAAACATTTTTTTCTTTCTTTCTTTCTTTTTTTTTAATTAATAAAACTTCAATGTAAAATTGTAGTTTTATAATTATAGGTAGAAGATCCACATCAGTGGAAAATCTACACTGACTCTACACATTTTACATAGGTCATGAAAGTTACCATTCCACTCTATCCAGAAATAATATGTGAATCATTTATATCACCTACGAATTTTAAAATAACATGTAAATTATTTATATTTAATTTATGAATTCTAAAATAAAATTATGAATAGTATATAAAAATGAATATTAAAAATATTAATGTTTATATAAAATTTCGTAATTTAAAATTTAAAAATAAAAAATCAAAAATCAAAAATCAAAAAATCAAAAATCAAATAAATGATTTTAAAAAACCATATTTAAAAATACCATTTATTATGAATAGATACAAAATATCCACATTATCTTAAAAATGGTTGGAACCTTAGCATTGTGAATAATCTATGATAACTAAAGTTTTATAATGCAACTACGATTAATACATAGTAGGCAAAGATTGATCAGTTATCCTTAATCTAAACACCCACAACCAAGACTATGGTGTAATGAATGCAACTAGAAATAATTAAATGTGCTAAATCTATAATATTTTAAAGTATATATTTATTGTGGATAAAGTATATTATCTAAAAATAAGTTAATTATAATTTAAAATATATTATTTAAAAATAATTTATAGTGTGTAATTTTTATATATATATTTTTATTAAATAGTTAAAAGAGACAAGATTTGAAAGGCCTTATAGCTTTGTACAGAAGAGAAGACTAAAGATCAAGCATTAAAGTTTTGATGGGATGTTTTTACCAACAACAATGAAATAGGTGACAAGTTCCAAACCCAACAGGGACTTCTACCAAAAACCAAACAAAACAAGGAACTTGCTCAAATCAGAAAACTTCCAAGAAGTTTTTTCCAAACTTATTTAGGGGGCCCTGACCCCTTTTTCATGGGGTCCCCCCTGATCGGAGGGACATACAGGTTGGTTGGACATTTGCTTTTCTACCTTTCTTCTTTTTCTAAACCATAATCCAACCTTCCTTATTTTTAGACTGAATGCTTAAGGAGGCATCTGCAACTGGGACATAGCGTTGAGATTTTTCTTTTGCTGAAATTCCTGGAGAAGAATCTACCCTAGGAGAGTCTGATACTAGGAGTTCCTTCAAGGGGAAAACTGGGATTGGCCTAGCCTTCCTTGGAGAGATAAGTTTCACCAACAGGTTATCTTAAGAATGTACCACTTCTTTGGAGTCCTTGATCGAAGAAGAGGGCACTGGCACTTTAGAGGGAGAGGAAAAATATTCGTTGTCAAAGGCCCATTCTTCATCTACAACTAGCACCGAGAGATTGTTTGGGATGAAATCTTTCTACCAGGGAGAGTCTTTCTTTTTTCCTGAGGAGGCTGCAGTTCTTGGTCAAGTGCCCAGTGGTGAAACAACTACGACAACGAAATGGTAGGCCTTCATAATCGATGGCTTGAGACCAGGGGCAATCTCCAACCTTCAGGGTGATTTTTTCGGGAAGATTCTTGGGAAGTATCAATATATACTAAAATCTTAGTAAAATTAGTGAGGGAGAACTGGTCAATGTCTGGATGTATACGTAGAAAATCACCCAAAGAACTAGCAATAGCATTCAGGTTGGATTCAGTCCAAAACTAAAGTGAAAGATTGGGTAGATGAATCCAAATGGGTTTAATATGCATGGGTTCATTGAGGGAATTGAAATTTGTAGACCAAGATTTCACTAGCAAGGGTTGATGATTCAAGCTCTAGTCATGACCTATGATCTCTTCCTCATCCTCAATGTTGTGGAAAATAATAATAAAATAGCCTTTGGCACATGGGTAAATATTGAGTTCTCTGAGAGAAAGGTTTCCATTGCTATGAAATCCCCCTGTTAAGCACCTGAAGCTTTGGTTAGTGATCCAAAAATTTGTAAATTAAACTCCTAGTGGAAAATTACTCTTTAGATTTTAGAACTTCCCTGGTTTCTTCTTCACCAAAGTTTACCACTGAGACTTTCAAGGCCAGAATGAAAGGTTTAAGATCCAATCTAAAAATCAGATGAGAGATGACGTTGCTAAAAGAAGTGGGTCTGCATTTCAATCTGACCTCAGCCTCCATTGCCATGACATCCTAGTTGGACTAGGTGCGGTTAGAGAGATTCGAAGTTGAACTTGCCAAGATTTTTTCATCCACAACCAAAGTAGACCCATGCTAGCGGATTGGGGCAGAAGGCGACAACAAAGACTTGGCAGTAGAAGGGGGACTTGCCCCAAACAGTTCCGGCACTACAGACAGAACTCCTTTGAAGCTGCCATTAGGTAGGAGATTTTCACCAGCACTGGGTTGGAGAGCCACCTTTGCCATATCTAAGGTAGCATTACGATTTATTCCTCCTCCAACAACTGGCAGCTAAGAGAGATTGTTGGATACCCTCCCGGCTGGGCTGGACGCAGCAGAGAGGGTTTGACCTCCCCGTGCTCGGAGCAGGTCTTTGGCAGTTGGGAACAGGAGGCAACGACAGCTGGGGCTTGACTGCAGAGCCATGGCTGCTTTCGTGCAGGTCCAAGTTATTTGGGTCGGAGACGTTTGAATGCACAGTGAGTGGGAGAGCAGACATCATTTTTTGTTGTTCGCAAAATTTGATATGTGAAAAGAGATGAGGTCTAGATCGGACTCCCAATAATTTTGGTGGAATAGAGACCCTTCAATCTTTAACTTTTAACTTAAGATCACTAAAAAATTCATTAAAAAAAGTATAAATTTATTATGGATAAAATATATTATCTAAAAATAAATTAATTCTAATTTAAAAGACATAAAAATTATAAGTAAAAATGATTACATTTTAATTTTGGATAATTTATACTATCAAATAAAGTAATTGTGGATATGTTAATAATCCACATCATCTAATTCTCATATTAATTAAAAAATAATTATAATTAAATTTTTATTTGAGATAATCTATACCATTCAACAAAATGTGAATATTTTAATAATCTATACCACATAATTCTCCTATTAGTTATAAATAAATATTATCAAATTTTAATATCACCTTGACTCTTGGTTTAAAATCATCTCTAAAACAACGATTCATAGAATAATATGTTTTTATTGTGGATAAAATATGTTATTTAAAGATAAATTAATTATAATTTAAAATACTAAACATATTACTTAAAAAATGATTCACAATATCTAATCTTCATAAAAACTATAAATAAAAATGATTTTAATTTTGGATAGTTTATACTATCCAATAAAGCAATTGTGGATATGTTAACAATCCACACCATCTAATTCTCATATTAATTAAAAATAATTATAGTTAAATTTTGATTTGAGATAATCTATACCATTCAACAAAGTGTGAATATTTTAATAATCTATACCACGTAATTTTCCTATTAATTATAAATAAATATTGTCAAATTTTAATATCATTTTGACTTTTAATTTAAGATCACAGCCTAAAAAATGATTAATAAAAAAAAATATAAATTTATTGTGAATAAAATATATTATTTAAAAATAAATTAATTATAATTTAAAATACTAAACATATTATTTAAAAAATAATTGACAATATCTAATCTTCATAAAAATTATAAATAAAATTGATTAAATTTTAATTCTGGATAATTTATAACATCCAATAAAGTAATTGTAGATATTTTAATAATTCACACCATCTAATTATCATATTAATTAAAAATAATTATAATTAAATTTTGATTTGAGATAATTTATACCATTTAATAAAATGTGAATATTTTAGTAATCTATACCATGTAAAATTTTAACATCAGCTTGATTCTTAGCTTAAAATCACATAAAACAAAAATTCATTAAAATAAAATAAAATATAAATTTATTGTGGATAAAATATATTATCTTGTAATAAATTAATTACAATTTAAAATACTAAACATACTATTTAAAAATAATTCACAATATTTAATCTTCATAAAAATTATAAATAAAAATAATAAAATAATTAAAATTCTGGCTAATTTATGCTATCTAATAAAGTAATTATGAATATGTTAATAATCCACACTATCTAATTTCTCATATTAATTAAAAATAATTATACTTAAATTTTGATTCCAGATAATTTATATCATTCAACAAAATGTGAATATTTTAATAATCTATAATAAGTAATTCTCTTATTAATTATAAATAAATATTGTCAAATTTTAATATTACATAATTTATACCATTTAATAAAGTAATTGTAATTATTACATAATTTCATGTTGAAATTAAGTTATATTACATAATTTATATGTAAAAAATAATTATTTATTTATTTAAAAAAAATTAAAATTATATAAATATCAACATTTCTATTCAAATGAATAATATTAAAAATCATTATCCTCATTAATGAAATTACAATATTTTCAAAAATAAAATTTAAAATTTAATATCAAAAACATCTCAAAATATTAATATATAATTTTCATTATTTTGAAAATAAAAACTAAAACATAATTAACTAACATTCCACAAAAATATATTTGAATCTCATTATATATAAAAATGTTAAGGGTTCAAAGATATATTTAATTGTTTAGAAGAGAGATGAAACTATGAAACACTCTAAAGTTTTATATTTTTTATATAAAATTATTAACCCACTTAAATACATAATTCAATGTTATAAAATTTGATTGAAAAATAAATAAAGGAAAGGAATATATAGCATACACACATATATATACTCAGTAGAGAAATATAACCATCAATAATTCTTTAAATATGTAAATTTAAAAAGTAATATTTAATTTTGAAAAGTTAAATGTTAATTTAAAATTAATTTAAAAAAAATCAAACAAGCATAAATTATGAAAAGTTAATTGTTTTATTATATAATTTTTAAAATAATTTTAAATTTTAAAATATTAATTTAAAACCAATATAAATTAATCGAACAAGCATTGTTGAAAACGGGTATGAACAGTTTGGTTTTATAGTAATATACGTTGGTATATTATTCAGGAAAACCATTAATCATGCATATAAATTAGCATTGAATTTGGTAAATATTATCGAGTGGATTGATCACCTTTATTTTCATAACTGTATAAATTTGGCATTATAATAAATTTATTGTTATATTTTATTTTTTGTTTTATATATATATATATTTTCAGCATAATTGTAAATAATATAAAAATTATTTGGTTTATATAAGTTTATTTTATAAGTTAATATTTTAAATTTTATTTAAATATTTATAAAATAAATAAAATTATATATATATATATATAATTTATTAAAATATTTAAATAGATAATAGGGTAAAAGAATTGAAGTCATCATTATTTTTTTTTAGTATAACATAATATTATAATATTACAATATATTATATGTAGTAATGTTACAATTTTTTAGTTGTGGTTATCTTACAATTACTAATAAAAGGAGAGTTAGTGGGTCCCTCGTCCACTCTAATAATAATAATAATAATAATAATAATAATAATAATAATAATAATAATAATAATAATAATAATAATAATAATAGATCTATTTAAATATTTTACAAGTTCACAAAAATTAATATAAAATTAAAAAATATATATATTTAACTTTATACAGGGTAGGTTGCTTTAGTACTCTTAGACAATATGGGCTCTCCATAGTCTAGCCCGATCTCGAGCTTGGTACATGCTTTATCTAGAAAAGGGAGCTTTATCGTTAATATTAGTACTCTTCTCTATGACTACACTCGTAGTTGTTTGAAATATATATCTACACATAGAGGGGCCCACCACCCTTATACCCAAGCCAATAGATTGTGGATCTATGTCTATGTTTATCCCAGATAAATATATAAGTGGTCGCCTATAAATTTATATGACCCTTCATGTCATCTAAAATAAAAATAGACTGACGGTCTGAATCTTTGTTAGATAGTTGATTGCCCCATAGTCTAAATAGACATAAATGGGGATGGGACATCTCTAGAAATTTCTATATATTATAGAGCACCTCATAATCTCTATAAATTCTCATAGACTTGATGGTTCATTTATGCTCCCACTCATCTAAATGGTTGTTGATAGACCATCCCTATGTATTAAATGAATGATTTATTTGTGCCATCAACCCCAAACAACTTCATACAATATATTAGGTTATATATGAATGCATTCACCCTTATATATTTTGAAACTTATTTACTAAGATATATAACTTAGATGTTATAAGAATGTATGTCTTTGAAATATATCTTTTCTATATAATGAAATCTCTATAAATATAGATATAGTTGGGTTTGTTATGACTATGTATAATATGATATTTCAGTGGTGGTCTATTGGGTTTATTAAAATAGACCAAAGCCAAATCACTATAGTTTATTTTATGTTTATCATTAGAAAAATAATTTAATACAATAATGTGTATGTATATAAATAGAATAAAAGAAAAACCCATAACTTAAAAAAAAGTCTTTTATAATTAAAAAGTAAAAAAGAATTTAAAAAATATTTTTTATCAAACAAAATTCACAAAATCATCAATTTAAAAAAGGTAAAAAAAAAATCCCGAACTCTAAAATGATATAAACCAAAAAAAAAAAAAAAAGAGAAAAAGAAGATTTAGAAACAAAATAAAAATGAAAAAACATCAAATTAACTAATATATATGCAAGCAAAAGTATAAACGTTCCATTTCATAGCTATTTATCCCCATTGACGTTAGCGAACACCACCTTATAAGATTTGGAGGAATCATAAAGGTGGAAATTGAAATCTCAAGCCTATCGATTTCTTTTTTCATCCTCCACCACAGAATGAAGATAAGAATGTATCATTGCCATTGCCGAAAGAGGGAAATGAGGCTTAATAATCTTAAGGATAGTGAAGAGTTTTGTCCACATTTAATAATCTTGTTTATAAACACTTGCTAAATAATTATTTCCAAGATTTACATACTGATCCATTGCCTCAGAAGGACTAGCCCTCAAAGCTTCCTTCCTGAAGGTCCTATTATTTGAAAAACAAATCCTCCCAACTCTGAATTATTTTTTAGGATTGGGATGATCAACACGTAACAACATTGGGATAGATCTCTCCAAATCAGAATAGGCTGGAAGTTCTTTTAGAAAGAAGGTTCATTTAATAAATATGACATAAAATCTCTTCTCATCAAATCCTTCATAGGAAGAATAGAAGGCAAAAGCAAATAATGTAACTAGGATTCATATATTAAATTATTCTCTTGTTTAGAAGTAGAAAGGAAAGCTTCATAAAGCAAATCCCGACGCACAAATTCATACTCGAGAATAAAAACTACTCAGTTTTACATTGGTAAGGTTGTGTCAATCTGGGAATTTTAGAGTTGTCATAATTGCAGCTAAAAATAAATAATTTGAGTTATAGTTATTATCATTTTTTGAGTTCTGTAAATTGTTATATTTTATTATGATTTTCCATATAGTCATTATTTTGTACTTGCTTTAAAGCTTTCATACACCTATTAGGATTAAGTATTTCTTAAATTGTGGTGGATCCAATTTTTTAAATGATTATTCTATTTGTTAGCAATCATTATCTTTATCTTTTACATATTATATTTTTAATACTAGGTTAATTTTCTTGCATAATCTTCAAATTTTTTAGTGTTTTTGTGATGGATCATCTTTCAAATACAAAGTTTAAATATGTTTCAAATGCTATTATGAATGCCATGATTTATCATAATAATTTGATAGATAAATTTCTAAATTATTATGATAGTATGGGTATCATTGATAAAATATTAGGGCACATAAGTTTTATTTGAATATGACATGAGAAAAACTTAAAAAAATCTTTAAAAAATAATATGGCTATGTATTGTTGTAAATACAAGTGTTTAATCTTTGAACTTTAAAGTTTAATAATTATATGAATTTTAAATTTTTTTAAGATGATTATAAGACTGAATTAAAAGACCAAAAATAAAAATGAACTTATTAATGTAAAAAAAAAATTATTGATTACTTTGAAGTGCATAAGAAAACATTGACACAAATTTTAAGGAATAATATAATTATATGTTGTTATGTAGATATTTTTATTTATTTAAATTTTAATATTAATAATAAAATAAATATTATAACTTTTAAAAATAATTATTAAAATGAAAATAAATAAAAATATTATTTCAGAATCAAATTAAATGATCAAAATAAATATCAAACTATTAATTATATTACCAAATAACCTATAACCAATTTATTAATCTCTCTTAAAATGAAAGAAAATACTTTATCAAAGTATCTCTTATTATAACATGGCATTACTTCAAATTTTTACTAATATTTTCATTTTTTACATTATTTAATATTCTAAAAATATTATAATCCCTAATGTTAATTTTACTTGCATTTCTATTTATTAGTTTAAATATACTATATCATGGTTCCTAATCTTTAAAAAAAAAAAAATCATTTCCACCATTTCAAAGGTTAATTTCAGTTTTTCAAAATATTAATATTTTTTATTAAATATTTCAATCTTTATTAAATCGTCTCTAAGATTCTTTTCTTACAACAATTTATTTGTTAAAAATGTTGGTGATATTTATTAAATGTTTCAATCTCTCTCAAATTATCTCTACTATTTTCTTATTACAACTATCTAATGTTACAAGTCCTTATTTTAATTTGTTTATTTTTATTTTTTTTCAGTATATAATATTTTTAAATAATTGATATGTTGCATACTTTATATATGATACACTAATTTACAAAATATATTAATTATCTTTATCAAGAGTAAACTTCCAAATGGTAAAGTTATTTTTCATAATATACTTTACTTTTTTTTAATTTATGATATATTTAATTTTTTATTTTTTAAAATTGATTTAATCTTTCCAAAATTTATATTTCATAATAAAAAAGTAGACACTTTCCATCAAATTAAGTCATTCTATACCTCTTTTTAAAACATTTATCACGATCCGATTGTTTTTAACAAAGTTATTTTCAAAAGTCTAAAAGAACTATGCACTTAAGTTATAGTTTTATAATTATTTTAGATTAATTAAATATATAATAAATATTAATAATAATAAAATTCAATTTTATAGTACAAATAGAAAATCAATTTTACCAATGAAACATATGAATTCATAAAGAAATCGATTGATACTAGGTGACAAAAAATTATAAAAATTTAGTTATGAATATAAAATATTATTCATCCGAAAGACTATTGTTGGAGTCATTTATTCAAATAATAGGAAATAAATATCTATTCAAATTTTATTTATTAAAGTGGATATTATATATGATAGGTTATATAATGGACTACTATTTATTTGAGCATTTAACATTATCATATCATACTATAATTTGTTAAATCAAATTTAAATATATTGAAATAGAATCAATCCATTGTATTAAATATTCATGTTGGAAATTTAAAAATCAAAATAAAATTATTATAATTTTAATGATTATTAATTTTTCAAAAAAAAAAAATTAAAAATAAATTAATATATAAATTATAAAAGTATTTATAATATATAAATTAATTTTAAGAAAAGTGTAAGTTTGTATGGGATGTAGTTAATTAAAGGTTTTGAGTTCTTCTCATATAAATTTTGAGGTCAATTTTCACGGTCCAAATTAAATAATTGTTCTGTACATAATCTAAAAATTAGTTTCCACTTCATTAGTCCCAATAAAAATCATTGAACAGAATCACAATATCCTAATTAAAATTAAAGATACCTCTGAATTAAAAAAGAAAAAAAAATTTAATAAAAATAAATCCATCACATACTAATTTCCAAAATAAACACAACAAGGAAATAAATATACTAAAGAATGCACTAATAATATGATGATGATTTGGTATCCTTAGACCATACTTTACACATATTTCTTGTGGTATTAGTGCTGTGACTTTCATATCATATGGTGTTTGTTATCTAGAAATCCTATAATTATCATTTATTTTTTATAACTATATTAAATTGAACACTATCAATTTGAGATACGATAGTTTTATATATAATTTAATAGTGCATGTTTATCAATTTTGTCTGTCTTTATGATTTTCATGTAGTCTGAATTTTTTTTTCATTTATTTGTTTGATTTTTAAGTTAATTCATATTATTATATTTTATTAGGTGATTTATTTAAAAAAATAAAATTATAAAAAAAATCTTAAAAAAATTTAATATATTTTTATTTTTTTAATAAAAATATGAATGTAGTATGTATTTATATATATAAATTAATATAGTGTCTATAATTTTTTATGTTAAAAAATAAGACATACTATTATTATTTCACCATTTTTATTTGCATATATACTTTAAATATATTATGACTTTGTTAAAGTACACATTATATGTTTATGAAGATATATTTATTGATAGAGGATATATTGAAACTAATACTCTTATACATGCTACTAATAAAATTTATATGATAAATGCATTATTTATATAAAATAGGTACATAGACATGATAATCGATTCACCCCTGATTGAGGGAACCTTCAAAACTCACTTTCTAGGAATTATATGGGACATCTCTTGACATAAATTTTAAGATATACATTTTGTGATTTTCATTATCATAATGAACTTTAATACGATCTTATATATTATGATATATTTTATTTATTGTAAGCGTCTTATAATTTTTTAATGATGTCATATATTCTCATGTTTATATTATATTTTCTATGTTTACCTCTTGAATTTTTTTTGGTTATATAAATTTTTTATTTTTATTGTGTTGTTATGATTATAGAATATGCCATATGATTGTTGTTTACAATGACTTCCCTATTTTTTCTATGTTTGATGTATGTTCCCTTATTTTTCTATAAATTATGAGTGTAACATTTCTTAATATATTCTTAATATTTATTATTATCTTTATTTTTCATACTTTATGTATGACATTGATTTTCTTTGATGTATGTTCTTTTCCTTTTTATATGATATATTTTTTTATTATTATACTAATTAATTTCCCTTGTTTAATTTGTATTGCTTCATTTATTCCATTGTTTGAGTTGTGTTCCTTATTAGAGCTTTCCCGGCTTACTTCATGTGTGATGTGTTTGGCTTGTTTTATTGTATACTCTATGCATGATATTAATTTATTTTTGTAAAAGTTAATTTTAATTTTCTCTTTATATATGACATGTTATCCTTTATTTATATGTGATTTATTACATAACATGTTTAATTTTTACGTAATATATAATCATGATTTTATCTCTTTTCTCCATGATTGGTGCAATGATCTATGTAAGGTACAACTCTCTTATTTTCTATGACTTAAACCATATGGATTTTTCTCATTAATTTAATATGTTTCCATAACTCCTTTCATGAATATATTGGGGAAAGGCTGCATATGTGTTCTTAACATTGATATATATACATATCACTACACTTTAATATTCTTGGGACATTATATCTTGTTTATTTAATAATTTAATTTTGAACATTCATAAAAGAATATAATTCATATATTTATACATTGGTAGTATGTTTCTTACTTGATGTGTATAACTTTTGCACTTAGATTGTTTATATTTGGCCCACTTAAAGGCATTTTACTTATATGATGTATTGATTATATTTTATTCATCAAAGATATATCATTATTATCCTTACATTGCTTATATTTTTCTTACTTGATACATATTGTATTTTTTCATTACTTAAATAATCCTTGTATAGTCTTTGAAAGTAAAATAGTTATATGAACAATCAACCTTTAATACAATATAATATTACTTATATCTAAGAATTTAAGACCTAATCACTTAACCAAGGCACAATAGGGAACATTGATATTACAATTATGAGAATTGAGCATAAATACATAATCATACACTATGAAAAAAAAAGTAAAATAAATAATTTATGTATACATATTAAAATTATTAAATTTATAACATATACATAATTCATTTTTTCATTCATGTCTTTATATCATAATAAAATTAATGTACAATATATAATCATAAAAAATACAAATATTAAAATTTAATATGTGATTATAATTATCCAAACCTTAAGACTTAAATTTTTTTTCAACTCTAATTATTCACTTAAAAATATGTACAATTTTAAGATGTCTTAAATAAGAACCTAAAACCTCTATTTGTAATATTTTTAGGCCCTTTTTACTTCTACCAATTATCTCATTTATTCACTTGTCATTACAATTATCTCCCCATCTTAAGATTATAATGTTTTGAATCTCTTATACCTATTCACATAGTGGAATAACATGAAATATACAGCATTCTTATTTAGATATGTGCTAATTTTCAACATCTTTTTCATCATATTTCCTTTTCCATTTGTGTTTCATTCAACTTATATATGCTTTCTTTGACTACACACATTACATGTGTCATGGGTTCTATGCTAACTTCTTATTAATGTGCACATGATATTATAAATATTTTAATTACTGATATTATAAATATTTTAATTACTTAATTATATAAGAATATTCAATGCATCCTACTTGCATAAAAATTATTGATTAATCTTGTGAAACTACATTAAATTAACTTGATCATTCACACTACACCTCTCATCTATCCTTAGAAAATATATTACTAGATTGCACTAATAATGGACCACTCTCCCATGTAGCCAAAACTTTAGACATTTTCCTATAATTATTTCAAAAATTGATCTAATGATTAATTATTAAATTTATCTTTGGCATTAATTTTTCCATTTTAATTCATATTTTTTTATTTTCTTATTTTTTATAATCTATAAAAATAATAAATTATTTTATTGAAACCTTCTCTTTCAACCCCTAAATAACTATTTTAACTCCTTGTTCCTTTTCTCTATATATGCTTTGTTAGCTTACACATATTTGAAAATTTTCATTCTTTCCATATTATCTACCAATTCTTGCATACAAATTATTAGGTCATCATGTGTGGTTTCTTCTTCCCATAACATCTCATTTATAAACTAATACACATCATTAAACTAATTATTTCTCCCCCCCCCCCCCCCCCCCCCCAACTTTTTCCTTCTTCAAGTAGAGGGAATTTATTTCTATGTCATTTCTTCTTAAAATATATTCAAATTATATTTTTATTTCCTTGACTCTTTCCAATAAAAAAACTTTCTTGCTCAATTTCTTTGTTAGAATTGTATGAAACAAATTTTCCAAATCTTTAATTCACATATTAACTCAATTTTTCTATGTTACCTTCAAATCACATCATTCTCTTCATTTACTTGTTATTCTACCTTAAGAAAAGTTACTGAATTTTATACTTCATCTTAGTGTTGATTTAATCTCTCTCAATCATTATTCATTTCTTATTTTCTATAATTTTAAATACTATAGTCAATCAAATTTGGTCATAAATATTTTATTATGTAGGTTTTGATTCTATTTCAATTTAATTGACTCGGGCACTTAATATGGACCTATTTTACCACCTCACTCTATCCTAAACACTTATATAGACCTATTTATTTTATAAATTGTTATCCATCAACTACATAAATGGTCTATTGGATAAACCCCCTCTAAACAAATTATGGATAGATATAAAATCAAAAGTCACACATTTACCTAAAAGATAAAAAAATCTAGTAGGGGATAATAGTGGTAGAGATTATTGTCCTTTATGGGACATTTTTGTCTTTGGTAATCTAATAGTCATTTTAAAAATTTTAACCATCCCTAGCATTTTGATCCTTATTTTTAATATTATTAGTGTGTGGCTTCCCCTTTAAGGTTATTAAAGTAGACTAAAGTCATTTATTCCACCACTTGAAAATTTTAATATAGAAGTGTACTTACACAACTACACATTGAAAAAAGTTTCCCTATTATTATCAATTATGATTTTAATGACTTTAATAACTCCTTATCCAAGTTCAATGTTTATTTTATCTAAGCCAAAGGAAAACATGATTTCTTATTCAATCCATATTTAGATGCATTCATATAGTCACAAGATAAAAATTACATAAAGAACTCTAAGTGGGATAATTATATGGGATTGAATTACCTCTTAAAAGTATTGGATAGGTAGGTAATGTTTAGTCATCATAAGGGTGACTGTGGTCATATCATCCAATTACAATATTATTTTTTCTATTTATAGTTTTCTAATCATTGCAAGCCCTATTATGATTTAACTTTGGAGAAGTCATTTACAAATATTATGTACACATACAAAGGTCATATATCCACATACAGACCTAATTTAAGCTATTATAAATGATATAAAAATTAATTCTTAATTTTTAACAAAGGACAATATTTACCAGTTTAGAACAATAGTGGGAGCTGAACCTATCACAACTTGGATGATCTTAACCTTCACCAATTTTAGTTCCAAAATTTGGGTAGTTTTAGATTTAGTTCATGTTTATTAGTTGTAGCCTCTTTTCATCTTCACACAATCATATCTTATATAAAAGCAACTAAGCTTATCATTTTATTCATTGTTATCCTTATTTATTTTAATTATAATTTATTGAATTCAATATTTTACTTTCAATCTACTTGTCAAAAGTTCATTTACAACATTCTGTTATATTCCTTTCAATTTATCAAAATTAGGGTTAATAAAACAAATAATTCAAATTTTGATAAAATAAATACAATCTCCCATGATATATCTTTTAATCACCTCCATGGATAAATTTTCCAATGCTATCATGGAATGTTTTGTTATCATTTACATTGGATTGAAACCACCTTGACCTTTCCATATTCATTTTCATTGACTTATTTTTATTGTCCCTTCACCTTCACAAACATCTTACCTAGGAGTTATAAATTGAGTGACTACATAGGGGTTTCCAAAATAGACTCTAATGTTTTTAACAATCTTTTGGATAAATTTTCCATTGAATAATACCCATAAAAAAACATAGAGATTTGTTAATTATACACATTATTTATGGAATTATGTATAACTCCATCACATAATTTGACTCTTGTGGCTCTTCTTATGGAATGTGTTCTAAATTCTACATTATTACATGTGCATCAATTGTAAAAGATTCAATGTTTGGCAAAGCTTATTGCACACTATAAATCTATGCACCCTATTTTAATTTAAATCCATCTATTTCTTGTTCTCCTCCATGAATTTTAACCTAAATTTATGGCTCAATTATATCTCCTCCATCTATTTGTGTCTTCTTTCATGTGTAACATTTCATCTATGTTTACTTATTTTAATGCTTCTACTTCTACATTTTTTATTTGTGTTGGTATTTTTGTTTCCTTTTGCACTTCTCCTTGCACAATTAATCACATGCCATCCATGCCATCTTGAGGACCTTGATAATCTATTATAAAACTTGTGTATAGTTTCATGACTAAATGAAATAGTCAGAGCAATATCTTGTCTGCTTATAGTGGTTGCAATTGGTTATAGTAGGCCAAATATCCTGACACTTTATTAAAGAGTTTTCACTTTAATAGAAGTTCCTCCAAAAGTATTTTGACATAGTAATTTTGTCATTTTATATTTATGAATTATAATCCATGACCATCTTGTTATCTAAGCTAGATTGGAGTTACACTCAGTCTTTTAGGCAAAAATAATGGACATTGTATGTAGAAGCATGACTTAAATTTGGGTTGTGTCACATTCTCTTTTATTTTCCTTGGATTAATTGATATTTTTGAGTTTATTTTGTATTGATTGATCCATTATTTCTATCACAATGCCTTCATCCATTACCAATATTCTCTCAGTCAACCTATGTTATGTTGGTTTATATTATGTTAGTCCAAACTTCTTCTTATGCCATAACATGAATGTGATTTTATATTCATATTTATATAATTTGACAAAAAATGGTCATTTAATATATAATTTTTTGACATCTAAATATTCATCCTTATACTAATTGGTGGTCCTAGTCTCTTATAGTTAAATCCCATCATGTATCTCAATGCATCAATCACCTAATTTGCATTATGATCAACATGTTATCATAGAAAATCCTTCACTATAATTATCTTGCATTAAAAATAGAATTCACTTACCATATAATGTAATATATCACAAATAGAATAATCCATTTATATACATGATGACTTGTTCTCCTTGAACATGGCCAATGTGTAGTGTGTCATTACACAAAATTCAATGAAATCCTCATAGTGTTTAAATTTCTTGGTGGTATATTATATTATTACTGGAATTATTATTACATGAAATCATAATAATTAATATTAACATCCTATATTTATCATTAATTTGATGCTTAAAATTTTAATTTATGTATTTATTTTCTTGTGAATCAACCCATTCATAAGGTCAAACTCAAACATCCATTCAGGTAAAAAAATATTAATAATCAACATCACGATCATGATGATTCCCCACCAAACTTATTTCCCTTTCATGTGGACATCATGTCATGCCATACCCACTTCCTCAAAAATTTAATTATAAGATCTCAACATTGCTCTAAAATGTGCAACTCGATATGCCAAATAAATGATTTCCTTCATTACAATTGACCATTTCCTTATAGTGATCATTTTTTAAATAATCAAAAGTATTGTTGTCAAATTTTAGTTGTAACCTTGAAGAGGCTTGTTTCAGTACCTATTTACCAAATTGACACAATGGTATTTATCTAAGGTTTTGGGTGGCCTATGACTAAAGGTAACCTCCAGAGTGGGCTAGCTCCTTTGATACAACACCTAAATCTAACAATAACCTAATGAACTTGTAATGAAAAGAGATAAAGAGAAACATGAAAATAAAAGGAGTGATGGACCAAAATATTAGCCTCTACTTGCCTATGCACTTGTGAAGTGAAGTAATAATGATCAAACTACACAATTTCAACTTGAGGCTCTCCTTACATCAATATTTCAACATGGAGGTCTTGAGAGATGCATGAATTAAGAGGGACAACAAAGAGGTGAACTGAATCAACACTAATGTATATTTTCCACATCTAATTCCCCTACATAACTAGATATAACATTTCATGTGACCTTTAAATATTAAACCTACTTGAAATAAAGTAAGGGTGAGAGGACAAAAGAGAGGGACTTAGGACACTACCACTATCCATTGTGCACAATCACACACATACACTAAAAAGCAATCTTGAAGAAGGATAAAACCAACTTATTATTCATCTCAAAAGGTAATCAAAAGTGTTAAATTGATAAGGCATTCACCATACTCATATTGAAGATGCATTACAAGCCATGTAAGGTCAAATATATAGAATACATGAGAGAGAAAGAAGGGAAAAGACTAAGAATCTCATGAATGCTACCACAATCCTTGTTTCAATTTAAAAATATAAGTATTCATGAATAAATAATGAAAATAAGGTGTTATCATATTGTTTCTCAATTCACTAGGCCTAGTTTTGGTGGATTTCTCAATGAAGAATGGCATAGGTCATTATAGCTGATTTGATTCTTCTTAAAACTGTTATCCTTTCTTGGCATCATGTCTCTTGTCCTTCTTTGTTTCTAAATCGGACCATTGACCTTTATGAAACATATTTATTAAATGATTTAAACATGTATATTATTCAATTTTAAAGCATAAATCATGACCACTACCCCATTTAGCACATACAACTCTTCACTTGTGCAAACATGCTCAAGAAACATTGATTTTCTTCATGGTATAGATCCGTGTTTTGACATTTTATCTCTCCTGATAATTTGCACAAACATGAAAATAATTTTAAAAGTTTTGAAATGTTTAAACATAATTTAGTTCCAAATTTCGTGTGTTATGGTTTCTTAAAACTCAAGTTATCTACTTTTTGCAAAAACTAAGTTTGTAGGGGTAGTAAGTAGGCTAGTTTGCTAAATAAATTATATTTTGAGCTATAGAGGGTATCAAGGGCTGATTATTTTTGGTTTTTAACTTATATTAACATATAAAACCAATAAAATTATTATTTTTTCATTATCAACCACAAAAATATAACAAAACTCATTTTCATGTCTATAACAACTCAAAAATTAGGAACAATGGATCTAGAGAGAGAAATGGGAATATATTGAGTTTTATAGACCTCATTATTTCTTAATTGAGACTTTCATATAATCATAACTGTCCTAAAACTAGTAAATACATTTAATCAATAATGTAAACCTCATAAAAATCCTTTTTAGACTTGTAACAACCTAGAAATCAAGAACAATGGAGAAATCCTCTTCGATGGGTTAGTGACTTCTTGATTTGAGTTGTTTGGGTATTATTATTGTATTGGAATTTTTTTAATATGTAATTTTAGATATTTTTATAGAATTTTTTATGTTTATTTAGTTTCCATCTTCTTTTAAATGTACTCCCACTTGCTAAAACTAAGCTAGCTAGGGTTTTAGAGGGTTTTGGAGTTGCCCATCTTCTTAAGGATTCTTTGTAAAGATTAGTGCCTATTGATAAGAAATGATGATAAAAATTGGAAGGGAGTAGGGATCAACTCAAACCTATAATATCATTGGTATTGGTATGCCTCCTCCTTCGTGAATCATCCATCACAAATCTACCCTTCTTCATAAGCTTGTAACTTGATGGAGATCTTGAACTGACATTCCCTTGTATTGAACTTATAAAATCCTATCCTATCATGATTTTAGCCTAAGAATTATGGATAGGGCTATGGTATAACACATGGTTCCTTCAATAATTATTACCTTTGGACTTCACTTCAACATATCATCTTATTTTCTCAAAATATGATAACTTTAACCTGTCACTTTTATGTTGAAAATTGAATCACAAGATTTGACATGTGTGTGCAATGTCCAAGTCACCTATTTGACCTTTGGAATGACCGTACCAAGATTGAAGCATGTGGTTGAGACACAAAAAATGACTTTAGCAATAAGTATTTTCATAAGGAATGACTTGGACAAGTATAGAAAAATGGAAACATAAACCTTAACTTTTTCAAAAATACCTTAAACTCCCCAAGGTTACATTAAAATTTCCAAAATTGTACAAAAACTTTTAAAAATGACTGAAATGGTCAATTTTTTTAAGGGTAGGGGTTGAATTTTGGCCTAGGAGGCCAAAATGTCAGCAAATACATCAATTATCATGGATGGAATTTACAAATGATTTAGCTTTATTGTTGTGCTATTTTTAAAAATCAGCTCAACATTTTCTACAATATTGATCTAAAATGTCCTTTTAAGCACCATGTAAACATTTATACCCTCATTATTGTGAGTTTACATTATACTTATCCAGGTGGGTTATATATTTATCATTCACCTTGTAATTTTCAATTTACCATCATGGATAAACATCAATCAAAATTTAACCAATTAATTTTTTTATTTAAAGAATGGTAACTCATATACCTCTAATACTCTTGTTAGTTTTGACTAATCTCTCATCCTCGATGATTAATTTAATTTACCTATCCTAGTTCTTAAATCTTATTAAATAAAACATAAATAATTCTTATTTTGGTGGTTTAAGTGTTATAAAATGTAGGCTCTCAAACAAATCCTCATGTTTTATTCTTCCTTCTAATTTTAGATATGTAATAAGTGATACCATGATCATAGATTTGTCCTATTTGTTCCTATTTTTTAATAGTGGTGGTCATTATGGTATCTAAATTTTTACTTGTGATTTCTCTATTTTTTATAAAAAATATAGGATCATGTTCCTCCCCTAACATCCATAACTTCTAATTTTCTCTATGTAGACATTAAAATTCCTCATGCCTCCAATTTTATGCTTCTTATAGAATTCCCAATCCTTTCATATAAAACCTTGATATAAAAGCCTTATCCTTCAATATAATAGTACAAACACTCTCTTCAAAACTTTCACTAATCCTACAATATCTTCATTCACTCAACCTTCTTGTTGCTTTTCAATTATTCTCTCTCAAAATTCTTTGCAAATTTACACTATGACTTTTCTTCTCTTTTGGCTCTCTCTTTGTCTACTTTAACTTTTTTTCTCTTGTTCAATTAAAAAAAATTAATTACATTATCAACCTTGTATAACCCACATGCATTATTTATTTACCTACTCTTTATTTTCTTGAGTTTGTTCGCACTCCAAATTTTGACATCATCAATGTTTCTTTACCTTATCTCATTTACATGTTCCTATGATATGTGCACTAATGATAAATTTAAATTATATGTATCATACCCCACACATCATGGTTTTTATATCCAACATGTTCCTACACATCACATTTCGTGATTCATCAACTTTACTCAATGTTTAACCAAATTATTTTACTCAATTATTTTATGTGCCACTTATTACACTCTTGAGTCTTCTTGAGTCATTCTAGTTTTCATACTTTCCAACCAAATTATGTTAAACTAATTTCCATTTTTGATTTCCCTCCCCATACATATATTAAGTAATTTTTTTATTTGATAGGGTAAAGGTCATGGGTTATGAAGATCCAAAAACTAACTACAAAGGAGAGAAAGATGTGCCATTTACACACAAAAGGAATAATTCTACTAGCAATAATGGGGCAGGCACAAAAAAAACCAAGATAAACATGCCAAAAAAATAAACAAGTTAAAATGGACAATAGTTTTAACCAATTGTAATCAATCAATTTAGTAGACTTCCACTTTCTTTCTACCTTTAATAACTGTCTTCTACGATACTACTTGGAGTCACTTCAAGCAAGGAATTTCAACCTAGATTCTCCTTGAGTGGAGGGTCATATAAGAGCGCTGTAACACTAATTTTGTACCCTTTTTTTTTTTTTTTTAGAACCTTAGTCCAACCTTCCTTATCGTCTTCAATAATATAGGACTGGGACTTATCTTCCGTTACTAGGTCCTTAAATGGTTTTACCCTAGAAAATTATGTTTCTGGGTTATTCTCAGAGGAGGGGATTGGAGCAGAGGGGAAAAATGTGTTTGTTATTTTCCTTGAAGAGATTATATATTTCAATAGAATATATTTAGAATGAGGTGGAATTTTAAGGTCCTCATTTGGAATAGAGGATTCAATATATTATAAAGGTGACATAGAATCATCTCTATCAGAATCATTTGAATCTTCTTTAACATCCACCTGTAGATGGTCGAGGATGAAGTCTTTCCACCAAGAGGAATCCTTATTGTTTTCCTAATGGAACTATAGTTTTTGGTCAAGTGACATATATTAAATAGATATGATAGAGAAATAATAAACCTTCATAATCTAGGGGTTGGGACCAAGAGCAGTCCCCAACTTGAAAAGTGATATTTTCAAGAAGATTCTTGGAAGTATCATTATTTACCAAAATTTTGGCACAAGTAGTGTGGTATAACCAATCAGTATCTAGGTGCTTTTGCATAGATTCAACCAGTGAATTACCAATATCCTTCAAGCTAGATTCATTTCAAAACTAAAGAGGAAGATGAAGTAGATGGAACCAAATGGGTTTTGTTGACCACATTTGACTTTTAGGTCAAATTGGGTCACCCCTAGGTTAAATCTTGAATTTTAGGTGTTTTATGGGACTATTACATATGTCAAAAGTTGTTTTATAGGTTAATTAATGTCACTTAATGTTATGCTAGCCTTGGTCATTAGTGATTTTAGTCTCTTTAGTCATTCTAGGTCATTTTGAGGTCAAAAAAGGTACATTTAATGAATTGTATAGATTTATTGGGAAGTGTGAAGGTGTCAAAATATGATTTCACATCCCATGTGTCCTAAGAGGTCTTAAGTAACTAAAACCAACTGAAAAGTGGTAGATTCCTAAAAAAGGGTGGTTTTCTTGAGGAAAAGAAGTTTGGCACTCATATGGATCATTGGGAAGTGTGCCACATAGGAATGGATCATGGTACATAAATTAAAGTTCCCCAAGCTGAGTTACATATTTTTTTTCTTTGAAAGTTCCATTTTTGGCCCAAAACAATTATACTCCTTTTTCAGTCTTTTTGGCAAGTAGAAGTGACCTTTAGGTTTGTGCATAATATAGACAACTTAGAAATTTTTAGATCAAATTCTTTAGGGAGGTTGTATTAAACTTATATACCTTAATTTAAATATAATTATTTATTAATAATGGTGGTCTATGCTTCATCAACCATCCTCATGAAGTTGACTATACTTTTTTACTAGTTATTTCATACACCTTATAGGTTTTGCTCAATTCTAGTCAAATCCATATGAATCAATTGGTGATGTTAACTCTAGAGGATGCTAGATACCTTATTAGATGGTATTAATTCTTATTTTCATGTTTCATAATTTTTGGATGAGAAAATCATCTCATGTTGCAGGAAGGTGCCATTATGTGAGGTCTCAGTCAAGTTTTCCACTTGCAAAAGGTTGAACTCCCTACAAAGGATTTCATGTGGATAGGATATGGTGTTTTCATGTATCCATTCCATATTGAGAATCTCCCTTTATATTTAGTTTTGGAACACCATACCTGATCAAGCTTACAACCTTACCATCCTCATAGTTAATTTTACCTTTTTCACTTGTTTATATGTTGAATCACATGTGAGAAACCTATCTAGTGTGCTCATGGAAGTGTATTAAGGGTATTCAAATGCTGAACATGTCTTATTAGAAAGAACAAAAAATTATGAACCTTCAAAGAGTTTGTATAAGGTTTTCACAGTCATAAATAACACTTACATATAGTTTGCCGTTTTGGATGGTCACCTATAGGTGCACTCATCGAACCAGTCATATTGAAAAGGATTGTTGAGATGTGTTAAGGTATTTTAATTTTTTGGAATGCATTTAGAACTATTACATGAACCTAGATCACATTTAAGGCTAAATAAATAAATATCATTCATGCTTGTAAACACTGCCTACAAGTACCTCAAAATTCACCTATAGATGGCCTCATGGAAGCTAACATCATTGAAAGGAAAATGCCTGAGCTAGGTAAGGTCTTGATTATGGTTAAAGTTATTTTAAACTCGTGATAAGATCTAAACTACATTGGAAAAACCAAAAATTCATATGTTGCATAATATTATATACTACTTGCTCAGTTAGATGTTCACCGACAAGTGGTGTGAACAATAGATTGAGGCATGAAATAAAGAGGTGGGAGTAATGGTGAAGCTTATTGGGAGTTTTAGAATTAGAGTGGACCCTTTTAGACCTTACTAACGTGTCTTGTGTAAAAACAAAGATATGCATCACCCTAAAACATAAATTGACTGTATCTAGGACTATCTACCCTCAAATTGCAAAACAAAGATCTGTAGTGTTTTGTTGTTATCTCATATCAGGGTTGCAAAGACTTTTTATGTGTTTTGATAGCCATGGGCTGTAGTATCCATCATAGGCAAGAGCCATGAAAAGTTTGGAGGGAAAAATATTGGTGGAGTATGATGTTTTTAAGGCTTAAAGTGATCTTAAAAAGCATTGAAACATTGCACTAATGTTTACAGGTTTGGAGTTTCAGAGGATAGTTGACACCCTAAGAGAATAAGACATTCTCATGTTGGCTAGAGTGTTTCCATTAATTAAATGATGTACAAATATCATGAGAATAATTATTGGTATGTGTATGTATATCTTTCCAAGTCCATAAACCTACAGGTGTCCCTCTATAAGGAAATATGTAACTACAATGGAACAAATAGATAGTGGGCTAGTTAGGAGGTTTTAATGTTGTTTTAGCCCATACAAGATAAATGAAGTTATGAGCAAGCAATATGTGACTATAAAACTTCATGAAAGGTATTTAATCACCTTATCAAGGTCCTTTTAGCTAACACACGCCTACAAGAATAGGAAAGGCAGGGAAACTTCATTTTATGAGCTTATAGTGTATGTGAAGGGCTAAAGAGAAGTTGAAATGATAAAGAAAATAGGTGACCACCTCCATTAAGACCAGTATGAAATTAATAATCCATTAATATGATGAAACAAACCTATTCATACCCCTTAATATCCCTTGTATGCAACCTACAGTCAGGAGTTGACTGTTACACGTAGTATCTAAAGAAAGGTGTCTAGTGTGGAAATATAATGAGCATAAGACAAAAGGAATCCAAGCACATAACAAGGTATCTTGAAATATGGTAAGGAGATATTGAAACATCATTCTTAATGAATAATTCATGAAAAATATCAAATATAGGTACACCAAACATGTAAAACATAGTCACAGTCAACAAGGTTGTATTCAGTCTTGACTAAATCAAGGTGTGTGTAGGGCTTGTGAGTGTTTGGGGTATGAATGGATGTTAGTGCATCTTCATAAAAGTTATAAAAACCTGGTGAAACTATAATTATGGAAAATAATCAAAGGGAAAGTCTTCTAAACAAACACTTCATAGTCAATAAGAGAAACCCCTGCATATAGTCTCCCAAAGTTTGTTTTGGCTTTTTCATGTTTTGAAGGATCTAGCCATGGAACCAAAGGATACTTTTTTGTGTGGGACATCATTTTAAATTAAATAGAGAATTTAAATATTCAAATAGAATAATAAAATAGGGGAAGTAACCTATATTTTTTCTTAGATAGGGGTACTTTCAATAAATCAAAATCGGCATGTTTGGAAGGAGGAGGTAGAAAGATGAGACCAAAAGAAAAATAAGCCTTAAAGGTCATTTTGAGTTCAAAGTTGTAGGTAGACCTATTGAGCAAGGTTTAGGCCAAGGCTAAATTGGGGGGTCATTCACCATCATAACATGATATTTACATTCAAACTCATTTGTAAATGTATATAGGTGGAATTAAGAACTGTTCGAGCTTTTTTAGTGTAAAGAAACCCAAAGAAATCCATTTTTGGACCTTAAAACATCTTAGACATGCAGCAAAAGAGAAAAGGAGCTTGACAAGGCAATTTTAGAAGCTCATATCTTCTTGGAGGATCTGTGTTGGAGCCAAATGAGTTTAGGGAAGTTATTATGGTCCTTGAACATCAAATTAGTGAATTTTTTTTGCAAGTTGATTGTGAATCCTGTATGAACAAACCTTAAGAGTTGAAACTATCAAAAACCCTTATAAACCTTGTTTAAGGACTAGTTTGGAGAAATAGTGTTGAAAATATAATCTTATGCAATATTTTGACCATGAAACCTATTGAAAATTTCATAATACTCCCTCAAGATTCTCCCAATGATTTTTTATGTATGAAATTATAAGGATGGGATCAAAAACAAGGTATTTTGACCTTTTTTGTGTTTTTTAGGATACAGGAGGAGTCTAGAGATGATAAAAACTTTAGAGGTAATATTTATACTTTTTATAATTCCCTATTATCATTTAATTACAAGGAAAAACTCCTAAGTTTCCAAACCAAGTGCTTCATCTCAGCGAATCAAAACTAGCCTAATGGATAAACTAGTGAGAAGGGTGAAAAAATTCAAGTGAGCTCATTTTAAGGTGTCCATAATGATTCTAAGTCCATGGAGGGTATTTATAGGTGTCATACACTCCATCCCATGGATTTTGATGAGCAAATGATCCCAATTTTGAGGACAAGTGTGTAGGGTGCATGGAGGAAGAGTTTTCTAGACTACAGATGATGATGTCTCCTTTTAAAATGATTCTAGAGGATCAAGCCTAAAACCAATGCATGTAAAGTCATGAATGAATATCATAACTTTCATTTAAATCATTTTAACTGGTCCTAGTTAGTTATGAGGTCTTCAAACAAAACCAATCATGAAGGTAGTTTTTTCAATCTAGAATGAAGAGTTTTATGCCACTTTGTAAGAGTTTCATGACTTTTATGGACAGTTGAGCTTCCTGACCTTGCATGTTTCATCCCATATACTCTTATCATGAATAATAAACTGATATTAGTATCTTGACAAGTGCCCTTGTGACCCTTTGACCTCTCTTTTCTCCTCTCTCTCTCTCAAGTTCTATAAGAACTAGCCATTTTGGCCATTATAACTTATATTCCTCATGAGTATGTCAAAGTCCTACTCATTCTCATACTATTTGATCAATAAGACTACTAATTTTCACCTCTTAATGATTTTTTATAAGTTTTTTTCTTGGATGATGGATCTTGCTTAGTGAAGACTATGAATTCCTTAGCATGTTGTCTCATTCTTTCACCTTATTTACAATTGGAAAGCTTCTTGTTACATGGTATATGAAGTGTTCTAGGATATGTCATGGATTGAGTGAGTTATTATTTTCATTATTTCCATTCAATCCCTATCATCTAGTCCTATCTTTTCACATTCATCCATAACCTCATAATGTAACATTAATGTGAGAAGATGTATATTAGAGAAGTGTATGTTCAGTTTGTCTTTTGTTTTAATGTGTAACATGTTGTTGGTAGGAATTCATCATATAATTTGGTGTATCACCTACCTTAGTTTAGTTTTCTTTCAATTATCTCTCTCTCCCTTTTCACCCCCAAAGTTAAGTGTAGTTGTGACCCAAAGTGGTACATCAAGGGAGTTATCCCTATCTAGAGATTCACCTCATTCCTTAAGATACCCAAAAACCTACAGGTGTTTCAATTCTGACACTTGGATGATGAGAGATTTTAAATCTCCTCAAAGGGTGAAAATACAAGTGACAAATTTTTTTGGCATGCCCAATGGGACTCTTGGTTCGAGAAGTTGAAATATTTTTAATGTTGTATCTCAATAATCAACCTTTAGACATATCTATCAAAGCATCAATAGTGACTCCAAAGATACATCATCTAGTTAATAAACCCAAGTTTTTTTTTGAATATTGTTGGTAACATTTTCCTGTGTGTTATTTATTTCAATGAGGTTTTATGGCTAATTTTGGTGTTGATATTTGTCCTACACAAGTTGGTGAGACATTTAAATCTTGTACCATTCCCTATCAACAAGAGAAAGTTCTTAATTAGCCTTGTCATGAAGTATACCAGCCATGTCATGAAGTGTATCAACCCATTCATGAAGTGTATCAGTCTCATAGCCAGCCTTCTCAATGTCATTTTCCTCCTAGTCAACCTAGTCACTTCTCAAGTCCATCTATTTCCACCTTCAATTAAACACTTTTGGGCTATGAGTGGTACATGTTGGATCTTGACACACAAAGGGGATATGGTATATATATTCCTAGTCATCTTATTCATAAGATGATATATTCATTAAATTTATTCAATAGAGAGTGGGTACCTATTGGGAGATCCAATTAGAAATGGCTCACAAGTGAGATGCTTGATGTGAGTGGCCTAGTTTATTCCTTAGAGGATAGGCTAGGAGTTCATGAAAGGCAACCTAATCAAACCTATCAGCCTTCATATCCACATCCCCAAGTTTTATATTAGGCATATTTAATCCCTAATCATGATCCCAATCAAGGATATAAAATTCATCCTTCTCCCAATCAGTTAGAAGAGAGAGTTGACAGGAGAAATCTTTTTTTTGAATCTAATCTTGATAGGTAAATTGAGTTGGATAATATACATATTCAATAGTCCATGTTGGCAGCAAATGAAGTGTAATTCAAGTCCTCATTTCCATCTCACATTGAATACCCACCACCTAAAAAATAGACTTCTAATCGTAACATCCTAAGCTAGAATAAGATAGTGGAGTCATGGGGAAAGAAAGAAGATAGAAGTTTGGTTGATATGGAGTGTGAAGTTGTGAATGAAGTTGATCCTTTACAAGTTCCTCTCACCCTTCCTTAATAAACCTCTTATGCTCCATATGAATCCCCTTATATTCCTCATCCTCATGATGATGCATATAAAATTCAAGAGAGACTTTTCCAAGATAGCCTAGCCAAGTAAATTGAAGAGTTAGAGTCAAGGATGAAGATACTAAGTGAAGGTGTGATGGAAGGTTTAGACCCAAAAGAAGATCATATGCCTAAACACACCCGTCAACCTTTCCTCAAGAGAGTCCTCAAGCTAAATCATATGTGAATGAAGTGATTTTTAAGTGAAAGGAAGATAACCAAGAAATCTTATCCCAAGGTTTTCATCCCCTTCTTCAATATATTCCAAAAGAACCCCTACATTTCCCTTGTAATTTTATTTTGAGTTCTATGTGCCACCTCCACCAACTAGTTCATCTTATCCTCACCCCATCACCCATTTACTTAATGGACTTAAGGTATGGGAATGCAAATAGGAGTAGGTAGTTTATAAGGAAATAAAACTCTTGATTGAAGAGAGTATATCTCTTTGGCAGCCTCATTGGGCTAGGTCACATGATTTCAAGATGCCTAGTCTTGGCATCACCATGAAAGAAAAAAAGATAGAAGATATTTTAGCTCTTGAAGGGGAATCTACATCTGATAAAAATGTTGTGGATTATCACCTCCAACATGAAGATGAAAGTGATATTATGGATTGAGAACAAGTTCAAGTCTTTCCAAAAGAGGTTGTAGTCTTAGAAGAATCTATTGAAACTAAGGTGGAAGTTGTTTTTGAAAATGAGCCAATACCTCAACCTGATATTGAAAAAATATCAAATTAAATGGAACTTTAATAATACCAAATTTATGACATCATACATCAATAAGATAAAATTGAAGAGGTAGTAGTTCAAGATGATAAAGAGGACAAGAATGATTGACAATTGCAAATGGAGTTCTTTCAAGGGTTTGAAGAGTTTTAATAAGTTGAGGGTCAAGTACATGGAAATGTGAAGAAGGAGGCTTCCATGGAGGAAAATGAATAATAATGAGAAGAGTATGCAAAGATATTTGATGAACTATAAGAAGTTATGGACAATAGGAAGCCCAATATTATTGAGAGAACTATGGAAGTCAAGAAGGAGGAAGCCTTCATTAATTCTTCCATCAATTTGCCAGATGTCATGGAAGATCAAGGAAAAATTCTTAATCAGCCTTTGGATGGATTGTTTCAAATAATTGGATAAGGCTATACTCCTCTTCAAGGAGGCTATGATATAGTCAAATATGGAGAAAATAACTTTGGCACTCAAGTAAGTATGCAAAAGAAAATCAATGTTTCAAATCTTTCCTTTCAAGAAGCATATACATTTCATGATGACATGTTTGAAGTCATTAAGATGGGATATCATATTCTCAATTAGTTGATAGAAACACATGATCTCTTGAAATATGGAACAAACTCCTATTGTCTTCAATCTTCTAAGGAACAAAAAGTCAATCCTATTGAAACCATGCCTACTAAGGAGATATAAATTGACCATGAAATGAAGAGTGGGTAGAAATATGAATTTTGTGGATAAGACAAAGAGGAATATATATACATTTGAGACCTATTTGAAGATGATCTACTTAAGAAAAGGTTGAGTGAAGTGCCAAGGAATAGGCGTGATCTACAAAGCATCCATTTCAAGGATAAGCATGCTTGGCACTATGATTCATTTCACCATGAAAATGATTCAATTTTTTTTCCTTTTGATTTTGAAAAAGATGTATGTTTAATTTATAGTTGTGAATAATAGTTTGTTCTTTGATTCCCCTAAGTGATTTCAAGACATTTGTGTGTGTGTGTGTGTGTGTGTGTGTGTGTGTGTGTGTGTGTGTGTGTGTGTTGTTAGTTTGTTGCCTTATTTTGTGTGTGTCCTTTGCTTTGTGTGGTTGAGGTAATTAGTGGTCTTGTATTAATTGTCAATGGTTTCATTGTTTGTATTAGACTTAAAATCACTCTCTAAGCCCAATAAACTAATAAGGCTATTAGTCTAGTTATCATAGTAGGCATACTCCCCTATGAATTACCAATTTGTTAAACAAATTTGATTTTTAGGTCAAATTGAGGCACTGCTAGGTAAAAAATTGACTTTTAAATGTTTTAGGGAACTAATAAATATGTCACAAGGAGTTTTATAGGTTAATTAATGTTATAATAGCCTTGATCATTAGTGATTTTAGTCTCTTTAGTCATTTTGGGTCATTTTGAGGTAAAAAAAATGTGCATTTAATAACTTGTATTGATTTATTGGAAAGTGTGAAGGTGTAAAAATATGATCTCATGTTCCATGTGTCCTAATAGGTCTTAAGTAATTAAAACCAACTGAAAAGTGGTAGGTTCATCAGAAAAAGGGCAGTTTTCTTGAGGAAAAGAAGAAGTTTGGAACTTTTATAGATCTTTGAGAAGTGTGTCACATGGGAAAGGATCATGGTATGTCTATTAATCTTCCCCAAGATCAGGTCCACATTTGGTTTGCTCTGAAAGTGCCATTTTTGGCCCAAAATTGTTTTACTCCTTTTTCAGTCTTCTTGGCAAATAAAAGTGACCTTCAAGTCTGTGCTTAGTACAGACAACTCAGGAGGTTTTAGATAAAAAATTGGGTGAGGTTGTATTAAAATTAGAGTCAATTTTCATATAAGAATTTCAAATAATGGTGGTCCTTTCTTCATGAACCATCCTCATGAAGTTGGTTGTAATTTTCTACTAGCTATTTCATGCACCCTATAAGTTTTACTCAATTATGGTCAAATTCATATGAACCAATTGGTGATGTTAACTCTAGGGGATGTTTGATACCTTATCAAATGGTATTCATTATTAGTTTCATGTTTTATAATGTTTAGATTAGAAAATCATCTCATGTTGTAGTATAGTGCCATTATTTGATGTCTCCGTTAAGTTTTCCACTTATAGAAGGTTGAACTCCCTATAGGGGATTTAATGTGGATAGGATATGGTGTTTTAATGTCTCCATGTCATATGGAGAATCTCTACTTATATTTAGTTTTGGAACACCATACCTGATCAAGCTTATAGCCTTACCATCCTTATAATCAACCTTGCCTTTTTCACTTGTTTACATGTTAAATCACATGTGATAAACCTATCTAGTGTGCTCATGGAAGTGTATTAAGGGTATAAAAAGGATGAAAATGTCCTAGGAGCAAGAAAAAATAAGTATGAACCTTAAAATAGCTTGTATAAGGGTGACACAATCATATATAACACTTACATATAGTCTACCCTTTTAGATGGTCACCTTTAGGTGCCCTCATAGAACTAGTCATGTTGAAAAGGAGTGTTGAGATATGTTAAGGTCCTTGAAGTATTTGGAATGCATTTAGAACTAATGGATGAACTTGGAGTCCATTGAAGTTCAAAGTAATACATACCACTCATGCTTGTAAACACTACTTATAAGTACCTCATAATTTACCTATAGATGCCCTCATAGAGGCTAACATCATTGAAAGGAAAGTGTCTGAGATAGGTAAGGTCTTGATAGTGGTGAAATTTCTTTAAATTTTGTGAGAAGATCCAAACTACATTGGAAACACCAAACATGCATATGTTGCATAATATTATATAATGCGTGCTCAGTTAGATGTTCACCTACAAGTGGTGTGAACAATAGATCGAGGAATGAAATGAAGAGGTGGGAGCAATGGTGAAGCTTATTGGGAATTTTAGCATTAGAATGGACCATTTAATACCTTAATGAGGTGTATTGTGGACAAAAATAGATATTTATCATCCTCAAACACAAATTGACTATGTTTAGGGCTATCTACCCTAAAATTGTAAAATAAATATCTTTAGTGTTTTGTTATTATCTCATAATAGGGTTGTAAAGACATTTTATGCATTTTGATAGCCATGTATTGTATTATCTATCATAAGAAAGAGACATGAAAATTTTAGAGGTAAAAATATTGGTGAAGTATGATGTTTTTAAGGCTCAAAGTGGTCTTAAAAAACATTAAAACACTGCACTAATGTCTATAGGTTTGGTGTTTTGGAGGATAGTTGACAGCCCAAGAGAATAACACATTCTCATGTTGGATATAGTGTTTACATTGATGAAATGATGTATAAATATCATGATAATAATAATAATTATTATTATTTGAATTCATATCTTCTCAATTGCACACACCTATAGGTGTCCCTCTATAGGGAAATATGCACCTATAGTAGAGCCAATAGACAGTGGGCTAGTTAGGAGGTTTTAAAGTTGTTTTAGCCCATCCAAGATAAATGCAGTTATGAGAAAGCACTAGGTGACTATAAAAATTCATGAAATGTATTTAATCAACTGATAAAGGTCATTTTAAGCTAACACACACCTAAAATTATAGAAAAGGTAGGGTTTTTCAGTTGAAAGGCAAGAAAGTTTCAGTTTATGAGCTTATGGTGCATGTGAATGGCTAAAGAGAAGTTGGAATGGTAAATAAAATAGGTGAAAACCTACATTAATACCATGATAAACTTCATAATACATTAATATTATGAAAAAAAACCTATGTAGACCCCTTAAGACCCACTGTATGCAACCTACAGTTAGGAGTTGATTGTTATAGGCAATATCTAAAGAAAGGTGTTTACGTGTGGAAATAACATGAGCATAATACAAAAATAATCTAAGAACCTAACAAGGGATATTTAAATATGGTAAGGATATAGTAAAAAATCATTCCCAATGCCTAATTCATGAAAATTATTACCTATAGGTACACCAAACAAACAACACACAATCACAGTCAGCAAGGTTGTATTCAGTCTTGACTAAATCAAGGTGTGTGAAGGGATTGTGAGAGTTTGGGGTATGAATTAAGGTTAGTTAATCATCATAAAGGTTATAAAAATGTATTGAAACTGTCATGATGGAAAAAAATCAAAGGGAAGGTCTTTTGAACAAACATTGCATAGTCCATAAGAGAAACCCCTACAAACAATCTCCTTCACAAAGTCTATTTTGGCTTTTTCATGTTTTGAAGGATCTAGACATGGAACCAAAGGATAATTTTTCATGTGGTACATAATTTTAAATTAAATAGGTAATTTAAATATTCAAATAGACTCAAAAAATAGGGGGAGTACCCCCTATTTTGTCTCAGATAGGGGGTAGTTTTCCTAAAGCAAAATTGGCAAGTTTGGAAGGATGAGGTAGAAAGATGAGACCACAATCAAAAGAATCCTTAAAGGAGATGGGGGAGTTTGTAAATAATCCATAATAAAATTAAAATCCTTTCAAGGAGGAGAGAAACTAGTAAAGGTCATTTTGAGTTCAAAGTTGTAGGCAGACCTATTAAATAAAGTTTAGGCTAAGGCCAAATACGAGGGTCATTCACCATTCTAACATGATATGTACATTACAAATCACTTTTAAATGCATATAGGGGGAATTAATAAGTTTTAAAGATTTTTTAGTGTAAATAAACCTAGATAAATCCATTTTTGGACCTTAAAATAACTCAGACATGTAGGGAAAGAGAAAAGGAGTTTGACGAGGCAATTTTGGAGACTCATATATTCTTGGAGGATCTGCATGGGAGGAAAAGGAGTTTTTAGGAGTTATTAAGTTCCATGAACATCAAATTAATGATTTTTTTTTGTAAGTTGAATGTGAAACTTGTATGAACAAACCTTAAGAGTTGAAACTGTCATAAATCCTTACAAACCCCCTGATTAACGATTAGTTTGGAGAAATAGTGTTGGAAAGATAATATTATGACATATTTTGACCATGAAACCTATTGAAAATTTTATAATACTCCCTCAATCTACTCCCAATTTTTTTCTGTACGGACTTGTACAGATGGGATGAGAAATAGGGTATTTTTGATAATTTTTTGTATTTTTGTAGGCTACAAGAAGAGTCTAAAGATGAAACCAAATTTAGAGGGAAGATTTAGAATTTTTATAACTCCATATGGTATTTAAATCCATAATAAGACTTTTATTTTCTTATCTCTCTCTCAAGTTCTATAATAACTAGATATTTTGGCCATTGTAACTTATGCTCCTCCTAAGTAGGGCAAATCCCCAATCATTTGCATACCATTTGTTCAATAAGACTAATGATTTTTAACTCTTCATGACTATTCATAAGTGTGTTTTTATTGGATGATGGATCTTGATTAATGAAGAATATGGATTCCTTAACATGTTGTCTCATTCTTTAACCTTGTTTGCAGTTGGAAAGCTTCTTCTTGTAGGGTAGATGAAGTGTTCTATAATTTATCAAAGATTAACTGATTAGTATTTTAATTAGTGTCATTCAAGGCCTCTTGTATATTCCTCCTAGCTTTCCATATTCATCCATAACCTCATAATGTAACATTGATGTGAGAAGATGTAGATTGGAGAAGTGTATGTTTAATTTGTCTTTTGTTTTCATGTGTAACATGTTGTTGGTAGGAAGTCATCATATAATTTGGTGTATCACCTCCCTTAGGTTAGTTTTATTTCATTTATCTCTCTCCCTTTTCACCCCTAAATTTAAGTGTAGTTGTGATCCAAAATGGTATATCGAGGGAGTTATCCCTATCCAGAGATTCACCTCAATCCTTAGGCTACCCACAAGCTTAGAGGTGTTTCTATTATGCCACTTGGATGAGGAGAGATTTTACATCTTCTCAAATGGTGTAAATCTAAGTGATAATAATTTTTACATTAAGTGGTTCTATGTGGGGGTTAAATCTAGGGGACCATTGTTTGATGACCAAGGGGTGGTGATTTAAGCACCAAAATTGGTTTTAAATATTTTCCTTGTCTTCAATATTGTGAAAGACAATAATAAAGAAACTTTTTACACAAGATTATTTATCAAGAGTACCTTTTAAGAGGGGTTTCCAATGTTTTGAGATCCAAGTATGCAGATCTTGAAGTTTTGGCTAGTAATCTATAAATTTGTAGATAAGATCTCTAGCTAAGAAGAATTATTATAATATGATAACTTGTCTAGACCCCTCCTCATCAAAAATCACAAAAAGGTTATAAGATGTAGGTTTGATAGGTTTGGGATTTCATTTTAGCACTGTCTTATGAGATACTGACTCACTAAAGGATCTATGTTTTTTAGGGTCCACCACAGCTTCTATGTCCATGACATCCATGACTTTATTGATAGTATGGGATAATTAATTTTGCATCAGATTATATCCATAGATCTAAGATCAAATTACCCTTTGCCCTATAAATTCTATAGTAGTCTTCTATGTAGGAACAAAGTAAACATTTTTTCCAAAATTATCATTGAAAGAGGTTTGTTATTCGAATGATTCCTAGGAGATTCTACCATTAGTGAGAAGAGGAGCAGGAAAAAACATTTCAAAATTCTCAATTCTTTCATGGCTGAACTAGCCAAGGGAACCGTTTGAATATATATATCTATTAGAAGATTCTTTCTACTTTATATTTTGCTTGTAAATCTTGTAGAGATGGAATCCAAAGATATTTATATCAAGCATTAGTTAAGAAAACTCAAGAAAATGTATAAGAACATAACTAGCTAACCTAATTTTTTTGATGGGGTTTGGAAAATGAAAATTAAGAGATAATGAAAGAAAACACATACACAATACCTTCCCAAGAGTATCCCGTCACCCAAATGCAACTCAAAACATGATTTTCCCTTTGATTTGGTGCTCAAGTATTTGGCAATGATGCAATGCAAAGATCCTCCATCATCTCTTATGCACCAATGAAACTAGGATCATGATATTTGAATAAATGTTGTGCCTATCTTGAAGTTATCCTATTAAAAATTAAGCATAATAAAAACCACACAAAAATGACTTGAGGAGAGAATTCTGCATAATAAGTCTACATAAGTTAAGCTTAAAAATGGTGGTTTTGGCCCTCCTATTTATATATTTTTTAAATTGATCAGAATCAACCATGACCATCCATCTTGAGATCAAGATGTGTGGCCATAAATTAATTCAATACTGTAGAATTAATACATAAATACCCTCATAAATATTTGGAAGGAAGAGGCATTAAAGAGGCATGGGAGGTCTTAAACCTGATATTTGTTGCATTTATGGCTTATGGATGCCACCCCAAAAATGATGTCATTTTATGATGTAGATATTAATAATGAATTTCCAACTAAAATATATTCAATAATTTCTATGTATTTTCCACTTAAGCTCTTGATTTTGATTAATTTGCCTAAGTGAGATTAATCAAATTTTATGCCATTCTTTGAAAATTTGTTGCACACAATCAAACTGGTCAAAATTTCATATTACTGGGTCATAATTTCACTAGAGTGGAATTTTAATAAGGTGTCAGTTGTGTACATATTAATATCCCATTTAGGACATTGTCGATACAAAATAACACATGCACATGTTGTGTGCCTCTGAATTAGAATAATTTAATGGTTTAGAGGGTCCAATTACATTTTCATCATTTTGACTCAAAATGATTTAAGTAAAGTTAATAATAACATAAAATGTATTGCCCCAATTAGGGATACATTAGCTTAAATCAACACTTATATACAACAATATCAAACCGTTTAGTGTGTTTAAGTGGTTTCACCCTAAATTATAAATTTTCTCAAATTTCAAGTAATATTGACATTTTCAACACAAAGGTGTTAGGAATTGGATGTCTAAATTTTGCCCTTATTTGAGTAGGCATGGTGAGACATTTAGACAAAGTAACGCATTTTAAAATAAAAGAGTTGTCAAGGAGAGGTTGGAAGGAAATGACCCATGATGAACCCTTGAGAGGACATAAGAGGATGAAAGAGAGGGATGGACTCTCAAAAAGAGAAAGAAAGTGTGAAATTAACCCATGAATGAGATTAAATCCATTTTGAGCTAATGTTTACATGTGTTTATTCTCAATGATCAAAATATAATTAGAATATAATGGGTCCCAAAGATGGGGGAAGTGGGAAGGATACAATCCAAAAATATAAACAACACACTTTGAACATACCCAAAGCTAGGGTGCAAGCTATGTGCTTAGGGAATGAATGATAATGATAAAATTTATACATTAAAACATTACTATAATGGGGGTAAAATTACACAAAGATTGGAATTAGAATAAATAGGATAATGTTGTTCCAAAAAAGCAAATAATGTGCCCTTTTAGAGCATATTTGATTGGTTGATAAATCAATTTTGCCTTAGTAGAGTTGGTTTTGATCATTGATAATTAATTTTTCCCTAGTAGGGCTGATTCATATTTATGATTAGTTTAAATGTTGTTCCCTTGAAGGGAAAATTGACAAGCATAGCTCAAGGATATAACCTAATACATTGATTAAAGATAAGTGGGTGTAAACGTAGAGGTGATGGTCTAATAATTGAAATAATCATAATAAATAGGTGTATGAGGATGCACAAAGTGATGAAAGAGATGAGTAGAAGAATAAAAGGTGGCCAAGTTGACCTGAAATATGACATGTATCCTAGCACTACCTACATAGTCTGAATGGACCTCAAGCCAATGTAGTTCACATAGAATGAAGAATGGAGAATAGAAGAAAACTGATCATTGTTTGATTAGACTCATGATGTATGCCAAGAGATGCATGTCATGCATAGAGTTGGGTGTGGAATAAAACATTGGCACGTAAATTCATTTGTGTACTTGAGAGCTAATATTTAAAGCTTCATTGCTTTTGAAACTTGGATCCAAAGCATTTGGTGCTCACTATAACAAAATGAAATTAGGCATCATAAGTGTGAGTAACTTATAATGACATTATATTTCAATTGTGATGAGCTAGTTTAAATGTGAATATTTATAACTAAGGATAATGATAAGAACTACCAAGATAAGAGATACAACTATTTACATTTAAACAAAAACAAAGAAAAACAAAGAAAAAGAAGACACAAATGAACCTAACTTAAAATCAAGATATGAACAATCAAGACTTAAGTAGGAAAAAGAATGTACAAAAGTGAAGCAATAACAATTTAATAAACAACATGAAGTAAGATATAAATAAACAAGATCCATGTGTACTATCAAGATCTACTTAGAAAAGAAAAAAAAGAAACAAAACAAAATAGGGACACAAAAGAACAAGAGGAAATAAGAAGAAAAATGAAAAGAAATAAAAAGGAAGAAATGAATAGACAAGAAAGCACAACAAAACACCAATAAAAATCAAATAAACACACACAAACAAGTGGTTAGTCACAAAGTTAGTGCGGTTTTAAAATAATTATTCAGGCATGTGTAGTAGAGGCATTACTTTCTAAAACAACATAACAAGAACAAGGACACAAAGTTGCCCCTAAGTGATATGGAAATAACATAGAAAAAGAATGGGGGCAAGAGAAGAAAAGGAAGGGGGTGGCCAAGTTAAATCTAGATATACAAGATAAGTGGACATTGTCTATATAGTTCCATGGATATGAGATCCAACATGAACTTTGGGCCAGATGTATTTCTCCCAAGAAATGAAATAGAAGAAAAGTGATGACTAGAAAGCATGATTCATGTTGTAGAGGAAATAAGGAAAATGAGCTCAAAAAATGGTGAAAGTGTACAAATTAGAATGGTCTTGCAAAATGGCAAGCATGTGGGATGTGTAGAATAAACAAAACTTTAAGATAATGTTTTTGTTTATTTTACTGATTATTTTGTAATGTTTTTGTGTTTTTGGGATAAACAAATCAAGTAAAATATTTACAAATTGTCTAGGGAACTACCTAATTGAGGAAATGCACGTCCATATGTAAGAGTTCAAATAATAGCTAAACCAGTTGTAATGGGTATCATGACTAAAAATAATGGAATAATGAATCCACTAATCAAAGAAATGCATGTCCAAGAGTAGAAGTTCTAATAATAACTAAATCTGACTGTAATGACCCATGCTCACAAATTGGTGAGGGTGAGATAAAAGAGGGACGGAGTTGACCTTAATGTGAATCAAGCATGACCTATGTAGTCCCATTAGGACCTCAAGTCATAGTGGTTCCACCCATACAAAAGGTGGTGAAAAACTCACCAGGTCACAACAAGTTCACAAATTTGAACTAATTGGCTAGGCAAATAATAATAGTAATGACGAGGTGATGCAAAAATGCATGATAAAAAGGCATTTTTCCTAATTTTCCTAAAGGCAATTATAATAAATGACACTAGATAAATGTAAATGAAAGATAACTTGCTAGATCAACTATCACACTAATTCTATAGACTGTCATTTAAACACAAAATTCTAAAAACTACTAAAACTAGATCAAAATCCCCTCATGAAAGGTGCGAGAAGAACCAAAGGAACCAATATAAAAAATGGTCGAGTAGGATGGCTAAAAAAAATCTTGGTTCCACAGTAAAGACATGGTATAATATAAATCATGGCATAAAGAAAATGATAGGATGAAAATTGATTATAGTGACAAAAAGGTTGCCCCCAAGTGATGATTGGCTTATCTTGCACATAAAATAGTGAGAGTGTTCAAAATTAAAAATTTCTCACAAAATAGTGAGAGCATGGCTTAGTTTGCTTATAAAATAGTGAGAGCATGGCTTAGTTTGCTCATAAAATAGTGAGAGCATGGGGAAGATGACTGAGCTTACCTCAATATAAATTGAGTACTACCTACATAATCCTGAAGGACTTAAATCAATGAATTTCAAATAGAGGAATAAATGGGACACAATGGTATAAGATGCCTAAAATTAAATGGTCTATAGATTTTCCCCTAAGAGACAAGGCATGGAAAATGGAAGGGTAAATGGAAAATGAAAAATGGTTCCACTACTCTTTTTGACATGGAGATGCACATCCTAGTCAACATGCGAGACAACCAAGATATTTATAAAAATTACTAACCCACACCTTGTCTGAATAGATGCTTCATCATGATGTAGATTTGGACTTCAATAATCTTTTTGTGATCCTCTTTGGTCATTGATTCTACTTCCTTCAAACATCGAGATGAGATATTGATAGCTTATACAGAGGACATTATAGCCAAGGATGATAAACAATGTTAGGCACATGATAAATGGTATAAGTTGGCAATGAAAATGTGGATTATAATGAAATTTATATTGGTTGAGAAAAAAAAGAAGATCAAGACATTTAGGAACACATAATGTTGTTGATTCTAGATTCAACATAATTTTGGTCATGGTAGGGAAAGAGACCTCTAAAGATGATCTCAATAGGAGTAACATATTTTGTTGTTATTTAGTACTGAGAGTAGATACCATCTGATTATGTTATAGATTAGAAGCTATACTAATTTGATCCTTGATAATGTCTTCATCAAATAGTGAAGAAATTTTATGCTTAGCTATTAGCACCTCGATGAGGTTTTCACCAATGAAGTTGTCTCGATCATCCCATAACACCTTTGAGAAGGTTTCCCTAAGAAATGTTAACATTTAACTTTGATTGTCTTCTAACACCTTTGAAAAGGTTTCACTAAAATATGTTGAGTTTGATCTTTGATTGTCCCCTAGTGCCTCTGAAAAGGTTTCACTATGAGAGTGTTCTTCTTTTGAATGAATTTGGTCTTAGTTCCCCTAATAGTTTGCACCTGATATGTCACCATGGATGTAGTTTAAAAAAGTGTGATTTTATTGGTCCCAATTGATGCTTGTGGGAGGTAGAATGTCAATATAATGGATATAATGGGTGGGGATAATGGAATGATGAAAGGCAACACTATCCTCATAGAAAATACTAGGAGACCTATGCCAATGCTAAATTAATCATCATAACAAACCATTGAAAGATTACAAATATATTCAAATTGATCTTCAAGGTAAGTGTAACCAATGTTGTAACAACCAAAACTATATTATGATTTTTAGTCGAGTCCAAGTCAAGGGACTCTAAATCTAATGTTGAGGCTGATAGTTATTTTACTTCTAATGCTAAATCTGATGTCAGTTTAGAAAGGGCACCTGACTCTAATATTGATTCTCCATCTGATATGGCTATTTCTATAATGATGTTTTGTTGAATGTTTGGTGTCAGAAAAATAATGGCCTATGATAGCATAATGGGCTCTATAAAAACTGATTCATCTAGGAAGGGTTTAATATAGACTAGCTCATCTAAGTAAAGCCCTTCAAAGAGAGGGAACTACTCAAGGGATGACTCAACAAAAATTGGTCTATCAAAATAGAACTCCTCAATGAGTGAAAAAATATCAAGAGACAACTCTTTAGAGACTGGCTTGTCAAAGGGGTGAGGCTCTTTAAAAATAGGACAATGGTCGAGGTAATGGTTTACCCAAAGTTGGTTATAATCATTAAGAAGTGACTCAACAAAGACTAGCTCGCTAAAGTGAGACTCCTCAATAATAGGTAAAATATCAATGGGTGATTCATCACAAGTTGACTCATCACAAATGGGTGTTTCAACAATAACATCATGATCTTGGTTTACAATTGGTCACAAAATATCAATTTTGAACACATTTTGGTCCTCATAAAAATTTTCTTGAAGAGGTAATGCTTCTTATTGAGTCTCATAGATCATCAAAAAATTTCTAAAGTGGGAAGCATTTGACACAACATGAATAGAGGTTTGTGGTTCAATAATGGGCTCTTCAAAAATTATATTATCAAAGAAGGGATCAACAAAGACTGGTGCGTCAAATTAATGTTCCTCAATAATAGGTTCAATAAATACTAGCGATGGGATTAAAATTATAAACTTCACATGCTATGGAGCTTGATTGCTCACACAAGATGAAGGAGGATAGACTAAAATGGTAACCTTCACACTTTGTAGATCTTGATTTCTCACACAATATGAAGGGGGATAACCTAGAATGGCAACATTCATGTGTTCTGGATCTTGGTCACTCACACAAGATGAAGGAGATAACCTAAAATGATGACCTTTAAGCACAACACAAAAATCAAAAGGGAAGGATGGGGATGACGTATAAAAATTGGCATGGATTAGATTGGTTTTCAAAGGCTAGGCCCAAAGAGGGCGATATCCTCAAACATAGTGAAATGTTCATGCCCATCTTAATAATGTTCTTCCTCGTAACTAGATCCATAAAAGACCCCACTAAAAGGATACCTTTGCATCATGTCTATGAGATTGTTCTCTATGTTTTTTAAGATTTGGAAAATGTTTTGCAAACATTTAATAAGGTGTGCTTTGATTTTATCTAACAAGTGACAAGGTAAAAGAGACTATAAAAAGAGAAGGTGGCATAGTACCACACAATTAGAATAAATGGTTCACAAAATTAATCAAACTTGGTGGGTTGAAATCATTAAATTAGAATAAGGTATGAAAAATAAAATACCTATAGTGTAAACTAGTACACCAAACATAGGTTTAGAGATACGTTAATATCATAAAATTTAGTTCAACTTTGACGAGTTGATACTATAAAATTAGAAGAGAGTCTTTTTGATGAGTAAAGTAACAATGCAAACTAAGAAACTCAAGATGTGAAAACATGCAAGAATTCCTAAGTATAAAACTAAAACTAAATGGGTAGCACAACACTGCCACATGGTAATATGAAGTATAAAATATGTTCTAGAACTTAGAGCATGATCAATACATAAGATAACCTAAGTTCAAAATGATCAAATGATGATGAGTCTATAAAATAGCCTTCAACCCAAACGAGAAATTATACCCAAGTTAACTCAAACCAAGTGCATGTGGTAAACCAATTTACACATTAACCTCAAACTTAGAAAGGTGAGATTCTGAATTTGAATTAAAAAGTGAATGACTTAAATATTTGTTCAAAATGGTTTAGATTCAAATGGACAACATAATAACACTATTTAGATAAGATAAACATAATGTTTCAAATGATAATTTGAACAAGGCAAAGATGATTTTGATTTAGTCAACATAACACCTCCTTGTTGAAATAAAATGGTGGACAACAAATGTGTTTGGTTGATGTGTTTTGTTTACAAACAAGTTTTAGACTCAACTAAGACCAAGCAAGTAAATGAAAAAACAAATACAACTAAGTATAATGTCCTAAACCCTAAACTAATAAAGTTGCTTCATGTTACTAAAATCTATCTATATACATGCTCTTGAGAGGATTTTAAGTGTTAATCCAAAAAATAAAATTACATGGAGTATGGTTTTTACACCCACTTTCTCCCAAGAGAATGTATAATGACATGGACCTTTGGGTTACTCGCCTTGCATCAATAATATGTCTACAACAATTGGGTTGTTATAAAACTTAATTTTTTGACCATCTAGATGGTCTCAAGTGTGATTAACACTAGATATGCATCACATCAACTGAGCTCATACTGATTAACTTACTATGCAAGGGTCTATTACTTTATATAGCAAACCATCCATGTACTACTTAGTGGAATCCACTGGTTAACTAGACTTAACTCAGGTTTTTATTATGATCAGAGAGGTTAGCCACTCAACCTCCTAGAAATCATAGTATACGTGACCTAATTTATATACCTCACCATAGATCAGGGTTGAAATAATGCTGGGAGATGAAACCCTAGGTCAAATCTTCCCTAAAGAACTTGTGAAGAAGCTATTAACTCCCCCTCACAAGCCAAGTTGCATAAAAGACATGATCTAAGTGAAAAGACTTTAAAGGTTGTTTTTAAATCACCCAAGCCATATGGGTTTTGGGGAGAGCCTCAACAACATTCTTTTCACATCTTGGACAAACACAAAAATTGTAAGGAAAGGGTGCTTTTGGTCACCCAAGTTACCTAAAGGGGATGGGGGGAGAGCATACACACAGTCTTCATTTTGCATTAAAAAAAACAAGTAATAAATGATCTTGCATAAAATAACATACTTTAAAAAATATGCAATTTAAGTGATTGTAAATTTTAAGCACCAAAAGTGAAGTCTTTGATGAATTTCTTTTGGCCCCTTGACCTTAATTTCAAACTTTGAAAAACTTTCACAAAACAACTTAACTTAAAAACATCTAGGTTCCCTTTAAACACCATAAAGGGAGTTTAAGACTTAATCATGCTTAAGTTCAGTACTTTTCCAAGCATGTATTCTAATAATGTTAGAGGGTTCCCTTTTGCTTTGAAGCATAATCATTAATGAAAGAATCAAGTTTTGAAAACTTACTCTTAGATTTATATGCTTTTATTACACATGACTGATGCTGATCAACAATGATCGATGCCAGTTATAACTAAACCAATAATAATTATAATAGGACTGATGTAGATTGAGATAGAACCAATGTCAGTTACCTATGAACCTTATGCATAAAACATTTTTCACAAAAAATACTTGTTAGCCTAAGTTAGAATAAAATATCCAAAAAAATTCTGGATCATGGATTAAAATGTTTGGATAGAGACTTAAAATTCCAAAATGGCATGTAATTTTGAAGAAATCTCTAAAACTCAATTTTCCACATGTTATGCCCTATAGCAAAATTGATACCAGTTATATAGGACCAATGTCGATTACATAAAACTGATACCGGTCACTATTAAACTGTGTGTCAACAAAAGATAAAAAACATAAGAAAATAATGATAAAATTTTGTTTTTTAAAGATTTTTATGCACATTTTATATTTTTTAAGAATGCTAAAATGTTCCCCTTAATTGAATGGGATGTTTGGTCCCATCATGTTGCTAAAGTGTAGAGATGGAAACCAAAGATAGTTAGATCAAGCATTAGTCAATAAAACTTAAGAAGATGCATAAGAACATAACTAGTTAAGCCAACTCTTTCGACAGGGTTTGGAAAATGATAATTAAGAGATAATGAAAGAAATCACATACATAATACCTTCCCAAGAGCATCCCATCACCCAAATGCATCTCAAAACATGATTTTCCCTTTGATCTGGTGCTCAAGGCTTTAGCAATGATGCAAGGCAAAGATCATCCATGATCTCTTATGTACCAATGAAACTAGTCTCATGATATTTGATTCAATGTTGCACCTATCCTAAAGCCATATTATTGCAAATTAAACATAATAAACACCATACACAAATGATTTGTGGAGATAATTATGCATAATAAGTTTACACAAATGAAGCTTAAAAATGGTGGTTTTGGCCCTCCTATTTATAGATTTTTGAGATTGATTAGAATCAAGAATGATCATCCATCTTGAGATCAAGATGTGTGGCCATGAATTAGTTTAATTTTAGAGAATTAATTCATAAATACCCTAATAAATATTTGGAAGGAAGGGGCATTAAACAGGTATGGGAGGCCTTAAACCTAATATTTGTTGCATTTATGGCTTATGGATGCCACCCCACAAATGATGTCATTTGATGATGTAGATATTAAGAATCAAAATCCAAATAAAATATATTTAATAACATCCATGTTTTTTCCACATAAGCTCTTGATTTGGATGAATTTGCTTGAGTGATATTAATAAAATTTTATGCTATTCTTTGGAAATTGGTATCACACAATTAATCAAACTAGTTAGGATGCCATATTATTGGGTTTTAATTTGAATAGAGTGGAATTAGAAGAAGGTGTTAGTTTTGTACTTACCAATAATCCATTTAGGACATTATCAACATAAAATAACACATGCACATGTTATGTGCCTGTTAATAAGAAGAATTCAATGGTTCAGAGAATCCAATTGCATTTTCATCATTTTGAATTGAAATGATTTAAGGAATTTTAATAATCACATAAAATGTATTTCCATATTTAGGGATACATTAACCTAAATCAACACTTATATATGGTAAGCTCAAACCATTTAGTGTGTTTAAGTGGTTTTGGCCCAAATTGTGCATTCTCACAAATTTTGAGTAAGATTGATAATTTAAACAAAAAGGTGTTAGGAACTAGATGTCTACAGATCATAGTTAATTCAAATATGTGCCCTACACCTTCTACCATTGTATTCCACATGGATTTTATCTTTTGTACAACATCTATTTTCTACACAGCTTCAGGATTCCATGCAACATCAGTCTTCTGCATGAAGTTAGTCTTCCATGTAGCAACAACCTTCTACCCAGAATCCCTAGACATAGGGGAGCTTATGCCATGATTGGTAAGGGTAAAAATGTTAATCTTTTTCACATCAATGGCATTCTACCTAGAATATATAGACACAGGGGATCTTTTACCATGAGTAGGAAGGGAAATGACATCAATATTTTGTGCAACAATGACCTTCTAACTAGAACCAGCAAACACAAGGGATTTTTTGCTATGAGTGGGAGAAATCATTTCAAAACAAAAATTATATTCTACATAAACCATAAACCAATTGTATTTTATTGAGTAAATTACTCTTTATGTGAAATCCATTTTTTTCAACATAAACCATACCATACTATCTAAAATTCATCGATCCTTTGGATACTATTATTGATCTTAATTCCAATCTTCTATTGTGTTCTTTATTTATAAAACTATACACTGGAATTTCCCCCCTTAATACACACATGGCCTGATAATTCCTCCTAAAGAAAGTTATATTTTTGGTATAATAATTTTGAGATATTTCACTCTCAACTCTCTAAACTAGAATTTTAGGATCTTTTGCACTTATACACATAAAGGAAAGAATATGTTAATGAATTCAAACCCAAAATCATAAAATAGTTTTGTCTTTCAATTTTACCTTTCCATAAAAGCTTCTTTATTTATGGTTTCCCATTGTACATCATTTGAATAGTAGTTTGAGTCCATTCCTAACAATTTTTCTCTAGAAAAGCTCTCTAGGGTGCCATACTTGTGTCAATTTCTCGTATGTAGAGATCATGTCAACTTTGATGGGTGGTATTTTATCAACCTATCTCATTCACTTCCCATTTTTAGTGCATTTTAAATTTCTCAATCAAATTTATTTGTTCATTTCCTTATTGTAAAATACATCCTTAATCTACATTTACAATAGATTTATATTATTTTTAATGATACCTTTGGTGTTTGCACTTCACCCTTTGCATGAATATATTACTTTTAATTTTATTATAGTTTCATTATCACCTTGAACTCATGCTTTGGCACCCACAATATCATTTCATATTCATATGAAACATATTCTAATTATTTCTTTTTTTGCACACATATCTTAACCCGAATAAATTTTTTCACTTGCACTGGTTTGATTTCTTCCTTTAGTTCATGAGGTTTTTCCATCAATTGCTTTGGTTTTCACATGAGCCATTGTAATAACATTTTTATCCTTTTATTTCCTCATATTTTATCTTCTGATTTCTTATCATTCCACTGTTAAGAGAATATGAACTAACACCATTCACATTTGCACATTTTATTATTGTTACTTTGAAATTATCCAAG